>UCOM01000007.1:0-242853 GCA_900474385.1 Ormyrus pomaceus | reverse complement strand
GATAAATCAGGCTCATTCACACGGTTCGAACTGCACTCTCCCGGCGCTGCACTCTCTCTCTCTCTCTCTCTCACCCGGCAGCGGCGGCGGCAGCAGCAGCAGCAGCAGCATCGATCTTGCGCTCGAAACCGAATAAAGCATCCCCGGCGCGTAGAGGCGAACGTACACATTCCTGCAGAGCAGCGGCTCGGGATTGCGGGAAACGATTAATTTCGCGCTAAGGCGATAGGCGGGGTGTATGGAAATGCGACGGCGGCGGCGTCGGCGGCGGCGGCCCGAAGAGACCAAGTAATATAAATTCAAATCAGTCCCTGTTTTCTCACACAACAAACTTGCGCGAGAGCGAGTGAGAGAGAGAGAGAGAGAGAGAGGGCGAACTCTCGTTCTCCGCGCGCAGCGGAGAGGCAGTTTCTCACCCGAACGCGAGGCTATAACCGCCGCTAATGAAGATATGCGACGCGTAAGAGGTGCGAGAGGTATACACGGTATATAGGTAGCTAGGAGGAGTTTCGGGGCTGCAGCGCTTCGGCGTTCGCCGTCTTGGAGGAACGTCTTTGGAGTTTTGGCGGAGATTGCGGGGAATTTTCGGGACCGCCTCGCTGGGAGGGAGACGCTGCTTTTGTTGCGCCTGGGCCTTGGGAGATGCCGGTTGGAGCTTCTTTGAACGGGATAATTAAACGCTTCTTGGGAGAGATTTGCAATGTTGCTTGATTAATAGTATAGAGCGGGATTCATTAATCAGTATGCATCTTCGTGACTTGGTTGGAAATACGGGGCTAAAGGAAAAAGCAGGAATTTCGTACTCGTCGAAAATGAATGCGTTTAGATAAGTGTTTTAAAAATTATTCAATCAATTTATTTATTTACAAGCATAAAGGTATTATGATCAAAGGTAGTATAAAAAAAAATCTGTAAAAAAAATCTTTTTTTCGCGTAGAAACCTCGAATAATTTCAAAAAATGTTTAAATACCTCAATAGTTCTTTATTCCGTCTATGCACACGGAAAAGATCGTAAATTGAATAAATTTTCACTCATTTCTTTAGAAATAACGCAATCTCATAGTACACATCCTAAGAAATACAGTCTCACCTCAGCAGCAGCATCTCCGCCGTGCAGCCGTTAAAACTCCGGCAAAAGGAGCCGCATCGCCTCCCGGAGCTCTCGCAAAAGACAGGCTCCTCCTTCGGAATATTTAATCCTAATAGGGCAGTAAAGTGGATTTTAGTAGCGTAGCGTCGGCTCGGCAGGCCTCGACGCGCAAGATCCCTAAATATTAAGAGGGCATTAACGTGGTCGGCCATTTTGCATGATCCTGCAGCGGCGGCGGCGGCGGCGGCGGCGACGCCACCCCCTCTCTCTCTCTCCCGCCGCCACCCCAGCCTCCGCTTCCTTCTCCGAGCGTATATTATTATATTATAAGGGTGCGGCGCAGGGCGTCTTCCCTCTCTCGCTCTCTCCGCCATAAGCACCTCGCAAGATTATGGAAATCGCGAGAGCCGGCATTAAGGAGTTTCCGAAACGAACGTCCTCCCCCTCCTCCTCCCCCGCGCGCTTCCTCGCTCCGCGTATCTCGAGGACGCCGCGTGCTCGGGGAGTTTCTGCACCGGCGAGCACGCCCGGGGTCTTTCATTATTTTCGGAAAGAAGCTCCGAGAGGGAGCTCGGATTCGATGTTAATGTTATATTCCCCGCTTGCGGAAATTGCGGAGGCTGGAGTGCGTCGCTGGTATTTCGGGGGAGAGGTCTTACGTTGCTTTTGTAATTAAGCTTCTCTTTGGGGAAGGATTTCAGAATTTTGAGGATTTTATGGTTGATTGGTGGACTCAAGGTAAGATTATAATGATGAAACGAAGCTACTGGTCTCTGCTGGCAAATTTTCCTTTTATTTATTTCTTGTATACATCTTGTATACGTGTTGGGATGTATACGACATGGAAATAAAAGGAAAATTTGACAGCAAAGGCCAGTACTTTCTAAAGAATGCAATTTTAGATAAGCCTTAAATATTTTATGGACGTTTACATAAAGTACTTGCTGTACTGACTGTTGGATAGTATAGTATTAAAGATCTAAAGACATGGTTTTATTGCAAAAAGCATGTTTTACTTAATTTTGTCTTTTCTGAGTTTACGAAGCTTATTTATAACAAACTTAAAATTCCAAATTATGGGAAATTTGAAGCAAAAGTTATGCAAATGAACTCTGTACAAGGAACTTGCTTATATTATTGGTCTTATCTTACTACATTGGTTATTAATCTTGCACTTGCAAAATATACATATACAGCATTTAGAATTATGCATTTATGCGGGAATTGTTGTTACATACATAATGAGGCTACTTATTACTAATTCAGTGTATATTAAATCGACTGTTAACAGCCAAGATAACAAAGTTTTACCAAATCCAGCATAATTTTGTAAATGTCCTTAAAACTTTGATAAGTCCCTAATTACAATTAATTATAAATTAAGAGCAATAACCAAAAATGTTCCCGGATTCTTTCGCTTCGCTACCAAAAATAAAGTACATAACAATTCCATGCACGTTCCGAAGGAAGATATTACTTCCATTCAAGCCCGCCGTTCGGCTCGGTGCCCCCGGCAGGAAATTGAAAACGAATAAAAGCCTCCCGAATCTCGAAAAAAGTCAGCCCCACCCCTTTTCATATAATAATATAACATCGAAACGAGAGCCGACATCGGCGGGGGGGGGGGACGAGAAACTCGCAAGTAATTCCAGGAAAGCCGTTCGGTATATTAAGGTCGCGCGAATCCCCCAATCTCGAACTATTTGCGGCACGTGAAAAGTCGGGGATTTGAATAGTCCGGCTCTCTCTCTCTCTCTCTCACTTCTCCATACATACATATCGAGTCCCGGGATATTCGAAAAGCAGCGGCGGCGGCGGCGGCGGCGACGTTCTATACCTACGCGGGATGAGTGCGCCGGAGGAAATTCGACGGGGGGAAGCGAAGTAGTCGCCTATAGAAGTAGTAGAAGGCGAGCTCGCGATAGGCAGGGAGAGAGAGAAAGAGAGAGAGAGGGAGAGAGGAGCTGCGGAGGAGTCCCTGCTGACGGCGCAGGAGAGACGGAGAGGAGAGACGTAAGGGTGGAGTAGTTGGAAAAGCGGAGGGAAAGAGGAAGCTTCCAGCCCGGTCCCCGCGAGTCTATATAACCTACGCGCGGTATAGATGGCGGAGAGAGAGAGAGAGAGAGAGAGAGAGAGAGGAGCAAGGGGTTTTCACAATGTTTCCGTCTAAGATGATGACTGGATTTTTTTATCAGGTTCGACGAGACGACGATTGGAAGCTGTTGAACTTTGAGCAAAGGTTTCTATGCTGGCGGCCAGCTAAGATTTTCATAAATATTTACTTTTCTGTAGAAGTTTACCAGAACGAACCTTCAAACATTGATTTTTTCACCGTGTGCATAAAGAACGAAACAGTCCAATTTAAAAAAATATAATAATCTACCCAAATTTATTAAACTCGGGTACTGTCTAATCAGTAAAAATATTTGTGTTGAAAGACAAATTGTATATAAAAATATTTAAGTAATCTTAATTCACAAATTATTACCTAAACTTAACATTCATATAATCTAATAAAAGCTCATCTTAAATAATCGAATACTCAATAAAAACGAAAAATTCGGGTTAAGACGAAAAAACTTTAATAACTAAAACCTTTTATACAATCATCTTTAAAAAAAACAGCCAAGTGCATCATCGAAAAGAAAACTTGCAGGATCCCAAGCAAATCCAAGAGCAACGAATCTCTCCGACAGACTCTCCAGTTTCCCTCCGCGAAAAAGCCCGCGGCACAGCTAGTGTGAAGCCGCCCTGAGCCCGTTATACCTCGTCCGCGTAGTCGTCGTCGTCGTCGTCGTAGTCTGCGGAAAGAGCGAGAGGGTTCGAGCTTTGCGAAGAGAGCCGGCAGTGGAGCTCCATTTCCCTCCGGCGCGCTTGCAGGAAAGGAGGAGACGACGGCGGCGGCGGCGGCGGGAGCTCCGCCGAGTCTAAGGTAGATTATATTATTTCTCCGCCCCTGCAGCCCCCGGTATACATATAGCATCTATAGCAGCGCCGCCGGCAGAGCAGAGAAAGCTCCGCCATTTTGTGAATGCTAAATCATTTATTGATCCAAGAAGGTGCGCGCCTCCTCCGCCTCCACCCCGCAGACGGAGACGGAGAGTATAAGCCCGGTTTATATACGACGCTGCGCTCTGCACCCAACCCCCGGAACGAGCGAGGAACCTGCATGCGAGCCTTCGAGCGCTCTTTATGCCGCGGGGGGCGGAGGGGGGGAGGGAGGGGAGAGGGAGACCTTCTTCGCCGGCACGACCGAGGCGAATTTATGGCTGCTGCCCGAGGCAACTTTGCTGCTGCGGCTCTCTCTCTCTCTCTCTCTGTGTAAAAGTGCGCGCTTGAAGAATTTCGGAATTTCGGCCAGGCTGCACGGAGAGCCTTTTCCGGCTTTTCGATAAAATGCAAGCTTTGGATTGTTTATCTGAACTTGAAGAGTAATGGCAGGCTCTCGTAGTTCGTTTGACGTGTTCTTTGTAAGATGTTTTTAAGTATTTGCGCTAGGTTTTATTTCGTTGCGAGCTTTTATTTTTATACGATTATACGAACAAGTCAAGTCACATAGCAGTAGTAACTTTTCGATAAAAATAAGACAAAGAAATCGAACTACTTCTTTGGATCAATATCTTATTTTCGTCCTCTTTGTCTTTCTTTGCGAAATAACATTTCTTAATATGTTTTTTTCAATTCGTGTGAAATTGTACTCATATAAATATCTAAAAAAACAGCTGGTGCAACTAATTAATGATAAAATGCATTTTTTGATATTAAAACAAATTATTAATAATTAAATTTTGGTACTGTGTATTTTTATACATTTCATAAAGTGCAAATTAACTCGTTAGACTGACATTTTAAGCAAGGAAAAGTTGCAACGAATTCCTGTTTGCCAGCACGATAAGTTAGTTTTACGCTATTGTTTCTCTAACTAGCTGCTTTTGCTCATTTGTTCAAGCAGTTATACAACGTATTTTTATGCTCTTTTGTTTAACTTCATATATCCGTAGTTTATCTTTCTGTCTGTTTGTTCCAAATCTTTCGACTGTAATTTCGTAGACAAAAACCCACCCATTTAAACTCCTCGTTAAAGCTCCAAAGATCATTTTTAAACAAAACAAATTACGTAAACATTTGCTTAACTGAACAATATTACGCGATCAATAAAAATATTAAAATACATTCTAGAATATAAAAAATTCCAAGTCAATTCCCCTGAACAAAACTAAAACACGTCCCTTACCCATTAATTCCATTAATCCCCGGCAAACAAATTCGATTTCGCCCGGCACTCGTTCGAAAGGCACCTCTCCGTTCCGCCTCTCTCTCAACCCCATTACAGGGCGTAATTTTACTCCCAAGAAATTTCCCGAGCATACTTAACAGCCCTCCTCAGCTCCGCACACATTCGCGGCATCTCCGCTCCGCAGACTCGGGGCCAGAACGAGTAGCAGGAGCGAATTTATGGCCTCGCGGGGGTTCGCCTCTCTCTCTTTCTCTCTCGAGAATATACCCTCCGCGCGTCTTCCGCGCTCGAATTCGAGACGCTCGCCAAGGTTGACGGCGGTCCGGGAAAAATCGAGGGCGGGTCGGCTCTGTTTTCGAGGACCTAATGAAATGACGCGCGCAGACCTTCTCCCGCCCGATGGCTGACCCGGCTCGAATGTTCCTTAGACTCTCTCTCTCTCTCTCTCTTTGCTGCGGGTATTAAGGGCCGAGGGTCGCAAGCCTCGCTTTCCGAGAAATTCGGAGGCTGCTTTTGCCAAGGTTCGCTCGAGTTTTTTGGTCGTGGGACGGATTGACGATGGCTTTAAAGTTATAGCTTAATTACAAAAGCAAGATAAGTTTTTTTAGTTTAATTAGGAGGCACTTTAATCTGTCTAGCAGTGGGTATAGTGCGTGACTTGGAGGTGCTGCTAGTAAGCTGGTATAAAAGAATAATTGAAATAAGTTTTTAAGGGACAGTTGTAAATGCAGAAACCTTGAATAGCGTGTTTCTTTTATAAAAAGCCATTTAGCTGGCATATATAATAGATATATTTGTATTCAAATTTTACCCTCAATTTAGCCCAAATTATTATTGAGTTTATATTTAAACATACAGTAAGCAATTAAATTTTATCCAGTAGAATATTAGAATTAGTAGAATTAGTTAATGTTCAAATTTTGAAATTTATTCAGATATTCTAGCACTCAAATTCTGCTAAATTAAACTTCAAAATTGTAATAAAGCCCGCGCGAATATTTGAAGAACTTGAATTTTCCAAAAGCAAATTCTTCTGCCCGACCGTCGCGAAATGAAATATTAAATGAAAGCTAATATTTCCATTTATTAAACTAAATAAATCTTTTAAATTAATGATTCGAAAACCGTCTGGATACAAAATATTAAATCTTTACTGTTCTCGATGCAAATAAATGAAGAGAAGACATTTTATTAAATTAAATAATAAGTTTTGTTTCAAACAAACACACTAAAAATATACCTTTCGGTTTGAGGGGAAAATTAGAACTGAACTGACGTTCAGAAACAAATAGTAATTTTAACAAAAAGAACCTATTGCCCGTTTCTACGCTTAATTTCCAAGCTCCTACTTCCGACTGTTCTTTTTCGGCAACCTCGTCATCGTCTCCAAAACCGACATCTGTGCATCGCAATGCGAAACAGGTCGGATTAAGCTTATCGCGCAAGCTCCTTAGCGCTCGGGGAGAAAAACGCGGAGAGGATTTTTCCCGGCGCGCAGAATCGTAAAAATCTCGACCCGGCGCGCAGACAAAGGGGGGAAAGAACGGGAGCGGCGAAAAATGCGGGGTTAGTGCGCCCCGAGCCGCGGAAAAATGCGTGTGCGTCCTTCTGAATTCCGACGCTCGGCGGAGATTCTCTCCTCGCGACGACGCTCTTTCAGTGTTAAAATCGTGCAGGCGCTTTCTTTTTTTCGAAACTGTTCGGTTGTGCAGAATGTAAATTATAGTCGTTGTTCGATTTCAAACAAACGTGTGTTAACCTTTAATTCTTCTAACCTTTCTTCGATCCGATCGAACGAAAGCATGAGGCATTTAACTAAGCTCGGCTCCTCGCAAAAGGTAAGAAAAATAATCTAGTAATAAACAAACGAAGCGAGAAACTGCGCAATAGAATGCTTACATTACAACGTAAGCAGAAGCAGGCATACCGACGTGCGCGTATAAGCTGCACATCGACAAATTAAAGCGCGAATGATATACGGAAATATTTCAATTTCGCGGCGCGTCTAATTCGTCGGCCCTCGCAGTTTATTTAGAAGCGACGCTGCGGCGGGGCAGTAAAAAGGAGAGACTCAGGAGTGGGGGAGGGGCTTAGGGGCTATTTTGAAAATTAGCAGCGATGTTAGAACTATTCGCCGCGGAATGCCGGACTTTCAGCAGTCACGGCTTGGGACATGAAATCTGGACTGGCTGTTGAAATTTCTCGAATAGACAAATCCCTCTCTCTCCCTCTCTCTCGGGTTCGCGCTCTTCCCCAACAGGTTCGGGCATTCCGGCTAATATCGCAAACAAATCGATCGGATTCATTTTCGGGCGCGGAGCCGATGATGGGCTTTGGGAAGCGATCGTTTGGGGGTTACTGGCGGTGCCGGACGATAGAGACGTAAAGTGTAAGCTGTACATTTAATGTTTATTTAATAATCTTTGTAAAATAAAATCAGATACCTATATCGCGTGAAACGCTGTATAATTTTCAACAAACGATCTAAATTAAAAGTGAAATCGTCGAAATACTTCGAGTCCGTCGTAAGTCGAAATCCGGCCGATTAAACTTGAATAAATTCAAACAATAACTCGGCCGTCTAATCTCGCCATAAATAATCCAAGCACCAGAGAGGCTCCGCGGCCGCAAATCCTCATTAATAAAATGAAAAGGAGCCGCGAGACGGACTAGCCTCTCTCTCTCTCTCTCTCTCTTTCTCTCTTTCACCCCGGCAAAGCCCTGGGCCGTCTCTTAGCTACCCTCTCGAAACACACAGAGAGCCCCGAGAACCCTGTAAATTTTTCCTCGTAAAAGCGTCTATCAAGCGATATAATTCACGGCGAAATTATACGACCCTTAAAGCAGCAAAACGAGCAAGTAGAGAGAACTCCCTCCTACGCGGAAACCCTCGCCTAGGAGGAGGAAAGAGAGAGGGAGAGAGAGAGAGAGAGAGAGAGAGGAGTAGCAGCAGCGTCGGGGCAAAGCTCCGTCGACTTCGGCAGAGATAAGCTGTCGCGCGAGAGCTTCCCGGGAAAAGGCCAGGATTTCAATTTGGCGAAGTTCTGAGATGAAGGGAGAGAGAGAGAGAGAGAGAGAGAGAGAGAGAGCGGTAGAGACGCCTCGCAAAGCGAATACGAGCGCGCGCCATACTTTGGGTAGGCCCCACCCCTTCTTCTCTTCTAGCCTGGGGTCGGGAATGATATAGGGGTGCGCGCGCGAGAGCTGAGAGCGACGCCATTTTGAATTAGCCGCGCTTAGAGAAGCCGGCTTTTCTCGCTGGCAGAGAGAGAGAGAGAGAGAGAGAGAGAGTTGCCAGTGCCTCGCTTTCCTCAAACTTTTATGGAAGTCGCGAGAGCGAGTTCAAATAGTTATCGGAGCCAGAGTGGGAAATGCTTTTCCAATTTCGAGGCCGGGATTCTAGGCGCGGAGCCGAATATTGCCGGAGCGCGAAAAGTTGCCGAGCCGAGAGATCGAGTTTTATGGATTTCGGCGGGGGAAAGATGGTTTTGCTGCAGCGCTGTTTTAGTTGCTGGCGAGGTTTGCTTTGGACGCGGGAGTGGATCGCCAAGTTTATGGTGCGGGAATTATACTGGCTGAGGATCGACTTTTTCTGAAAAAAATTGTTAAAAAATTATAACTATCACAGTTAACTTAACAATATCTGATATCCTAAATGTATTGCAACATTTCACTGCTACGCTTTTCTATTCTTGTATTAAAAATATATAAATATTTAATAGCTACTTATAATTGGAAAATATACAAATTGCTACATTTTAATAAATCCCCAAGCTATTAATCAATAATAAATAACCCGCAGAATTCCATTGAATATTAATAAATTTCATTTTTGAAACGTCAAGCGCAATTTGTTTCAGTGACACTTTCCCGATAAAACAAGAGTAAAATTCGGAAAAGACGAACCGCGCGAGAAATTGTCGCTGCATTTTTACTCGATCCTGTCAATATAATAAAAGGAAAGATCCTGAATATTGCAGTAAAATTTCGAGTTCAATCCCCCTGCGGTTTCGAAGCGGTCCGAAGGCAGAAGCCAAGAAAGTCTAAAATATTTCTAAACTGACGTTTCGCAGTCGCGGGAGCTCCTTAAATCATGCAAAAACAGACTCGAGGCGATGCTAATTATATTCATGCAGACTCTGTTAAGCATTTCCACGTGCTTGACGGACCCTTATGAGCTGAGTTAATCATTTAGCTCCGAGACGTATGGAAATGAAGTGTATTCGATAAATATTGTAAGGCTGGATGTTACTAATTTTACTTGCTTTATTAGTGTAGAGTGGTTATTAATAGATTACACTTTTGATTATGCAGTGAGGACAATAATTATCTGAGGTGGAATTTTGTTGAGCTGTCGTATAAAACCAAAACTGGCGTATGGATGTTTAACAAAATTAAATATTTATTAATGTTAATAAATAAGATAAACTGGAACTTTTAATTATTGTGACATAACTCAGCTTTAATTAACGCATGAGCTTATTCTAAAAAACGACTTGACTAATAATTGTAGTAATTTGTGTCTTGTAATAAATATTTATTATTGTCCCACAATCTTTTTTACTCTATCCAAACGTTCTTATCTAAATAATTCACTAATTTAATAAATTATTCAAAGTTACTTACAACAGGGTGAGTTGCTAACGCAGGCAGAGAAACTCTCCCTTTAAAAATCCTTACCTTATCAACGCGACTAAAAAATCCCTATACGCCAAAAGGTAATCTACCCAACCAACAGATGCCGCCTTTTCTTCTTTCTGGCGTCGGTAAAGAAACACCCGACCTTTTTCCGCCGCCCCTCGAGTCCAAATTCAAACAAGACCGTCGCCCCAACCCCTTCCTTCCCAGCGACAATCACCATCCTTCTCTCGCCAACAATGCCGGCCCGCAAAAGAAAAAACGCGCCAAAGCAGCGAAAACACTCGGGCCGAAAAAAAACGGGAAGGCAAGAACAGTCGCATCTGTCAAGTGGCGCGCTCGTAAACTCCTCTTAAATTTCGCCGGGTTAAGCGGGGGAGCTTTCGGCTGCTGCTCTCGCGGGAAAAATCTATGGCCGGGCTTAAAGCGGCCCTCCTAATTGCCCTCCGTGTTCTCTCTCCCGGGCTCTCGTCCTCTCGAAATAAGTGGCGCCCGGAGGGAAAAAAGAGGAAGACGCCGCGAAGCCGTGACACCATTTACGCCCGCCTTGGAAGGAGGTGGAGGAGGAGGAGGACGGGGAAAAAAAAGGAAGAGAGTTGCTTGTGATTTTTCAGGGTGAATTTTGGGGAGGAAATTACGGGTTTGATAAAAGCTTTATTTATGAAGATTCATCGTAGAATTAACGGAAGAAATTACTTGAGTGCTTTGAATAATGCTCGAAGTTGCTGAGATTTTATTTCTTATTGTGAAATTTATGAAGATTAGCGATGAATTTATGAAATAACATTTATTACCGTCATTTATTTACATGCTAAACTTGCTGCGCAAAAAATAGCTCTGAAACTTTATGAATTAACGCTGTAGTTAAACTTAATTCAACATTGCAAGATTCCCGCAAAGCCATTTACATCGAACAAAAACAAAAGCCTGACCGTCCACTTATAAAAATACAAACAGACATTTTAAAAAAGCAAGAAAACCCGAGAGAAAAGAAAGGAAGAGCGAAGGGCGCGGGAAATTTATAATTTGCCAAAGTTTCCTCTGACCGAGGCGATAATGGGCAGGCGAGTTGCTTTGGTTCTTCGCGCGAACGCGCTAACTTTATTCCTTTTTAAGTTTTAAATAGTTTCTTGCGAGTTTTAATTAGGAAATTCATCCCTCGTCCCATCTAACGGTCTATTAAGCTCGGCCTCCGACAAAAGAGGGGAAGATCAAGGGAGAGAGAGAGAGAGAGAGTGCGAAACGCCGCCGAAAAAAACGTCCCTCCCGGACCGAAAGGAGGAGGAAAACTATTACCTCCTCGTCGATCGCGCGAATTATAAGTCCCCTCGACGTGGAGGAATCTCGGCTGATTAATTTCATTTTCGGTGTTTCGTTTTCCTTGTTTTTTTTTTTTTAGGTAATTCGTTGATGGTTCTTTGAAGATTTATCTATTGATGAGTTGGAATCAATTGCGTTTTCGATGAAGAATGTCTTGATTAATCTGAAAAATTTGTAATAGTAACATCAACTTTAATTTTTAATCGTTGTAATTTAAAGAACAATAAATAACTATTGTATTGTTTTTAGAATAATTTAAATAATTACAAATGGCTTCAAAAGTAAATTCAACTGAAATATTTCAGCACAAAGCAGTAAATTCAAAACACTCGTCAAAAGAAGCTCAATGATCGGTAACTCACCCGACCCAAGAATCTTCACAAAAAGTCCCCTCGAGCCGCTGCGGTCCGTCATTCAGTCCTCCGATACTCCGAGCTGCGGCCGAAAAAACCTGAAATTCGGCCCATCCCGTCAAAAAATCAATCATCCGGTTCCTTTCGATACTTCGCAGAAAAGCTGGAGCTTTCGGAGCGCTGAAAGCTCGCCGAGCCATTGATCGCGGCCTCGCCGCTTTGTGTGCAGCATCCGCGCAGCTCTCGTGCCAAGATATCGCTTCCCTTAAAGGCTTTTCCGGCCGCCATACTTTATATTCTTATCTCCGGCGCGACGGAGAAAGGGGGAGCGAGCGCCTTTTCTTTCCTGGCCGAGCGGCGAGCTTTTCTGCCTCTTCTTGGGAGGAAGAGCCTGGCGCGGCGTTGGCGTTTCCTCGTTGCCTTTGTGAGTTTACTGGGGGGGATTGAAATTTTAGAAATTTTACTTTTCGTTTGCTGTGAAAAAATGTCGGATTTCTGAATTGTAAAAGATTCTTGTACGAGTTTTACTTATAAATTACAGATTTTCATTAATCCATTAATAAACACAATAATGTACGATAACGGCCAGCAAAAGCAAAAAATCACATTTAACCATAAAGCTCTCTTAGATTTACTTGTAATACAACGCAAACTTAATTTATTTCCATCGTTAAAGCAGAGCCCATTTTAAGCCACGGCAAAAGTAGTACAGTACAATAAATGAAAATACGACAGCACGGCGCTTCATATTCTATTAAGCCCGGCGGCGTCCAAAATCCAGGTCAAAACAAAGAAAGCCCACCCTCCAGTATCTCTAAAACGCAAAGCCCGATATAAAAGAAGCCTCTCTCTCCCTCTCTAATTCCTCTCGCCCCCGAACGTCGCGCGCGTCTTCAGCGGAGAGCGGGGCGCGCATAACGAACCGGGACGTCCGGCCCGGTAATGGCCGTAACTGCGCCCGCAAGTACAACATGTATATATAATGCCGGGGGAAGGGGGAGGGGGGAGGAGGCCGTAAAAACTGCCGTCTCTATCTCGAGGGGGGGCTTTTACGCGCGCGGCGCGCGCGTTTTTATGCCGTTCTAAAAAGTGTCGCGCGCCGCTGCAGCGCTGCGCCTCGTAAAAAGGCTGGGTCAGGCCGACGGCGCTGCGGGTCAGGACTGTAAAAAGAGGGGGGACGGGGGTGAAGCACAGAGACGGTGACTGCTTTTTCGGCTGGGCTTTTTGCGTCGGGAATTAGCTCTCGGTGTGTTTTTTAGGGGGACGAGGGAATTGCGCGCGCGCCTCGGCGCCGTGATACACTGAGTTCGCTTACGTTTTATTGGGGTTTTATGGGAAAGGAGCGCCGAGTTTTCATTTGCGTTTGTTGCCGGGGATCAGTTGTTGATTGGAGTCTATTTGCTACTTGCGCCCTTTCCTTGCGTAGGGCCGTTTTCGGCTTTTTTGATAAGAAATTTTTCTTTAGGAATGTTGGTTGCTAAGAAGCTGTTTTCTATTACATAGAGAGCGATTGGTTGCTAATTATACCCTGTTGGAAGTTTCACGAGTTTTTTTTAACCATTAATGTTAAATTAGGCTAAATTTTGGTCAATCTGCAAAAAATTCGTCAAAAATTTGCCAAATAATTTTCTTTTAATTTTCTGAAAATCTTTCAACGTACAGTTCGTAATAGTTATTTTACTGTGACAATTTAAAAGTTAAGTAGCAGGATGCAATTGAAAATGAAATCAATAAGATTTCATTAACAAGCTTGCCGTCCATCTCGTAATTAATGCGAGAAGCAACATTTTCCCAGAATTTTACATCAGTAGCATTATTACATGTTCTCGGAATTTCTAACAAACTTTTATTTAATAAAAGTCACTAACTAATAACGTAATAATGCTTTATTACATACGAAAGCCAATTAATTAAATAATAAATTCTAAGAAAATTACCAACTCGTCCCCATAAAACTAAATACTTCGCCTGCATAATTTCTACCCCTCGATAAACAAAGCTCCACCCGATACAAAATACGCAATACGTATAACTTACCTTTCGTACTGCGCGCTAATATTTAACTCTCAACTCTGCCAGCATAATAGCCCAGAGAGAGAGAGCGGGGCACATAATCTCAACGGTCGCTACCTCCGTACAAGCCGCTAATTACGAATTCAAAAAATGCTGACCATATCTTTGCACAAAGAGAGCGAGAGAGAGAGAAAGAGAAGGGATGAATGAGAGGAGCCCCGCAGCTTCCTCTCTCTCCGCTCTCGGCGCGCGCGGCAAACCTGTTTCGGGGGAAAAAAAGAGGTGCGATCGCACCTCTACCCCTTCCGCTCCCCGTGACCTCGGCTCGTCCGAGTTGCGTAATAGGTATTCGGGCTCGGCCTGCGTCATTCGGTTCTTAAATCGTATTAAGGCACTTCCGGGCCGCTGGAATCTGTGAAATTAGAAAGGCGGAAGGTGACGGATCGTGCATTTAATTTTGTTGACAAAAAGGAGAGGGTAGTGAGATTGAATGTACATTTCTCTATCTACGAGATAATTATTTATTTGCGCATGTGAAATTTGATGAATGAAATTCACGGAAATTTCTTAACTTTTAATTCCGGTACTTTGACATATAGTTATACTGATTTCAATTTAAATTAGCTGACGTAGCATTAAAAGTATATAATTGAAATAATTTAATTACTTTTCTAAAATAATTAAGCATTAATATAAATATTCAGTTAGAATTGATTTTATTAATTGATCTCTTTTATTTCACGAGAACTGCTAAAATTAATTTAACAAAACTTATAATACATTTGAAAATAACCCATAAATCTACAAAGCTCCTTTCTGTCTAATGAAATGAGCTGAAAACAGTAAAACGCAAAAAGAACAATTCATCTTTACGACGCAAAAGTGTACAAAGTCAATTTTTAATTGCGCTCCATCATCCGAGTTTTTCCATCCGCGTTTCGACGCCCTGCATCCTCCCCTCAATTTTCCAGAAGCGAAAAACAAAAATAGCCCCAAGTGATGGTCATTGCGACCTTTCGCAGCGGGCGGATAGTAAGGTTAGCCCAGGAGGCGGCCGCGGAAAGTTGAGAGTCTTAGCGCTCGGCGAATATATACTGCGACGTTAAAAACAAAAGCTCTTAAATTTATGACACAATCAAAAACTCGTCTTTATTATTTTCCGCCTGCTTTTCCCCGCCGGGCGGCGGCGGGGCCCTGCCAGCAGTGGCCGTCGGCTTCTTTTGTTACTTCGCGGGAGTCACGAACTTGCCTTACCTTTAAAAGGCGAGAGAGATCGTGATTTATCAACTCGTTATTTTCATTATAAAAAACTGCCCGCGCTTTGGCGAGAGCTGCGTTCCGCAACGTAAAACGTTTTTATCGCGCGCGAGAGAGTGAGAGGGGAACGGAGGAGAGCGGAGAGCGAGTGCATTAAATTCTTGTGATAATGCTCGCCTTTCTGTAATGGACGGCGAAAAATTAACGGGGAATTCTGGCCTTGTGATTTGTTGAGTTGAAGAACGCCGCGAACGAGGAGAGGAGAGCTTAGTCGAACAATTTTAAAAGATTATGAGTATATAAGATAAGAATTTATTTGATTGATAAATAATTAAAGTATTTTTTTCACAAGCGACGAACCTAATTTTTCAATTAAAGAAATGATATTATTGTATAAGAAAAGGCTTCAACAAAATATTGATTTTAACATAAAACAAAACTAATCATGAAATTAATTGTATCAATTCGCGACGTTCAAAATTTGATTAAAACCTACTTTTTCGCAAACCTCAATGTCAGCTTATTAAAAAGTACCGCAAAAGAAATCGCCTAAAATCCAATCCTCAGAACAACAATCGCCTCAAACATTTCCACCAAACCAGCCCCGTCCACCGCTCTCGAAAACTATAAGCCCACCGGGCACCCCTTCCCATACCCCATCCTCGGCGACCTTCGCCCAAAAAACAGCCGCGTCAAAGGGCCGCGCGTCCGGTGAAAAACGCGGAAGCGACGCACAGCTGGCGGCTCGCTCGACCTTTACCCTTCGCTCTCCGGTCATTAGCATACTGGTCAAACGGGCGCGCGCGTGGTGTCCGGCTCTCCGGGCGTGTGTATATACGGCGATCATCAGTCCGCATTCAACTCTCAGGCCGATCGAATCGCGATACGCGAGCGCGCCGCGCTTGGATTTGGGTCAGTGTCGCGCCTCGAGCGGAGGGCTTGCGTGTTGTGTGCCGCTGCTCTCCGGTGTGATGCTTCGGAATTGCGAATTGTTCGACGGACGCACGGAGTTCGCCCTGGCGAAAATTCGATTTTGTCATTGAAATTGCGGGGGGAGGGCGGGATGCTTCGCGTCGATGAGTAAACGTTGGTCCGTTTTGGGTTAGTTCGCTGATTGGTTCTTCGTTTTCGTTGCTTCTTTTAAATAGTATGACAAGTAACTTCTGTTAACGAGATTTATGGTTATTTAAAAATATGGTATTTAAGATGTATTCATGATGAAAATCTATTTTTATTCTTTTTATTAGTTCTGTAATTAAAACAGTGTACAACAGAATCAATCTCATGCTCAATAAAACATTAAAAACGAATAAGTAAAGCTTATTAGTCAAGTCGCATTGTGTTCCAAAGCTCAATCAGAATCCTCAACAATCCAGAACCCAGCATCGGCTCACCAAAAAGGTCGCGTCTCCAGAAAATCCTGGAAGACGACGTTTAATAAGCAGCAATCGCAACTTTCGCCTCAAAGAATCTTTTTCTAGCCGCATCGCGCATCTCGCGGCGGCGGCGGCAAGAACGACTCGGCCTCGCGCCGCTGCGGAATTCTCGCAAGTTTTTGCACATACCGAGACGAAAGTCTCGGGGCAAACAAAAGCAAACCGCGATTCCGTACATACCTTTCGCATTACTGGCCTCTCCGCCCTCCTCCCTCCTCCCCTCCCCGGAGCTCGAAAGACGATATCCCACCCCCCTCCTCCCCCGCGGCAACCCTTCGCCGAGCGTCGGAGCGAGAGTCCGTCTTCTCCTTATTTTATCTGCGATAAATAAATAGGGAGAGATTCGTTCGTGATCTGAAATTTTTGGGTTTTTTTCGCTGTCTGTGGAAGTGCTTTTTGATGGTGAAAAATGAAGGAAAGTTTATGCGTGCGAACTGTTTTAATTTTGTCTGAACTGCGGAGGTAATGACTTTAGTATTGTTTATGAAAAAATGTCTATTGCTACAATCATTATCGTGTTATTATCCATATCTGATTTTAGTATTGCGAGGCATTTCATGCAAATAATATTTTTTTATTTACATACCAATACCGTCACAGTTTAAACAGAAAATTGCTACTGACAATATTTTATGAATTATATGTTCATAAAATATTGTGAGTAGTAATTTTCTATTTAAACTATGATTGACGGTATTGGTTTATGCACATAAGAATTGTACATCACATTTTAACTGTGCACAATGTTTAACTTACAATCCTCGTGTACATGAACAACACACGACTGATTAACACAGTGCGTACAAATAAATTATAAAGCTTTCATAAAGTGCTCCTAATATATAAATACCTCTGCTAGATAAAATAATTGTATACTGTACTGGCTGACTTTCTTAATATCCATTAATATATTAAAAGATGATCTTACTTTCAGGTAAACTTTATTTACTTGATAAAAAAAGTTAAATATTTATATAAATAACAATTTGAATTATTATTATGTGTGTAGCTATCTGTTTCTTGACAGTCTCGTTTAAAAAGTTAAGCAAACATCAAGAGTAATAATAATAATATAGAAGCCGATAACAATATCTTAAAAGTTGCCTTGTTTTATCGTGCATACAGCTGCTAATGAAGTAGCATTTACTTTTTCATAAACTCTCTCTTTAATCGCAATTTATATTATTAATTCAACGTAAAATAAAAATTATTGTAAAAACATCAAACCAAGTATAAGAAATCTAAAACATCCTCTCCAAATCTTCACTTCCAAACAAATACAACAGCCAAGAAAACCAATAAAAAAAACCAGCAAAATCCTCGCCGAAAATGGTCGTCGTCGTCCTTACAAACTTTTCTCGATCGGCTCCCCCGAAATATTCCCTGCCATTTTTCACCCCTCCCGGGCTCTCCCCCACCCCGAGAGAGAGAGAGAGAGCGACGATGTAAGATTGCGCGCGGGTGACGAGGGGGTGGACGGGGAGAACGAGGCGGGAGAGCAGAAGAAGACAATGGAAAAAGCCTGGCGCCATCTTTAATTTCGTATAAAACGGACGGAGAGCGCACCACCACCCCTGCTCTCTCTTCTTTTGAGCGATGGCAAAAGAAGCGCGCACCGATCAATAGATTCTTCGCGCTCGAAATTCGGACCGTGTCGCTCCTCCCACTATATGGGATTGTTCTGGGAAAATCGAGCTCGTTCGCGAGTTCTGTTTATTAGTTGACGAACTTTATGGTTGATTAATATGAAACAGTTGGTAAATATCGAATGGATTTTAGACGTGAATGGCGTTTTAAGATTTGTTGGTGTGGTTTGTAAATCGTGGTCATGTTATAAATAAATAGTAATAATATTGTATGTGATTTCTAAATATCGATTTATTAAAAATATAATTATTTCAAAGAATCGTAGTACCGAAACTCTAAATTTATTCTACCTTAATATCCTCCCACTTGTGCAAACATATTTTAACTATACGTACAATATCTACAATATTATCTTATTATTTCTTATCTAAAAATTGCGTGTGCAGTACACTTATTCAGATTACCAATTTAAAAATGATCAATAATAAAACTTGTTTTTAAAGAGCTTTCGTTCATCGATCATTTTTAAATTTCCAAATGCGTTCCTCGAAAAAAATAATTCTCCTCTTTCCCGTCGACGGAGCGGTTCGTGAATCGAACCGACTGTCTAACGAGCTGCTATTTTAAACGGCACAAATTTTTCCTGCGCAGAAAGACGCCACAAAAATAAGAAATTAACAATTTAAAAATAGGCGATTCATATTTATAGCGGTCGTGACCGGTAGCGTAAGTTTCTGAAGTATCGGCAAAAAAATACATTTGAAAACCTGAAAATTCAAAGCGACAGATACGTTCCTCGACCACTCCAGCGGCCAATTCCATTGTTGCATTGCAAAAATATTGTCAAAGCAATAACCGCAATTATTGATCGAGGAAAGTTCCGCGGCCCTCGTCACGTGCTCAGATGGCGGCACTCGCCGGGAGAGGCCGCAATTAAACCCGGCTGTACACGATCTAACGTAGCACGCCGTTAACTATACGACAATCAAAATAAACGAGGCAATGACAAGTAGGAATGACGCTTCAAAAATCCATTTCCAACCTCGTCGTCAAAAGCCTCTCTGTACTCCCACAGATAAGCTGCGTCTGTCCGACTCCGCCGAATGTTTAAACTCTTCGCGACAGACAGTCCGGACTGTAAACTCCTTCGGTGCGGTTGTGCAAAACCGACAGAATGCAACTCGCTCCGCTATTCCTCCTTCTCGGCCTCGTTGCCGGGATAAAAGAAGGTACGTTACCAACAGCCATACCGATATCTAATACCGATCTCCTATAAAAACCCCCGTAAACGACCTCGCAGACAAAAACTACTGGCGAAAAATCGCGGAGGAGGAGCTGAAAGAAGCGCTGTCCTACAGCTGGAACACGAACACCGCTAAGAACGTGATCCTCTTCGTGGGCGACGGCATGAGCCAGGACACGATCGCCGCCTCCCGAATCTACCGGGCCGGGGAGAGCAGCTACCTGGCCTGGGAGAGGTTCCCCCACGTCGGCCTGCTGAAGGTACGTGCTGCACACCCGCCGCCTTTTTTTACCCTAACCTCGTTCGGGCCAGAGCTTCTGTGTTTACGTCCCCCTCCCGTGATTTTTCTCGAGCGCAGACCTACAACACGGACAAGCAGGCGCCGGACTCGGCGTCGACGGCGACGGCGTTGTTCGGCGGTGTCAAGACGAATTACAACGTCCACGGGGTCGACGGTAACGTGAAGCTGCAGGACTGCAACGCGAGCCTGGATACCGGCAATCGGGTCGACTCGATTATTAGCTGGGCGCAGAAGGCCGGCAAGAGCACAGGTAGAGAACTACTTTGGTGCGGCTCGGTCGATACTCGGTGAAGTGGTTGCACCTGGGGACAGTTAATTTTATGTATTGATAATGGAGGTTGGAGTGATTTCTGTTTATGGTAATGTTTTTGCAGGAAATTGATTTTTTAAACACGAGCGAAGCGCGTATTAGCTGTGTTATATAAATAATTTTAAACATGAGCTTGTATAGTATATATACTACGACCTCATATTTAAATATTATTTATTCATCAATTCTTTATGACAATTAAATTACTTCTAATGGCATTGAGTAACATTTAAAAATAACCTACAGAATTTTGAAAATTTCAAAACTCCAAGTTTCAGTACGTAAATCTATATTAACTACGCCAAACTTGCGATCGACAAACACTCGCCGTATCCATTAAAAAAAAAACCAAATAACCCTCGTTGTAAATCCGTCGAATTAACGCTCGACAGGATTCGTAACGACGACCCGAGTGACCCACGCGACACCGGCACCGCTCTACGCGCACGGCCCAAATAGAAAGTGGGAGTGCGAAAGCACAATGCCGGAGGAAGCCGCCAACTGCAAGGACATAGCTAGGCAATTGGTCGAGGACGAACCCGGTAGAAACATTAAGGTTTGTATATATATACGCTTTTCGGATGAACAAGCACGCACCCTTAGCGAATCGTTCGATGCAATTATTATTGGTATTTTTTGTCGGTGCGCCGCATGCTGCTTTATCTGTCTCACGTTTGTTTGTTACTTAATATCGAATTTGAGCTGGGTTATCGTGTGTAAGCGCGCGAGAGAAGCTGCGGATTTCTTAACTTTGAGCGCGCATGCAATCGTGGTGTAAAAATAATGTTGCAGTCAGTGTAAATGGCATGTAACTCGGAGGGTTTTTTTTTTCAATCTTTAGGACTATATGTTCCATTACCCCGCAAAGGGACATCCCCAGCTCTGTAAATGCCCGCCTGTAAGAGACTTTACATCTTTAAATTTTTCAAAATTAATTTTTAACTTGCGACAGTCTCATTTAAAAAAAAAGATCGGTTAAAAACTGCACTCAACAACCAAATCTAATCCAAAGCAGAATCCGCATCGCCCTCCATTCTTTAGTTATCCTAACGGTATAACACACTTTCCCAGGTGATAATGGGCGGCGGCCGGCAGATGCTGCAGACCCGCGTGGCCGAGTCGGGGGTGGACAAGATCGACAACTGGGCCGGCCGTCGAAAGGACGGTAGGGACCTGATCGCCGATTGGACGCGGGACAAAAAGGCGCGCGGCCTGCGCTCCCGCGTCGCGCAGAACAACGAGCAGCTGAGGGCCGTCGATTTCGCGAGCACCGACTACCTGCTGGGCATCTTCGCCAACGGGCACATACCCATGGAGTACATGAGGGAGACGGGCGGGAAGGGTCAGCCGAGCCTGGAGGAGATGACGGTGGCGGCGCTCAAGGTTCTGAGCAAGAGCAAGCAGGGATTTTTGCTGGTGGTAAGGGGGAGATTTTGAAGATGCTGGCGTATCTCGAGGAGATAAAGTTGCTGCATTGAAATGAGTGGCTATCTGTTGTGGACGGTATTGATTTGAAGGAGGATATGGGTATTAGTCAATGTTTATCGTGGCTATTAGGACGAAATAAGACCCGTGACGCTGCGAACGCAAATAGATATTTATTGCAATTATTGTTTATAGCCAGTCATTTGTAAATGAGTCACTTTGATGAAACAGGAAAAACTACGCTTGAATTTCGTCTGATTACGAAAGTGGTTTTATTGATGATATAATTACATGATTTACATGTAAGTATCTGCAGCCTTTTCATTTTTAAATAAGCATTATACAATAATAATATTTAAATTTTATAGTCATGATTCTTATTGTTGTAAAGCCGATAAAACGCTGGCTATTGACTCTTCTCGAAATCAAAATTAACATTCCAAACGCATAAAAAGAGAAAGACGGTGAAAACAAGCGTCCTCTTGAATAACTTATGTCTCGTGAACTTTGAAACTTTCGGCGTGAAACATAAATTTATGTTTGGTCACGCGTCGAGTCACATACGTTCTGCTGATTATCATATTTTGCTCGACGGTCGCGCGACCCAATTAATTACCAGCTGATAATATTAGAAAGTGTGAAAGACAGTCAAAACAGTTTTAAATAGCATGTGTTTAATCGGTCATACTTTTAGTGGCTATTAGGCAGAGGTCGTTAAGTGGGGGTCTTCTCTCCTCTCAAATTATGGCCTTCGAGAAAACAATTATCTTTAATTAGAAATGCACATTTCGTTTGAAGATAAAAATAAGCTTCTGAAATTATGAATAATTTACCCATCTTATTTTCGTGTTTGGTTAGAAATGCATTTTACGTCTGAAGATAAAAATATAATCTGTTCAAACTACAGTGATTTACTTATCTCAAAATCAAATAGATAAAAGCATGAGATCATATATTTTTATTTTTTTTTATATTTTTCACAAAAACTTTCTCATTGCATCACTTTTAGATTATCGTTTTTTCCCGGTACTGATTTTCGCTGTAAAATGATTCAGCAGATCTGATGTCATATTTTATATATACAGTTAATAGAGCTAACAGGCGTACTTTGCTCTCAACGCTTCATTTCAATTCCTTATTGGATTCAAAAAGTATCATTTTACGCTATTTAAAATAATACTTCACAAATAATCTCTGACTGAAAAAAATCTCAGCGATTGCATCACACTGCCGCGACAAAAAAAAAAAAAAAAAAAAACTAGCTCTTAATTCCCTCTTAGGTCGAAGGGGGCCTGATCGACTTCGCTCACCACCGTGGCCACGCGGCCCAGGCGCTCCTGGAGACGGTCCGGCTATCGGAGGCGATAAACGCGACGCTGCGGATGATCGACCCGGCCGAGACGCTCGTCGTCGTCACCAGCGATCACACGCATTCGCTCGCCTTCAACGGGAACAGTCCTCGCGGAGCCGACATTCTAGGTGAGCCGGGGAAATATATGGCGGGACTTTCGTCATTGTTCGAGGTGGGAGGATTGACGCGGGATGGGAAAGTTGGCGGAGGAAAGAAATCTTATTGTGCGCGGAAATTTTTTAATTGAGATTCGTATTTTTGGCTGATGCTTTCCTGGTCAACTTTTGTAATGTACTATTTGGTAGAAACTTTATTTGCCTTTTTTGCGGTCTGTTTTAGAAGATTTTAGAAATAAAGTGACGATTTTGATTTTGATTTTGATTTTTGTAACGGAAAATATTCGTGGACAAATTAAAAAGATAAACTTTTCAACTCTGTACTAATTAAATGTAAATCCAAGCGAAAATCTCAATTTCAATCATTTTTTAATCACAGAATCGTTACGTTACGAAACGTTTCGCAAATTTCAGGAGTAGCGGAGTCATCGAAAATCGACGGAATCCCGTACACGACACTGAGCTACAGCACAGGAGGTCCGAACAACATTGCGTACAAAGCAGTAAATAACACGCCTGTGCGAATAGACCCGACGGAGAGCGACACTCGGCAATTCAATTACAGCCAGCAGGCGGCAATTATCACCGACGAGGCTCATCACGGCGGCGGCGATGTGGCTGTTTATGCGCTCGGTCAGTACATTTCTTTTTATCAGTGCAAGCTTTTATCGAACGGAAGGTTGACCGACAACTAAAAAAATTTTGCGATTTTGCAAATGTGATTATTTTTTGAAAAATTCGGTGCTTCTTTTTTGTATAGATATGATTATTTTTTTTTTTTTTTATTTTTTGAAAAACTCGGTGCTTCTTTTTTGTAGGATTGATTTTTAGTAATTGAATAAAAGTGTTTTGTGCAATAGATAACTTTTTATGCAGTTTATAGATTTTTACATATTAATATTGAATAGTAAATGCTTAAGTTCATCTTACGGTAATATTACATAATTGAGATCTTCCATCTCGTCTGTCTAAATATTATGTAAATTTAAGATTAAGTATCTTGTTTATATATTAATAGATGTAGCAGTAGATTAAATTAATTGGCATACTAATTTTCAATTGATATGAATTATTAAAAGAATATTCAAGTAATTTTTTTATTATCTTTTAATTTGTGCAAGTATTTTACAAGTTCATCACGCACAAAATAGGTAATTTTCAACAATTGGTAAGGTAAAGGGAGGTAAAGAAATAGTAAAAAATACCGATGATTTATTTGAAAAGAATATTCTTTTTAATGATTTTTATCTTTCCTTATGACAAGTTCCTGTGAATATCACAAAATGCATATAATAATAATATTCAACGCACGTACAACTTTCTTATATCGAACTACAAAAATCTCTACAATTAATAACGCGTACAATTAGACGATTGCTTATAGATATAATATAGACTCTAAGAGAAAAAAAAACAGACGTTCTTGTCCGAAGAAAGAGGAAGCCAATTCGGCCTTCATTATTTGAGCTTTGTTTTCTTTCTCATCCAGGACCTTATGCGCATCTCTTCCACACGACTCACGAGCAGAACTTCGTGGCCTACGTCGTTGCTTACGCAGCCCAAATCGGCCCTTTTGCAAATCGCTCGTCAACGAACAATCAGTGGAGTATGGTTTGGCTAGGTAGCTTACTCAGCATGATCCTTACTTTATACGCTTACTGGCAAATGTGACGAACTGAGCTAAACGTCATCGCAGCGATAAAGCAGAGAGTTTTTGGACTACGATAGCTTTCTTTTTTGATTAGTCTTAGTATATACATTGAGTCAACTTTTGAAATGAATATTAGTTTTGCTAAAATTTTACTGTTTTCTACGATTCGCTTCGCGAAATTTCGTGCCTTTTTCCTGCAATATCGTTTTAGATTTTGGTAATTTTTATAGTAATGTGTAAATAACGACTGTTTTCTGATATTGCAAGAAAAAAGAAGAAAATTTCGCAGATTGACAAAAGAACATTGTCAACGTATATGATATTACAGATTTATATTGTGAGTATTTTCTCTACCTCAGCACAAACGTATGAAAAAAAGAGCCAGTTTTTAATTATACAATCTATTTTAATAAATAAAAATATACGATAAAAAAGAGTTTAAAATAACAAATATATCATTCGTAAAAAACATATCCTGATTTCAAAGAGAACATTTAACTTGTGATGGATCTCATTGATGCGTATGAAGAAAATATTACAGACTGATAACGCAACGCATACATATATCAATAGACTTTTTTCACTCGCGTTTATTAATATTTACAAACAAGTACATTAAAACGATTTTTTTCAGTCTTATACTGTAGAGGATAAGGTATCTTATAAGTTATTTATCCTTTAATTTCATCAGTCAACGCTGAAATACGTGCAGTTTTAACCTTCGGGAGATTGCTTATGAAACATGGCTATTACGGTTATTAATTCTGATGAAAGTCTCTTATCGGTCGCAGAGTAGCCTTTGAACTTAGCGATTTGTTTTTCTTCTTTTCAGCAAAAAAAAAAAATTAGTGAGAATGCACGATTATGTGCGCTTGTATGCATGAATTGTTTATGCGTATGCAGGCAAAACTTTTTGCACGTTCGTATCTGCTTTATATATCACCGCACGTAGTCTACTTAAAAACTAATTTGGGTATAAAGTGGTAAAAAATTATGACGACGGATACGATAGAGTCATTCTAATCGGCACAGAAGTACATTGCGAAATCTAACAACTAAACTTAGACGATTTTAAGAACAGGCGATGAGAACTGTGTGTGAAGAAAAAGTTCATTGCGAAACTATAATGAATATAATGAAATGACGTATCGTCGTTTTTGAATCCAGAATGTTCTGCTTTATCGATTGTCAAAATGTTCATTGATAATTTTGCAGAAATAATTATTGCAAAATGCGACTTTAAAATGATTATTTCTGCAAATTAAGGTAGTGTCGATGATTCAGAACATTTTGGGTCAGTTTTAATGATTTTCTGCTCCTCTTTATCAACATGATATTTTACAATACGTAAATTTTCAACAGAATTTATTAAATTCACAATAAATTCAAAACCTACTAAAAAAATCAAATACCAACCTATTTGCATCAAAAATTAAAACAATTTTACAACGACTTCGTCCTTTTTCATGTAACATAAATACAGAAGACAAAAATTTTAATAAACTAAATTTTATTTAGTAGATTATGGATTCAGTGAATATTCGTCAAGAAGTATTGCACAATTAAATAAATGAAAAACGAATGTTAATAAAGAAGAGAGTACAGAAACTTGAAAATCTATTATGTATGGCGATATGATGAAAAATAATTAAATCAAGAAGTTAAAAAAAATGAAATCACTCCTGTTTTGTTTTCTGCCTCCTTTCGTGCTTTTTCCTTCGGACAATATTCTTTTCATGCAACATGACTTTGCCAGATATGTATCCCAAAAACAATAGCGAAACCATGAGGAAAACAAATCCAGGAGTATACTTGCCAATGACAAGTAGACTGCACAGTCCAATTAATTGAAACATGAGAACGATGGGGGCGAGATAAATAGCCATCACAAGAAGGATAGAATTTTGCTTTGGCTTTTGCTTTTGGAATTCAGTTAATCGAGATACCCTATTGCTCACTGTTGTGGTACTTGTTTCTTCTTTAACTTCTTTCTTGGAAGGCAACACTGATTTTTTCTGAAGACCTCTTATGGCTGCTCGTCGTAAATTTGTATACACAAATAAAATTCGTTCCACAATGCTCCGCAAGATTAGATCAAAGCACAAGTTGACTTTCTTGGCGAATGGATGCGACTTTGTGTTTTCAAATGAGTAGAGTAAATATGGGAACAGATTAAGATTCTGGCAGCAATGTCGAATCTTTTGCGAGAAGAGAGAAGGTGGCCCACTGTAAGTTCCATCTGTTAAAAAGATGCATCTTTATTAGTAAAAATATAATCAAGTAATTCTTGCAAAATAACATTGAACTTTTACTAAGAATTTAAATTGAAAATATTTTAAACATTTAAAATTACACACCTTTGAACATATCAGACACACGCCTGACTAGAGTGGGGGCTTTCTTCATGGAGCTATCGTCCTCTTGGATGAAACTTGATTTATTCATTTTTGTAATTTGTAAAAATGTCTTTTGCTTGTTTGACAAACTTCACTAAACTTTATTTAGAGTCTGTTATTCTTCACCACAGACTGATTCACCGGATGCAGCTATCACTCCTGAAAACAAGACACAAACGTAAAAATTAGATTATTTCTGCACATTATGATTTTGAAATCATTTAGTTAATGATTGTATTTAAGCTAATTTTAAACAAGCTGATTTATATTTAGAATGGAAGAAAAAACTGCCAAATACCCTTAATCAAAATAAGTTATTTCAAATTCCTTTTTAAAACATTTAATAATTTAAAATAAAATATAACATATATTTTCAGTTTAAAAATTGAGCAATTGTTTGAATTTGAATAAAGTATTCATGTAAAGAATAAAATTTCCAAATAACTTTTATAAAACTGTTTTGAGCAAGTCTAAAACTGTTCTGATCACAATGAACATTTCCAGATGCATCAAGACCTTTGCCTGGTATCACTTAAACCGACAAACTTTGATCACGGGAACTCCTCTTTTAAAAAAAAGTCACACATGATAACCCAGACCAGTGAGATTACAGCTCTACCAAAAAAGAATATGCAACTCTTATAATTAAGTTATTAATTTCTCTTAATTCATTAAAAAATAAAGATTAATCAGCAATTAAAGATTTTGATAACAGCCGTCCAAGATTCTAGACGTTTACAAATATGTGCCACTTGTCTAGTCAACAGTTATCAAGATTTTTTGTCTCCATCATCTGGCTTTGCACAATAATTTTTCGCATATAAGTTCATTCCAACATGACCTTTATTCACTGACAAGACAAATCACACCATTCCTGAATGACTTTTAATCAATGAATAAAAATCTTGCAATAATTATATTTATATCGAATGATTTTTTAAATATCAGTATGTTGCATAAAATAATTTTTCATTTAAATTTGTTAAGTCTTAATAAGTTTTATATGCTTTTAATTTATTGAAAATTTAATTTTAATACGTAAAAAGTAATTGGATTTTACACTATCGATGATAACTTGGTACTAAATTCTTACATCATGCAAAAGAGTTCTGAAGCTTTTTAAAACTTATCTTGCACATTATACTTTATAAAAAAAAAGATGGATACCAAAATCAATATTTACATTATATAAGGCTTGAATAAAATCACATTTTTATTGATAGCCTTCAAAGAAAATCTCTACAATATTTGCAAAAATGTGCTTAAAATCTATCATTAATAAATCTATTTTTAGATAGCAAAACAGGTCCCGTTAAAATACTTTCTATTCACATGCAAAAATGAACTATTTTTATACAAAATGTGATTCAACACTCCCAGCCTACAAGAATAAACTTGAAACATTCCCACCGTCCTAATTATTTTCTCACCGTAGGAACTGCAAGAACTCTCACTCAGCACCCTGAACAATCGTAAACCCAAGCAAAAAGCAGCGACAGTCGCGACTTCCCGGTAGAGCCTGAATCATCACTGGCTTAGCCTTCTTTCGCGAAAAGTCCCCCCCTAACGCAATAACCTTTTTCGCAACACTTTATTTCCCAGCTCTCGTAACGGCACAAATAAATGAAGCGGCCCTCGTCTTTAAAGTAGCTCTAACTATAGTCACCGGATAGGTATCGACCCATCGGGGAAATTGGCATACGTCGGCCTTATCGAGAACGGAAGCTCCCGTTTATTCACTCGCGTCCTGGAGAACCGAAGCTTCGAGCATTTGCACACGACTCGAAGGGTGTAAACAAACTTGTAAGGACATCATCACTGACTTACCTATTATTTTTTCTCAAGGATCTTTGGTGCGTAGTGGCTTATACTGGCGGCAAAATTAGGCGCTGGATTTGTTTATTGTTGAAGCTAAGAAGCTTCGAACTCGTCGACTCGTCTAACTGTACTTCTTGTATAGGTTGAAAACTGTGGGAAATTCTCGAAATATGCCCATATTACAGTGCAGTCCAGGGTTACTTGCTCCACTCGACAACTTTGGCGCAAGAACTGAACTCGAGACTTTCAAGCAATAGAAGCAACGCGTTCGAATGTTTGAGGACGACTGAGGCTCCAAGCGCCGGACGCTGTTAATAATATGACCGTCTGCCCAATTGCCGGGAGGGAGCTGGAACGAGTTGAGGTTAGGTGAGATGGTGGGGGAACCGCAAGGCGGCCTTTCAGACTTTGCTCTCGGCGAGGCAGCTAGAAACACGTTCCTCTTTCGTCGCTTTGCAATAATTTTTTGTTGATTTCCTCGGAAATTTGCCTCGTTTGACGGTGGGAAAAATTTTGCCTGACTAATATGGCTTTGCGGATATTCTGAGAAGAATTCCTCTGCAAAAAAGCACAGTATTTAATAAAATATATATGTTGTTTCTTCATTGAAACTGTTACTAAATTAGGATTGTATTATTTATTGTAATTAAAAAAGACAATGAGTAAGTAGTAAATGATTTTATAAATTAAACGATTCAAGTATGATTTGCAAATATTATTTCAACTCTTGTTTATTCAAAAAATATTTTCACGTTAATAAATATTTTGTTATACATATATGTTTTATTTCAAATTTAATTCAATAATTTTTAACAATGAAGAATTTACGATTATTAATGCGTTTGTAAATTAAATAAAATGGAATATTCTTGACGTTTTTTCTATTATTTTTCTTCCTGCAATGATTTATTTATTTTTTAAATCATAGTTTCAAACCTACAGAAAAAGAAACTAAAAGTAATTATAAAAGAATTTCCTTATTCCTTCTTATTTCATTACTGACTTTTAAAATTTTAAAAACCAATAATTTTTATATTGTTACTTTTATGTTAATATAATTAATACTTTCGAATAATAATATGAATGCCTGTAGAGCCATGGTTAATATATATTTTTTTTCATAGCAATTATAATAGTTCTAGCAAAATATTGGAGAGTACACAATTGCAAAAATAAAGATACTTTACACACTAAACGTTTATAAAACGACCTGTTTTGATAACATCTTTGTTATCTTTGTTAAATTTTTATAACACGGTTTTGCAATACAATGAAACTTGGAAAAACAGGTTTCACGAGAAATCAGCAGAACTATTATTTATTTATAATTTCACTTATAATAACTAAAAACTAAATCATGCATGACTTATTATTCATTATATTTGCAAAAATTCTGCACATTCTTCCGAGGCTGATGTAAATGCGCAGTATTCATATTGTTTTACAAAAAGAAATTTTTGTATCTACGCGAAGATGGAAAATCCAAGCAGGAAACTAAATATAGGATCCAAGCAGGTACTAAACTGGAAAAAGGTGCTGCCCTGTTGCCAATAGGAAAGAAAATAACAACGTCGCATTGGTTTTCCTGGCAGGAGATGAATATAAAACGTATCCAACCGTAGTTTTAACTGCAATAATAAAGTGTTAAACCCGTCGAGTAGATTTTCCACTTAAAATTGCTGCCTTATATGATGGAAACTGGATTCGACCTGCGATAACTTATAGACCGAAATGATATTGGGAGCACCAGATATTTCCAGTATTATTGGTACCTGTATTATATAGGTTTTACAAAAGTGCCAATTGAATCTTTTACGTAACAATCAAAATAATTGGTGTATTTTAGAAATTTTATTGAAATTAATTTTTACAAATATAATAATAAAAATCTTGATTATATTATTAAATTAGTAAATAGTACATCTGGTGACCATTTAGTAACTTCTTTCATTTTTTATAATTTTTATTAAAATAAATTAAAAACAATCATGGTTTAACGTAATCACAGGCAGAAGAATCAGTTATTCGATAAATCTGGAAATGTTCGTAGATGTTAAGTAACAATTGTGCAACATTATCACACCATCTATATTTAATCCTATTTTCCAAACAATCGTCCAAAATATTTTGTGCAATAGATCAAACGAATTCATTGTAACAAAACTGCTCAAGAGGAAGTAATATCGGTAAACGCAAACTAAACAGCATCGAAGGACAACGTATGCAAGTAAGCATGAAAAACGGGCAGTAAAGATGCGAAAATAAATTAAGCAATTGCGCGATGGTATTGCAGAGAAGCTTTTTTACAGTAGTTTTCAAAGAAAAAAATTGCGGTTGCGCAATATTCCCAGACTCTCGAAACGCGTCTACGTGACTGCAGCTGCGTTGCTCCGCGAAAAAGAGAACAAACACTCGAGCATTATTTGTTGTCACTTATTAATTTTACGTCTGAATTTTTATCTCCCGATAAACTACTGGTCATATACATTATATTTATTAAATTTTTTGCCTCGATTTCGGAGGAAATATTGAGTCCACGTGATAGTGAGGACGTGCGGTGCCACTCGGAGTCTCGGTAAATCGGGTTTTCGATTTCCACCTAAATGTTAATCTCATCTATTAAATGACTCATTGCAACTATAAATAAATCAGTACCGATAATTCATTTAGCATTAAAAAGTATTTTTCATCATTTTAAATTGTTTTAAATTGGCTTGTAATTTAGTCTCATAGTAAATCGATCAAAGATCAAGCAAAATGCAATTACCTCTGCAGACTTGCCATTCTAAAATTCTTCTGATTAAATAAAATAAATAAATATTAATTAATAAGAGAACTGTAGTAACATCAAAACTGGTATCTTTAATAAAAAAAAATGGTATTCTTTTCTAAAATGTATGTCGCAAAAAGTTATAAATAAAAGTCGTAAATAAGTTATAAATAAGTGTTGTAAATAAAAAAAAGCTTTTTATTTCAAATTTATATACATTTTACTCAAAAACAGTTACTACACTTTCTATCGTTTCATTTAATTACAGCATAAAACTCCCACCTAAAAAGAGACTCGAACGTTTCCTCAATCGTCTGCAGCAAATCGCGGTACAAGTATAAAGTCCAGCTGCGAATCTCGGGCAGCTCGTTTCGCTCTTATCCTTGACTCGGCGCCCATAACAACAACAGAGCGAGCGGCGCTCCGCCAGCCGAAACTCTCGTCCTTTGTGCTGCGCGGAGCTCCCCGTGCCCTCGATTCAATAAAAGAAGCGCCCGCCAGCAGCATACGTGATCTCCGGCACGAACACTGCCCTACGCGATGTGCGCCTGCGCGCGGCCGAGAAAAAATGGGCCGCGGCGCCGCGCGCGTATACAGTTTTTTTTTTTGCCGGAAAAATCGTGGAGCGATAAAAGGCCGCGAGGTTTATCGGCGCGCCGAGGCTTTCTTTCCGAGAGCCGAGTCTGGCCGTCCGTCTGTCGTTGCACTTGATATTGCGGGCGACTAATTGCGCCGGGAAGGGGTAGATTATGTGTGCGCACTCGAGACTCGCGCGTGCATTCTTCAGCGGGAAAATGTGCGCGCGGGAATGTTTTTTCTTCGCGGCAGCTGTCGGCGGAGATTATCTGGCGGCGGGACGGCAGAAAAGTTCCGCGGAGAGATTGATGATGGAAGAGCGCGAATTTTTGCGGAGGATCGGGGAAAACGCTGGAGACTGATTATATCGGCAGGAAATTTAGAAATTAATCGGTTTGATTTATGGACGTTAGATAATTTGGTTTTACTGCAGCTTGTTAATGATTTTAACATACTTTGTTGCAGTTTCGTTGGATAAATGTTTAAGATAGCATCTGTTGCACTTGTTATATTACTTTGCAATCATAATCGAATCACGCGTTTGAAACTTAATGCAAGTTCATTTGTTTTTTCTAGTTAACTACTACAGGCGATACTGATAAATTTTCTTACTAAAATTATCAATTTATTATTAAAAATTTCAATTTTAAGTAACTTTTAAACCCACCTTTATTAATTTTGTTGTAATGAAAAAATAATATCAGTTCTATACGCAGACACAATTAACTATATAAGTAACACAATTTAAATAAAAATTCAGAAATTAAAAATCAATTTTTTTTTAATAAAACCTAAGAGCATGCAACTATGATTCAAGGAGGGAGCTATCCGATAACAGCTTTTCCGCAATAATAAAAAGAGCAAATATTCCGCTCAACAAATTGATTCACGCAATATCGCGAAGCACCGCTTCCACCGATCCGTCAAACGCGGCGCTTCGTTCGGCGCATGCATAATCTAAATCTCGAAGCGTAAACTTGCCTCGTTACACGTATCACAACAAATCACTTATCGATCACGCCCTTATTACGTGTCGCTCTCTCTCTCTCTCTCTCGGGTTTGCATCATTCGCGCAAAGAGCGCGAAGCCGCGCCGCGCTTATCGGAACTATTTCTGGCCGAATCACGGAAAGCCTCTGCGAATCATCTCCCGTCGTCGTGGCGATGATTTTCGCGATTCGTTGCGCTATCGAGACGCCGCCGCCGCCGCCACGTGACTCGTCTCGTGCACACATAACATGAAAAACGTGTGTGCTAACTTGCACTCGCCGCTCGATAAAAGAGAGTGGAAAATGCCGGCGACGACTGATATAAAGTGCGGAGTGCGCAGTCGGTGCATACAAAGATCGACTTACCTGGCCTACGACGTAGGTTTTGCGCTCGCTTTGAATCGTAATTTCAGTTGCCGCAAATGTGGGCTGTAGTTGAATTTTGATAGAGAGGCTTGTGCAGAATTTCTAAAGTTGCATGCTGTTTCCTGCTAGAATTTTGATAAGCTCTCAGCTGGTTTTTTATAAACTCTATATTGCGTCGATTTCAATATAATGCATAATAGTGCGGGCAGATGGGCATCAGGTTAAGCAAACCTACGAATGACAACCTTGTGTCCTTAATCCGCAATAAAGAAATTCAAATCCAATTCAAATTAAAAATCAATGTATTTGCGAAAAATAGCCAATTAGGCCAGGCCAATATCCTTACGGTAACGACTCGAGGAAAACCCAATAACCTAATGGGTCTGCCGCAATTAGAGAAAACCCTCTTGGCCGGACATTTCTTCAACCTCTGTAGAACATGGGGTCCCCCGACAGGCCCCCCCTCTCGGACGTCCAGGCCCTTGGAGAGAGGAGCGATGGACCCTTCCGATTGGGCCAAAACCCAGAGGGAAAGGGAAGGCAGGCCGGAGGATTAAAACTACGATCATTTTTGAATGATTCACATAGAAATCTTATCGTGTGCTCGACAAACAATTTACGGCCTTTGCAGATTATATTATGGTTCATAAAGTTTTTATTATCTGCGTCGAAGGACAAAGGTATATCTTTAGTGTAACACGACTCTCAAAAATGATAAAATATTAAAATATTTCATTTCATACTTTAAAGTGACTCAGAACGGAAAATTTATTTTGTAAAATAATTAAATTAAACAAATTGGTTATTATTTAGAAAAAAAAAATTAAGAAAATAATAAATTCTACATTGTAATCGCACGAAAACCGTCTCTTTCATTAAAGATCATGTACAGCCGAGCCGCTTGATCCCCTCATTTGCGGAAGCTTAAATATACCCCCGAAAAGAGAAAATAGCCTTTCGCGGTAGGCGCGCGAGCTTGGAGGCAACGGCCGGAGGCAGCGGCCGCACAAAGCTCGCGCGGCTGCACGCACAAAGTGGGGGAGTGCAAATATTCTGGAACGGTGTAAATTCTCATTGTGACAGGTTCCCGCGAGAGTGTTTTCGTCCCACTTATAGACCGAACCGCGTGTTTGCCTTTGTCAAACGCGAAATTACGGAGCGGAGCTCCCCGAGTTTATCTTTGCGAATATATAAAGGATGCAGTATTGTGCGTGACGGCGCGTCTTTAATGTTTTGAAAAGTTTTACAGCCGCGCGATTGCCGATTTACGATTCGTTGTGAGGAATTCGTTGATTAGCTTTTTGAAGGATGATGATGAATTAGTAAAAAATTGCAATAAAAATTCGCTAGTTAAGCCGCGGACGATAAGATTGCCGCAAGAAACTACTTCTTATTTTTTTAGTTTTACTATTAGAAAACCAATTTGAATTTTAAAACGAGACTTCGTTAGAACGACGGTTTGCTTGTAAATATAATACTTTTCTTGCGGTTTCCACCTGGCTCGAGTGCAATCTTTCGATGAATAAGAATACTATAAGAAAAAAACCAAAGCCTCAATCAAACCCACCGCGCCTCCTTCAAATCCCCTTATAAATCTTCGTTCGACAAGTTTATAAACCCCGACTCGCCGTCGGTACATAAACTCCCAAGAAACGGATAATAAATCCGCGTCGCGAACGCCGGACTGGAAACGCGGACGAACCGCGAAAAAAGAGAGCCGAGCGGCTGGGATTCCGCGGACTTGCAAAAACACGTTTACCCGCCACGGAGAAGCACTTGGCTTCAAGCTCGGCTTGCGCGCGCACTTTTTCTTTTCTTGATGGCGGCGAGGCTCGGCGGGGCTCAAAAGTATGCGCTAATGGTAAATAAAGATTGGCCGGGAATTTTAATGAAGATCTAGATTAGAAGCTTTGTACTCGGAGTGACTGGGTTATTTGGGTTTGTTTAGGCGGTTATCTTAGGAAGAGGTGAAATTTTGTTTTGCTTTTAAACGTGTGCTTATTTTATTGCAGCAGGTGTCAGGAGTTAAATCGAGCGTCGTTTATAAATAAATGATCACTTGCTTATCCTAAATGCTTCAACAGCAGTTGAATCGGCATTTGCTTTGTAAACTTACCCAGTAAGTATAATCTCAAAATTTAATTAAAACCAATGTGTTTGATCCAAAGCTTTGTGTGCATCTTTCGATTTTGATGTCCGGTGATCGACATTGACAAATCGATCTTATTGTATTCTTATTACGTAGAATCAATTACTCCGCAAAAGCTATCGATACAGTGGAATATCCAACGATACGATAAAGGAAGATAATCGAAATCGCGTGTTTAACATTATTACATCATGTCCAAATTGTTAAAATCTTCTTGCACAAAAAAGGCGCGATAGCACATTATCTCGGGGCTTGCCGCGGCGATTCTCCAATTAGTCAAAAAAAAAAACGTCTTGCATTTCAGTAATATACAGGGATACGTATCAGCACTCGGGAGCGTGATCGGCAAAACAGTTTTTCGATCAATTATATTGTTTCAGCTGTGTTGCAAGTCGAGCGAATTCAATTAACGGGAAGAACCCGCGGCCTCTGTTTATCGCCGGCTTACTCGAAAACAAGACAATAAACTTTGCCTGCGATATAATAACCAAAGTTAAGGCAATATTTTTTATACTCTCTCGAAAAGAATGATGCGGGGTGGAGGAAATGAAAAAATGCGATCAAAATATTTGCTTTTATCGGAATCAACGGAGCGGAGCGATTTAACGAAGTGAACCATGAAGTATCAAACAAAAGTATTTATAAGTTTCTGTAAAAAACTGTGACGCAAGCTCCTTAAGTATATAATAACGGGTAGTTAATGAACTTTGTTGCTCAAGAAACTTATAATTCCTTTTGATTTCGTGCAATGTCAATTTTTTTTTCGTTGATATATTTGATCGCTCTTTGGGACTTGACTTTGTTCCTGCCGTCTCGTTGTGCGTCTGATTTAAATTACAACTTAATTTGCAATAAAAAGTAGTTTCTTGGGATTCCTAAAGAAGAGCTGAGCTCGGAGCTGAATTTTGAAAAGAATTTGAAACTACCAAGCTTAAACCTGTTATGGTATACGTATTTTAATCATACATCCATTACATTTACCAGTGAACAGTCGGTATTAATGACGTAAATATATAAAAATTCCGCAAGAAAATCTATTTTTCATCAATCGTCAAATTACATAACGAGAAACTAACGAACTTAACATTACAGACGTCAATCCAAGTCAAGTGTTCATAATCCAACATTCCACCGCATCAAAATCCGCAACCTCGGCAAAAATCGGTCGTCAGCACTATATACAAGAGGCAAAACTGCCTGCCCCAAAACCCTCGGATCCCAGTAAAACAGCCAGACTTCCTGCTCTTGAAGCTCACCCATACAGAAAATTTCCACTACCCCACGAGGCAGCGGCGGCAGCCGCGACGGAGGACTCTCTCTCTCACGTCCGCCGAAAAGAGCGCCGGCGGTCGAAAAACCATCAGCAACGGTCTTTACAGTGCGTGGCGCACGTTTCGATCACGTGCACAGCGCAAGGTCTCCGATCCCGGCGATACCCACGCGGCTCTCCGCTTTTCCTTCTGCCTCTCCGACTCAACGTCTCCTTCTCTCCCCGACACGGCCGACGGAGAATGCGGCGTGTGTCCCACGCGCCGGAAAAACTTTCTCGGGCCTTTTGTCGCGTCCTTCTACGCGGCTGCGTTGTGGACCGGTTGCCGCGCGGTTGGAAAAGTTTTCGATTTCAGCCGAGGAGAGCAGCGGCACGGAGCGCTTATCTGCGCCGCCGTGCAAGTATAGGCGTGCAGTTGCTGTTTGGTAATAGAGATAGGGTGGGATATGGCTCGTTGGTAGATTGTTGCTGTTGAGAAGTTTTCTGGAGGTTTTGAGGTTGCTGCTGTTTGGAGCGGAGCGGATCGTGGGCCGTTTGTTTGGAAAATAGCTAATGATTCATCGAGGGAGATATTGGGCCGCGCTAAATTTAAGTGCGTTTAATGGGGTCGAAAAAGATTCTGAGCTGATTGACAAACTGTTTGATATTTTGTTTATATTTTTTCAATTCAAATTTACTTTCCTTGTATCTTTTTATATCTTGCAAAATTTATTTTTAAATACCATTGTGTGCTTGCTACCAAATATTATTGTCAAAATTAATTAAACAAGTTCAGTACGTTGCAAAACTGAATATAGTAAATATAGTATAAAATATAAAATATAGTATACTTTAAATTCATTTGTTTTTAATCTCTCGAATAAAGAAAAAGATGACAATGTGTTGGTAAGAAGGGTCCTACAAAGCTGACAGTTGGCCCAGCACGAGGTGTTCACGTGATCAGCAGTTTAGGAAACTACTTGTCCGTTTTAGACTCCTTATACAGACTACTGCGCACTTTGTGTTATAACTATCGTCCAAATAAAGTAGTTTGTTCGCTTTCATTTATGCAAATAATAATTTGCAATATGCACATAACATAGTAAATGCGCACTTTAATTTTGTTTTGACCGTGCCAACGGGAATATTTTGAATGCGAAAATTGACAGTAAGGAAGCAAAAGACAATATAATAATACGAATAATTATTTCGCACTTAAATTACTGGAAAATTACAGATATTACAGATGTGACATGTGACATCTAGGGATATTTAGCTGGTGACTTTTATTCAGTAACCAAATGTGCTCAACTTTATTTTACCCCCATCAAAAAACACTTGAAAAAAAACAAATGCAATTAGATCAAATTAGTTACGTAATATGCTTCATTAATTTAAATTGAAAATAATTATTGCGGAAGAATAATTATAAAAAGTTTTTTAAACTAAATTAAACATCAAATTTAAGAGGTAATTTTTTAATAATTGCATTACTTTTGTAATTGAAGTAGAAAATGGTAAATTTCAATAGTCGTCTTAAAAAATCTATTAACCAAATTATGTCAAGTACTTCTCGCGTTTAATGAACAGTGTTTAAGTAATTATTGTTTGCTTTACGAATAATTAGAAATTAATTTTCAGTAACGCCATTCGAATGTCTAATAATCAATGATAATTGACGAGTTAAAGTACTGTCGAAGGACCGTAACATTTTCTAACCACAGCATAGTATTTTGCTAAAATAGGTTGCGCAAATTACCCCTATTCCTGCGCTCATAAACTCCTGCTGAAATCCGCTTAAACTCTAGAAGCTTCTCCCCCAGATGACTTTAAACAATTTAATGACCTTATTTTTCAAGCTTATACTTGGCCAGTGTGTCAAACTTCAACGATAATGACACATCCTCATGAAGGTGTGCAATCAGTCACATCCACGCTGTGTTCCAGTAATCTCAGGAAATTCGATCACTTGACAATGGTGACTCTTGGAGCATTCTTAATCGTGTGAAAACACGCGCGAAAGATTATTGTCAATATGCACAAGAGGTTTACTCTTTCAGAGTTTATTTTATTATTCTAATTAACATTTTCATTTGCCTATAAAAAATTAATTAACGGATTATTTTACGACGTGCATTAAACAATTTAAAGGTGCTCCATAATTGGATAAAATATTATAGTTACATAAAATTTGATCACCAATTTGATAAAAAAAAATCAAGGTCCCGATTTACGTTGCAGGAAATGCTTACTCACTTTCAAAAAACTCATATCAATATTCTAATATATACGTCAATAAACTGGTACCGTTGCATCATTTTGGATTAACTTAATTTGAATTTTTTAATACAACAAATTTTAAAGAAAATCGTTTTACTAAATTTTGTGATAAGAAATTATACTACTATATATGCAGCTCATTGAACGATATTGATTTCAAAAACTTCCTTCCAAAGTTACATGTAAATTTATTGAAATCTTCCCAAAACTTGTGCAAAGACTTGCAAATATTTGGAAAATAATCTTTGACCTCAAACAAGCTTAAATTCCAAAGCACAACAATTTGAAAATTACAGCCCCGATTAGCTCACAATTACAAAACAAGCTCAATCAGCCTAACAACTCCAAGCTCTCCTTAACGACTAATCACCTGCCCGTTTCCCGTTTTTCCAGAAGCCGCTTTTAGACTCCAGAAACTTCTCCCCTAAACCGATAACCTAACAAGCGCAATTTCCCCGCGCTCCGCAGCGACGACCATTTCCCGCAAGAGCGTTAAACTCGCGCGTTTGCGCACGTCTCGCAATTATCCTCTTCAGCTCGTTGCGCGCGGCGACTCGATCGTACTACACCTCTCTCTCCCGTCACGTGCGGCGAGTATAATAAAAAAAAATCGCGGGCTATCAGCGCGGCGGCCCGAGATAGTCATCGCGATCGGCCGCGCAGGAAATCGATCGGAAGCGTCGCGGAGAGCTGCGAGTCGCGCAGCCGTCGGCTTCCCCCGGGAAGATAAAGAGGCGCCGTAATTTTACGTAATGATTCATTGATCTCTGACGTAACCCAGATGTCGATCGAGGCAAAGTCCTCTCGACGATGATGTCCCGCCGCCGACGGCTGGCGGCGCGCTTCGCTCGAGATGTGCGACCGATAGGATTGCCGAGATAGTTTTTATTATTTGACCGCCGGATGTATTTTTCCGAAAAGGATTGCGCAATAATTGCGCCGTCTGCATCGACTATGTACAAAAGCTAGGAACTTTTTGCGCTTAGAGGAGGAAAGTTTACTGGAGGCTAATGGACTTTATTTTGATACTATGAGGTTAGCGGTGGTCTTTTATTTGTTTCGTGATGAAAGTTTTGTTCAAAGTTCGTCGCTCGGCGCTTGATCGAATTTCGGGGTTAGACATATGTTAATAATATCTCTATCAATTATGAAACGCGACGCGGTTCAAAAGTCGCCCGCTCGATATATATGTCTCGACGGAGTTTATAGTCCAGTTATATAGCTTCCGTGTAACGAGCTTTTTAGCAAAAACCTTTTTATAGCCACGCGTTGAACGGCTGCTTGTTGATGTTATATCTTTCATTCATTCGCTTGATTCTTCGATTCAAGAAACGTTAACTTGGCCGTTTGTCGGCGATTGAAAGATTATGTCATCAAGTGTGTACGAAGAAAGGCCTTTGACATGATACCTTGCGCTGAACTTGTTGCACAATCCTCTCTCTCGAATCTAAAAATAGCTGTAAGGACACGATGCAATTTTGAGACGCGTTTTTCAAAGTCCGCTTCTTACAATTTTTTTTTATTGACAACGTTTTTGGTATTATGCGCGCGGAAATTTTTTTTTTTAAACAAAGTTCATCCACGCGAAAGTTCATTTAGCTAAAAAACAATAGATAATATTCATTGAAGAAAACATGAACTTATTAATTTTATAAATAATTTTTATAATTGCTTCTCATCAATACTGCAAGCAGTTCCCGCAGAAAGTCTTTCGAGCCCATTAAGATTTTGCAATCTACAAAGTTTTATGAGCGTAGTAAATAATACTTTTCGATAAAATATCAGTGACACGCACATCCTCTCTCTTTGCATGATCAGCTCCCATTCAGAAAATTATATAAGTATAACCATTATCTTTCTAATATGATATTTAAGCTCGTGGATTGAAAACAAATTTAGAATCCGTCGCAACTGATGCAACATCGTCAGGTACTGACATATTTGCAGTAAGCATTTTTCGATGAATCGGGCTCCAAAAATAAGTCGCAGCGTAATCCTTATAATATTTAGTTAAGATTATGTGGTAAATTAAGTGTCTTGTTTATGTAACTGTAAAAGTAATAATTTAGTCCACATACGAAGAGGCGCAAAGGTCGACTTTCTACGAGATAACGAGTAAGTAATGTCTGGAGCAGTGTGCATAATATAATAAATAATTTAATCTGGAAGTAGTGCGTGTAATTGAGAAAACCAATTTCTGCGAGTAAATATTATTGGTATGCTCCTGTGACACGTTTTCAATTAATCTAGTTCAAATTAATGACGGAATTCTATTTACTTATGTTAAACAGAATTACATAAATCGAACTTGAAATCTCGCTTTAAACACAAAGTATCATAAATGCAGCTGTGCAGCACCGCGACGTGAAAATTCACAGCCGCTAATATAAATAAAATTTTAAATGGCAGATTTCCCAAACCGTTTGAAATTCCCTTCAAAATTCATTACCCAACTGCAAATCACTCGGACGTACAATGCAACATAATTCATTTAAAAATAAAACGCGCATCCTCCACCGGCGCATGCATCGAATCTACCTGGCGCACCTATAAATAATATCCTCTCCCCGCAGACCCAGATTCCCGAAGCGTTACAAAATCGGCAGTGTTTACAGGGGCGAACTGCGCACTTTAAAAATATATACGCGCGCAGGCCTACTCACGTTTTTACGGCCTGCCGGGCCGCCGCACGCGTATCGGGCGTGTCGCAGTTCGGCGCACGTGCGCCCGCCGAATTCACGCCCGGGCCGCGTGATCGGAGAGCGCGGGAAAAGCCTCCGGCGCGTCTGTCTGCTGCTTTTCGAGAGACCGGCTGATAAGCCGGAGTCTCGTCTGAACGAGCGCCTGAGCGGAGTCACGAGCGCACACGCCCGGAAGGAGGTCAATAACGAATGTATATCCTTTATTCGGACGGATTGAGATGTATGTTATGCGAGCGCTGACATTGCCGGGGTTTTCGGGAGGGCGGTTTTTTGCGAGGCGAGAGGGGCAGGTGGGAAGGGGAAGTGGGTGCATGATGTTGACGAGTGTTACCGACGGTGGAGGTGGAAATTTTCTCGTGAAGTCACTTTCATTGGGGTTTTCCGCTTTGGATTGTTAGTAATCGTAATGATCTTCGGTTAGAGTTGCTTGTATGTGGAATTGTTGCTGATGGAATTAAGATTGGACGCACAAATTACTGGTCGATAAGAGAGACATTCTAGCGATTTTTTAATTGATCTGTTTTTAGGCTGAATATCGGTTTAAATATGTTTTGACTTTTATTTCAAGATGTCGATTTTGAGACTTAATATATATAATTATGAAAAAATTTTACTGTGTATCTGAAAATTGTTGCTATTTATTAAGGTACAGATTCGTATAATCTCTGAAAACTTTTGTTTCATATAAAATTGTAAAGAAGACAAAAGTTTTTTTTGCAGCCAACCCAACGTTTTGTTTCAAAAACAATATAAAGATTGAAAGATAATCATTTTTTTTAGCTATGAAAAGAATAATTACGTAGTTTATATAATAACGTCCGGTTTAAGCATTGTACCATACCACACCATCATTTTTCTTTGAACCAGAAGAGCGCGAGGAACAAATGTATCACAAAATAAAGTCCTTGCTGCTTAGTACTTGCTGCTTTTTTGTTGCAACGATTTTCGGTAAGGAAAATATATTATCTATTCGTAAATTCTTCTTTTTAATTTAATTCCTTTTTAAGCCAGTAAAATAATAGTAACTTACGACAACTCAGAGTATGCTTGCTCAAAGGACAAAGAGGCAGAATTAAATTGTAATGTTACAACGTGCCCAATAGGCTTTAATCCAATATGCCTAGGATTGCAAGGAGCTTTAGAAATCGTTTACTCCTGCTGGTGCAGAAACAAAGTAGGCGGACTGTCTTGATTACTAGAATCAAATGATAAACAAGTGCAGTGTCGAGTGAATTCGAAGTAAAAGAAATTAATCAAAGCTTATTCAGTAAGTCAGCTGTCATATTATAATATATTATAAATCTACTTATAAATAAATACTTGTAAATGTTAATTTTTTAAGTATTTCTCTTTTTCGCCCAATTTTTTTCATTCAACACATTGAATCACACCCATTAAATTAAATTTAGAACGCAATTAGTTTCCGATCTCTACAATGTATACATGACAAATTGATACTCGGCGGATCAGTTACTACCCACGTGCACATTATATCAGCGCGTAATTACCTAATCTGTTTTTAATAGTCTAAGCGTCTCGCCGCGTCTCGGCCTGAAATCAAGCGATCTCCAAAGGTCACGATTCTTCCTCCGCGACCATCGTCAGTCTAGTTTTCCATCTAAACGATACGCGTGAAACTCCGCGAGCGTCTCAATGCCAGGCTTACGTATTATATCGCGTCGCAGACGATCTTAATCGACCGACGTGTATAATCGCCTTTATCTCCAGACTCGCGGCGCGCTTGTAAATACCGACTATTTACCTTGTGCCGCATATAGCACGCCGGAAAAAACGGCGCGGGCTTGACCCGTTTTCCGCGCGATTTGTATATATCAATTGAATTTTCGGTCGATTTCTGCCGCCGTTCCCAGGCAGCGTATATTCGTCCCGTCTCGCGTTTCTGATCTCTCTCTCTCTCTCTCTCTCGAGCTCCGGAGCGTGAAATCTAATCGACCACCGCGGGCACCGCGACAAAAACGAGAGAGAGAGCAACCGACCGGCTTGTCGCGCGCAGTGCAAATGGCAGCTTGTATCTGCGAGCATTATTGCTTTGCGAATCGAGTGCAGAGCGCTGTTTTTTTCTCCCGATCGACGATTTTTATTATCCGTTTCCGTTCGAGTTGTCGAAAGAAAGCGCAAAGTTTCGGCGATTGGGATGTAATAATTCACTTGTTTGTATAAGGGGGTTAAGTAAGCGGATTCGAATGACAGTAATTTTATTTATTGGACGGGGGTATCATATAAAATTAATTATAATTTGCAAGATTAGTTTTCAAACTCTTTATGGTCGTGAGAAAAAACTTACTGTTAATTAAACATTGTTATTACATACTTCTTTTCAGTCATTTTAATATAATTAATGCAATTGACTTTTTAATTAGGTACAAATTCACTTTTTCCGAAACGGAAAATCAGATGGCAGTGCCGTTCGATTAGATTTATGCATCGAAGTAAAAGCGAATTTCTAAAAAAAAAAAAATGCCTCGCTTCCACCAATCTGATCAAACAAGCACATATAGCAGATATACCTGATGGCAAAAAAACAAAAATAGCCAATTTCCTTTTCCTCCAGCTATATAATATAGTCATGTATGTCTCAATTTCTCGTCTCTCCGCCTCTCTTAAACGACTCCGTCTCAGGAAATTCGATAAATCTACAAACGTAAGCACAATGCACTGAACCGAAGTAATCCCAATTATGTAATTCCATGTGTATTTTCATCTATCGCCACTGCAGAAAACAAGCTCTCGTTCCTTTTTCCTCTGCGATCACGAGTTCTGTTTACCTCGTTTATCGGATATGCTTAATCGCGCATTGTGAAGAAACGCCGAATCTCCAATTTTAATAATAATTTCGACTTTAATAAAAACAAAAGCACAAAAAATAAGTTACGGCCCCGCTGATAATCGGCCGAGTGCAGCGCCGTGCAAAATATTTTGACAAATTCTGTTCTTTTTTCGGTCTTGCGTCAGTGGAAAAGTTCGAAAAACGCCGACTGATATCGAGCCTATTTTTTTTTTTTTTTTCAAAATGTCATTGCCTTCGCGAGAATTTCAGGTGTCGAAACGTCGATCCGACTTGAGCGACCGACTGCATATAGAGCGTTTCTTTTTTCTGCGCCTGAGAAGAACGAGCTTTGAATTTTCATTTTTTAATCGTTCGTTTTATTGCGCCGCATTGTTGCCGTTCCATTTCGGCTGGGAATGTTTGGGCACTAAAAATATTGGTAACAACATTAATAACAGATAATAGCTACAAGCCATTGTATGCTAAATTTTTGGCTTATAAAAAGTGCTGAATAAATTTTGGCGCATTGTTTCTTAACTGCTGCCTGTACGAAGGTCTAAATATTCATTGCAGTTCAGTTGAAACAATTAATTGCCTCAAAAATTGACTGACTTTGTATTGAGGATAATTGAGCGAATGCTAAGTCAGCTCGTTCAAGTCGAAACTACGTATTAATTTTAAAAGTAAAACTATATTTGGTTTTTCGTGATCAACGTGTATTGAGCAGCATTGTTGTCTTGGCGGTATCATTGTTTGAAGTTACTAAAAGGATTTGAATAGTATACATTTTATTGCATTTTGCATTTTAGTCACGTTTTTAATGCAAATAAAGTTTTCAAGAATTTCAATCATTTAAATAATTATGAGATAAATGCAATGTCTTGCTCTTGCCCGTTCGCTTTTATTTAATTTCACATTCATTATCCATTTTAAAATAATTATACAGTTAGTCACAACGTTTTTGAGTGATGAGTCGAAGTGCATGAGTCGCAAATTAAATTAAATAATTAATAAAGGCACGTTTATCAAATTATATAAATACCTTTTTTCTGACGTTATAATCTTGCTTTATTTCAAATACGATACGAAATGAAATTTGATATCACGCAGCGGACGATTAAATTAATTTTCAAAAGTTTCAACATTTTTTAAAAGAAGCTCATAAAATAGCTGACCGGTGATTGACCTGGATAAAAGGATAACTGGCTTCTGCAACATAGTGCGGCAGTAAAGTCTATATCGTTTAGGTTATAGTTTCTAACCGCAGATTCGTCGTCGGGTTTCTGCCGCTACTTTATATATCTTGTATACTCAAACGAAAAGAACATTATAAGACAATATAAGGTTTCATGTTGATAAATTAAAGTTTCCTTACTATTATTATTAAAATCAACAGTAATATTTTTAAATAAATGAATCGTATTTTTATAAATAAGGAAACTGTATAAGAAAATACACAAGCGCCCCGCGTAAATCCTAAAAGTTACTTTCACAGTCATCAAAAGAGTCAGCTATCGCCATCATTTCCATGTCCGCGCCTCCCTTACTCCGCGGCAACCACTCGCCCAAGCAAATTACTGCAGAAACAAGCCAATTTGCCAAAAACCGGTTCCGCGTACGTATACACCCAAAAAAGAAAATCGCCTCCAATTGCTCCGAAAAAACCCATTCCGCAGCCACGAACAAAGCCGCGACGATATGCCCCTCCCCCGTCGAAACGACGGCAAACGACTAAAAAGACTTTCTAGAAGCCGCGAAATTCGGTATGCCGGAGTCGTTCGCGACATTACCTTAAGCGTCGCTGCCCAGCATACCTACATACCCACATACACGCGCAATGAAGAAACAGCAGTCGAGCCGACCGGTCGACGGTGTTTTTTGCACGAGATACGAGACCAGTACGGCTGCACTCTCTGTTTTGGTTCGAATTAATGATGCAGAGTGACGCGGAGATCGACGGACGATTTCGCCGATCGGCGCAGATATTGGCGCGAAGGCGCGGCGATTTGTGTATCGAGCGACATTGTTGTTGATAAACTTTCTTTCTGGGAGATTATTTTGACGGCAGGAATGTGTGTTTAACGAGTACCGTGTGCTTTGTTGATTTTGACGCGATTATTTGTCGAGCGGTCTGGGGTTTCTTCGATTATTGATAGGGCGTTTGATTGAGTTTCTCATTCGTAATGGCTTGTTGAGATAAACTATTTAGTTTTTGGTTAATTAATTGATAACTGTTTTTAATTAAATGATAGGAAGAGCATGAATCAGTATTAAGTGATGCTTGATCGAGATTGTAATTGACTGTATTTTTAATTATCCGTTCAAGTGCTATTAGAGTTGTTATAATAATTCTTTTAATCACGGAAATGATAAACGATAATTATTTGTAAAAATATAGAAAACGATGAAATTAGACGGCTGAAAAATTTATATTGGGTCATATCGTTTACGAGTAAGCTTACGCTAATCTTGAAATTTACCAATATATCACCTGGGAAAATTGCAATTTTATCTATTAATCACATCAGAATCGTAATCAATTTGCATAACAAAAATCACGCGATATTTGTTCTTGACAATTAATACAATAATAAAAAATTATTGGAATCATACGAAATAAACATCTCCCGTTTCGTCGTATACAATTCCGAAAATTTAAACCATTTCAAAACTAAATCTAACAATAGTCGCGAAACGGAAAAATTTTACTAGAATAAGGCCAACTTCACTTTCGACTCGACGCGTTACTATCAAGGCTCCTCGGCAGACGCTACGCAACATTTCATTGAACGGCTTATAATCGCTCCTCAATAACTCTGTAATATCAATAGCGGCAATTAAACATATTTATACCCCGGCGCAATTTCCATCCCGCTGAAATTAGCATCCGAAAGCGATTATAGCCGCGCGCGAGCGAACCGCTTGGAAAATCGCGAAGCCTCGTATGTAGTTTTTTGCAAAAACTTATCGGCGGCTCTCGCACGCCGGAGCCTCGTGGAGCGGACTCGCCGCAGACTGGTCAAAAAAAAGTGCATGCAGGACGGGGAGAAAAATGCTCGCGCGGGCATCTCAGGGCCGCGTCGTCGCTCGCTCTCGTTGTCTCCGTCTTTTACCGTACGTCGACCTGTCGCGCACCCCGGGTTTGTGTGTATATACGTATACCGTCTCGCGACGCGACGCTTGCAGCTGCACTCGAGATATGTACTGCTGCCGAGGTTTATTTGGAACGGGCGTGTTGAAATGTGTAAGGCAATTTCGCTGATTCGCGGCGACGTTGACAGAGGAGTTAATGTTTGTTTGAATTAATTTCGCGCTCTCGGATGAATAGATAAATTGTGTTGGTAGTGTATAATTAATTCGTTACTCGTAATTGATTGAATTATTATGAAAATTATCAATTTTATTCGCGTTATGATTTCTATTGAATAATAAATAGTTTTGAAGGAATTACTTTTTATTTATAAATGCGACGAGACGACCGTGAGGCTCGAATTATTCGTAAATACAAATGAAAGTGTTGGGAAGTATTACTAGTTGGTAATTATTGCTAACAGAAGAAGGTTCTAGTATCAATAAATAGAGATGTTATTAAGCATATTGTCAATTTTCATTCTTTATGAGTTAGCTAATCGGTAATTATTGAGTTGATTATTATACAATGTTCATCATAAACATAGTTCATTGTCGGTACTTACCGACGCTATTGTAAAACAACTGTGCATATTTTTTACCGGTAAATATTTTTAAAATCGGCGCCGAAGAATCGACTTAATTTATACATATTCCGATAAAAAATATAAAGGAAATAATTAATGTTTTACCTTGATTTAAAAACGCCGTTAATAGAATGTTTTGATCGCTTGAAAAAGCGATCACTAAATGCACCTCGAAAAAAAGCTATTAAAAGCGTCGATAATAGTGGAAGCAGACAAAAAGTGACATTTATCATGGGACTTTGACTGCGGAGTTCCGATTGTCTCCCAGCTTTATCGTTTATCCGATAAGCGAAAGAGTGGACATGTAAACAATGGTTCAAAAATAGCTCGGCTGCACGAATGACTGTCCACACGAAATTTCGTGCAAGGTTAAAAAGGAAAAATATCGAATAAATTAGCCGGTGCAGCCGCACTTAATTAGTTTCGAAATCCCTCTTCTTCGTGTGAAATATTAGCCGATACAGTTTTTTATCTGCGAGTTGAACCTGTTCTAAAGGTCGAAAATCTTGCGCTTTTAAGTGTACAGCATCATCGGTTCAGCATGATTTTGCGCAATAAATTAGAGGATTTATTTTAGTAGATTAGTGGCTGTTATCTGCTTTTTGATACGTTTAATATCGAATAATGTACACAAACTGGGAACTCTTTCAAAGTAAATGTTTATATAATTTTCCTACAAATGTACACTAGTTTTTTTTTAAGTACTTAAGCAAGACACAGATAACGAAAAAAAAAATCTTACCTTATCGTAATCTTGAGTACTATGAATTCAGTAAAAGTAAACTAAAAAATTTATAGAAATTTTTCAAGTTGCAAAATATATGGCAATAATCATAATTAACACATTTATAGAATAAAAAATTTTAAAACCAATAACATTTATTCATTTTTCAATAATGTAAATACTTTTGAATTTAAATAAAAAAACTAAAAACCTCATGCAAAACGTTTTCGATTTTTCTTACGTGTATAACCATTCCCAATTTTTCCTTCGCAAAGTAACCATACAATATCAATGGCAACTCGTTCCATCCTCCTGCCCTTGAAAAAAGCAGCACCTCGAAATCCTGCGAAGGAAGCAGCCAGCACTTTCACGCGCCAGCGGGCGCTTCCGAGCCTCAATAATCGAAGAGGGACCAATTTGCGGATGTAGCCGAGTATGTCTTCGGGCGTTCGCATAACATTGCGATGCGCGGCACACGTGTAAGTACCCTCGCGAGGCTTTCGTAACTCTTAGCTGCTCGTTGCTGCTTGCGCACACTCGAATTGCGGCCGGTGCTTCAAGGTCAGGGACTCGCGCTTATGGAAATTGAGAGGGAGGATGCAGTTTGGAACTTTGTAGGGCCGAGGTAAGAAAAGAATTTTAAAATGCTGCTTTGAAAAAAGTGAATTGGTAAGTTTGTTGCAATTCATATTTTTTAACTTGAATTAATTGTTCTATGAAGGTAAATTTAAAAACTTTATTCAAAGAAATTTACATCATTCTTTGACAAATTTTAAAAAGTTTTTATATTTGAGAAACAACAATAAAGATGAAATTTATCGATGCTTTTTAATTTTGTCCTTGATTATAGAGTCACCTTGGATACGTGAAATATTAATTTAAAAATAAACTTAATGGCAATTTCCATTTTAATCAATAACAATAGACAATAACATTATTTGCTAGTAAATTAATATCTAAATGATTTTAGAAGATAGTTACATAAACACTCAAGAAGAAAGTCTAGGTCAAGATCTCACAATAGTCCGAGCAGGAAACGGAAGCAATAAGCGTTAAATAAACTTCAAGGCTATCGAATTCTCTTGTTTAAATGCAACGATTCATATACCTCGACATCTGTATTTGATTTTAAGCCGCATGATTTGAGTCGTGAGAGAGGAAAGTAAATGAAAACAGGTTTTATTTATTCTGTTGCTATAAATATTTTTAATTTTTACTTTTTGAAAGCAAAATCACAGCTACATAAGATGTGGCTTAATAATAATATAATATAATAATAATAGAAGATATGAATTAATGATAATAATAGATAAAATTATATAATAGTTTTTTTCCTTTTTTTCTTACATCCATGCAGCAAATATATATAATACTAATGACCGTACGATATTATGTAATTCTAAACTCCAAATAGTACCTACGGCTTCTTTATACTATCGTGTTTACTTTTAACATTCTTTTTCGTTTCGCATCTTTCTGCATTTTCCTTTACAACAACAGCTTCGCAGTGCCGCCTACATTTACAAGTTTCTTATCAATCGATCGTGTTCGCTTCGCGTTCTCGAAAGCTCCTGCTTCTTTCTCTATATGTATAAGCAATCAAAAAAGGCTCGACGCAATCGCACACGCGCTCGTAAGTCTTCTCCCTTAAAGCGTCGCTGAGTTTTCTTCCGCGTGAGAGTGTGTGTGTGTCGTTTACTCTTTAACTTACAGCTAAATAAATATTTTACAGGATTCTTCGACTTTTGGGACTAAAGCATTCACTCGAATCGCGCATCAGCGAAGGAAAAACACCTCGTTGATCCCCTTGGAAAATCGGATGTCAATTAAATATAAACAGTGCTTTTGTCTATCAAAGACGCGCCTCTAGCCTTAAATTAAAAGTTACAAACGAAAGTACAATTTAGCGTATGAATAAAAAAGGTAAATCCAAACAAAATAACGTAAATCTGCAATTACACGATCCGTCTAATTACAGTCTCCCGGTTGGAATCTTAAAAATAACAGATCCAATCTTTATTTTTAACATTCCAAGCAACATATAAATATACATCTAGATTGCAACTGAATTCTCCATTACAAAAAGAAAAAACAAAAAAAAACTCTCTACTCGATAAAACAAAGAAAAAACAAAAAGAACGACACAGTAAAACTAAAAGATTCCTTCGCTGCGTGAAAAATAATAGTCTCGGTCTCGCGCGCCTCTGTGAGTGTGTGAGTGAGTAATCGTTACAAACAGGAGTTTACAGTTCGAATTTTGCGGTATAAATATGGCACTCTTATGGCTGGCTAACGATAGCCGCGCAGGAATACGCTATTACAATATTGTGCAGCGAAATCGAGAGCTCCGGATCGCAGATCGAGTTTCCGACACCGCAGTTTCGCGCTTTTCTTCCTTTTCTCGGGAAAGGAAAAGAGGTGAAACGACCGTCTGTCTGAGGGTTTGATATACATCAGTGCGGATGACTATGTCGTGCAAATATGGGGGTATCAGGTATTCACAGGCACGCGTTTGTGTTTTTCTTCTTCTATGGAATGCTATATACTATTTGCTGAGATTATACACGGATTCGAAACTCTTAACGTTCTTCCGGAGCAGCGAACCGAGGAGGTGGTCCAAACATTGTTACAGCACAATTACAAACTTGAGAAAGAATTTTGAGAGGAATTTGAAGGTTCGTCGGTTGGCTGCTCGGTCGAAAAGCTCCGAATTGGGTCAGGTTGCTTTGCGCAAACTCGCTTTTGAGTCATCCCGCAAAAACGTCACTTGAGAAAATAAAGAAAACTGCGTAAGGATGAGTTTGCTTTTTATAATGGGTGAAAGGTCGCCAAAAACGCGTGACGCTTTCACAACGTGAATAACGGACTTCTCTCTATTATTTAAGGCACTAAACGTACAGTGTTTTCGTTCTTTCAAATCATAGACGGTTTCTTTTATTTTGAAACATCGAACAACCAATTTCGAAAAAGACATATTAGCATGTTAAATACATATATATTTAATCACATAATAAAATTTTGTACAGTATCAAATAAAATAATCCTTCAAAAACAACAAACTTAAAGAAAACGCAGAGTAAAAGAGCTCGTATTTCAAAGTAAAAGATGCTGCCATCTGTGCGCGACAGTAGAAACCCGAATGCAGGATACACAATATCTTAGCGAGCCGTTAGTGTCGGTGAGTCCGCGCGCAAATACAAAGGTTCAGCTAAGGCACACGTTTCTACAGAACATTTCCGGAAGAAAACCCTAAAGGCACCCTAGCGTGTCGTCTCTTTTACAATTCTACGAGCGCCTTAAAATAAAAGTCCTGTTCGTCATCCTGTTTTTCTCATTTTTTTGTATTATTTCGTATACAAACTCGGCTCTGTCAAACCGCTTTTTTCAGTTTTTCATGTGCTTTGCCTCAATGATTAATGCAAACGCGAGATATAATTATCTACGATATTCTACACGTTTCGATTATACACATTCATATACATAAACATTATACATATATATATATATATTAGAAAATTTCGATAACTCTAGTTTCCAATGCATATCAGCGTCCTTCACAGTATATGCCGAATATACTTTTAGACTTTTCTCTTTTTCCTATCACCATTTTGTTATTTTAATTCTTTCGCAATGTCCCTTAATTGCTCCGATAATATCCGATTTCCGTCATAGTATTTGTTCATTCGCCTCGGCTGGCAGTCTTCGTTTACATTTTTTTTTTTTTATAAATTAATCTTCACAATACTGTTTGTAATACGATATTCTACGCACCTTCGAGCGCCTTCGGTGCCTCTGTTTTACTCTCTTTCTCTCTTTCTTTTTTTGTTAATTATTCCTTTTTTTAATACAATTATACAGCTGTAATGTCGGGTATTGCATTACTTACATACATAATTACACACGGGTGGGCGCGAGGCACGAGAAGGAGCGCGCGCGTGATACTCTCCTCCCCTCGGCTTTTTTAATCAGTCGCCTGCTAAAAACCATCAAATAGTCCTCGTTCTACATAGTGACTCCCTAAAGTAATAATAATAATCAAGTGACTCAGGTGTGTGTCTCAAATCGTATACCTCGAAGAAAGAAAAAAAAGATCCCCTACTATTTCTTTGATCGTCGCCGTCGACAATTAGCTACTTATACTACTAAAAAACTCTACTACTATCTTAAAAGACTCTCGGCAGTCCTTAATAAACAAAGGCGCCGCGTAGAAAGGTATGCACAGTCGAGTAAAAATGTACACATAGTTCGTAATTCATCTCTCCTCCTCCACATTATAGATATCCTAGAAACTACGACGCTTACACTACGATTAATCTGTACAGGTGGTGTCTTAAAACTAGGTTCGATCGTCCTCGCGATTGACTATTCACTTTCACAAAGCGACATAGACCAGCCTCTTCAGGCTCCTACTTGTGGATGCGCTGATAGAGCTGGCTCTCCTGGTGCTAGCCGTCCACGTGCCTATACTTGTGGGCTGACATTTGGGCCAGTCCGAGCACAGCGTACTGGCACTGCAGGCAGTGATAGTGCGTCTGCTTGCCAGAGTGTTGACACTGCACGGCTCCGCAGGGCTGGCTCGGCGTGAACTTTTGAAAGCCGGCGGCCGCGATATTGTCGAGTTTCGCGTGCTGTCTCCTGTGAGCGACGACTTTGTTCGTGTCGGTGCAGACAAAGTCGCACTTGAGACAGTGGAAGTGCGAGGCCTTGTTCTGCATGGCGCCGAGAGAGGAGGTGTAGGCGCACTGGCTCCTGCCGCAAGGCACTTGCGCGCGGTACTGCTGGAAGTCGCCACCCATTAGGGTATCTAGACGCTCGTGGCGCGCTGTGTGCTGCACGAAACGAGTCTTGTCGCAGAACGAGTAGCCGCAGTCATGACGCATGCAGTGGAAGTGCGTTTGGTGTTCTCTGTAGCCGCAGTGAGGATAACGACAGTCCTCGTTGAAGCGGAACCTGATGTAACCTTCTGGTACCGGTTCGTCCTTGAGCATCCGCATGGAGTGATGAAGGCGCTGCTTTTTAGCTTCTGGAGAGTTGGAGTCTGGTGGTGAAAGCTGATGTTTGGTCAGATGTAGGGTGGCAGTTAGAGTGGCTAGAGGATTCTCGTCTCTGCTGGGTGGCAGGAAGTTCCCTGGGGGTAAACCAGGAGCGAACATCAAGCCTGGACCACCGGGATACATGTTTCCGTGTTGTAAGAAGGGCGGTAGGCTCTGGTTCATCAGAGCGATCTGCTGGTTCATGACCGCCATTACAGCCGGGCTGGGGAAATGGAAGCCGTGACTCAGGTCCAGCTCGAATCCAGGCGGCGCTTGCTGTACATTAGGTCCTCCCGCGACCTGAGGTAGTTGCTGCTGTTGTTGTTGTTGCTGCTGCTGCCCATTTTCATGACTATCCATCACACTGTTCATGTCGTGTACGTCTGGCTGCTCCCTCTTGATTTGGTTTGGCGAGGGTCCAGTTTCCACCTTGACCTTGATCTCTTCCTTGAACTTGGGAGGTAGCGACTGTTGCTGCTGTTGCTGTTGTTGCTGCTGCTGCTGCTGCTGTTGAAGACTTTGCTGCATCTGGCGCTGCATCTGGTTCTGGAAGCTCTGCAAGTTCTGCGCCATCTGCACGTTCTGCGCCTGCTGCGACAACTGCGCCAGGTAGTCGTGCTGAACCAGCTGCTGCTGATGGTTAGACGGCGACTGGTGCTCATGCGGCGGTTGCGATGGTTGCTGCGTCTGGCTGAGGATCGCGCCTGTTGAATGCTTCGCGATGTGCGCCACTAGTCGGTCGAGCTCCGAGAATGCCTGGTTGCAGGCGTTACAGTGGTAATGGTTACGTCGCTTCAGCTTGCAGAACGGACGACTGCAGCTCTGCTCTGGCCCGTACAGCGTGTGCGAGTTTGTAGATGAATTCTGCGAGGTGATTGAAGCTGACGAACTTGTTAGCTGAGATGGTTCTGAAATAATTAAAGAGTTGGAATTAGTCAACTGTGGGGTTCGACCTTTTTGGGTTGAAGGTTGTTAATCGAATTTTTGGGGCGTTAGATGCGTGTGATTATTAATCAAAATGTGTTTGATTGCATGAAAAATTATGTGCATTAAATGTCGTGGGTAACAACGTGAATTTACTAATTATTTAAGGAAAAAAACAAATAAACATTAAGTTACTAATTACATAGAATATTTAAAAATAATAATCAAGAATAATCTCTATTAACGTTACGTAACAAACTACCAAAAATACAATTTGTAATTTGTCATGCAAAAACTTATACAAAAATAAAAAAAGTTTAAATATGAATAAACTATTTAAAAGTCCATCAATCAATAAAATTGTTGATAGCACAACATATCTAAAGTCTATAAACACTCTGAAAACAGTACACAAAATATGAAAGAGACAGACAGAAGTGTAAGGCAATGGCAAAATTGATTAGAAAAGAGAGAAGAAATGCACTAGATGAGAGGCTAGAAGAACTTAAAGACGAACCTTGGTGCACGGAAGCTCGCATGGATATTATGGCGCCCGGTAGTGCGGGTTCGCTCGGCGGTCCGCTGACCGGATAATAGGTGCCTGCCGCCCTCACCACTACCAAAAACAACCGACACTTCAAATTTACGTCCCGACTCTATTGCAGAGAATTACACACGCACACTCTTGCAGTCATACAGCTAAGTAGTAGAGTAGCTTCTAAGTCGCTCGGTTTCTCTCTTTCAATTGCATTTACAAGCCGTGGAAACATTCGGATCAGATTTTTAGGACTTTTTATAATTTTTAGATGCTTCAACTTGTAATAACAGTATAAATAGATTTAAAACCAATGAGTAAATCATTTTATTAGAGCACAATTAATTTTCTTAAAGAAAGAACAAAATTTACAGCAAACTCGCGATTCAAAGTAATCGTGCACTGAAATTCTTTATCAATGTAAATTAGAAGTAAAAAAAAAATCAAAATATTTTGAATGAGGAGTATGAAAGAAATCAAATAGATTTAATTATAAAGTTCATAAAAAAGTGTATTTATAACTACGTGCAAACTTCATGCATACTGATGTTTACTTAACTTAAAAAAAATAAAATAAAATAAAATCTCGAACTCCTTTCTCGTATGTACAAATCTATCTCTACACACACGTCAACTCACAAAACACACTTCTAATCATGCCCCTATCGCACCGCAACCCGTCCGACTCTTACCAGTCGTCTTGTTGCCGTCGCCAGGACTGGCGATCTCCACGTCCTTCGGCTCCCTGCCGTCGTCCAAAACGTCGCCCGCATTCAGTTTGTCGATCAGTTCAGCGGGGTTCTTGACTTGGATCCTGGGCTTGGCATCCTGGAGCTGGGCCGCTTCCTCTCCGCTTTCCACGTGCTGCTTCTCGTGGAGCGCCATTGTGGAGTAGCGCACGAACGAGTAGCCGCAACCTGGCCGCGTGCAGTGGAAGTGCCGGTTCACGCGATTGCTGTGACAGCCCGGCAGCCGGCAGTCCACCGTGCGGTCGTAGAACGCGAAGCCCGGAGGGATGTCCACGTTGTCGTGAAAGTCTTTGCTGTGCATCAGCAGCTGGTCCGGCCGGTCGGTCGAGAAGTGGCAGCGGGGCTGCGAGCAATGATGATGTCTCGTTGAACGGAGTGAGCAGGAAAGGTCTGGGCAGGCATCTGGAAAATGGAAATTTATTAGTATTTTTATGTTGATAAAAAGAAATATTAATCCTAAATCGAATAATTTAAAAAAATACTAATATTTAATATAACAATTTAACAACCTTGATTATAAGTCGAAAATCCAACGGGATCGCCGTTAGTAGGTGACATGCTTCCCTCCCTCTCCTCCCTGTCCGCGCTCTGGCAGGGCGTAACGGTGAGCGTCGTGGTCGCGGTGGTGGCCGCGGCGCTCGGTGTAGGCTTTGGTAGCTTGAAACTCGTGAAAATCGCTTGGGGCGAGTCCTGCGTGTGACTCTGCTCCCCTCCGCTCCAGATCTCGATGACCCGGTTCTTGGGGGGTCGTCCGCGCTTCCGCCTGAACATCGCGTCGATGTTGGTGAGGTGGGTGAGCGTGACGTCGGAGGAGAGCGGATGCGAGGCGCAGGAGAGGTTCAGCTGGCGACTGTACTCGTGGATCTTGTAGTGCTGGAGGCGTCGGAACGGCTTGTCCGTGGCAAGGATCACCTCGCGACAGTTGTCCCAGTTGCAGTGGTAGTGCTTCTCCTTGTCCGCGTAGGGGCACGTCGTCTCGTCGCAGCCGCCCTCCTCGAAGAAGGCGTCCGTGATGCGCTCCTGCGTCTCGTGCTCTCGTAGGTGTTCGCGCACTTCCCGGGGGTCGCGCAGCGCCGCTCCGCACCGGTCGAGGCCGCAGTGGTAGTGGTCCTTGCCCTGGCCGCATCCGCAGTCTGCCGGCGCTGGCATTAAGTAAGCTGGAATCGAAAGTTCTTTGTTAATCGATGAGATTCGAAGGAAGTGTTGTTTCATTTTACGAGCTAACGAATTGATAATAGACGAAAGGATAACTAAAAGTTCAGAAAAATTTTGAATCTTTTTTTTATCATCATCAAAACGCACCAATTCGTTAGTACGTCTGAGTGTGAAAAACAGAATTAATCCCTTGACTGCGAAAGAATCTTTATAAAAAAAAAAAAAAATGATATTACTGAAACGGCTGTATAAAAATCGATTCCTTCCCAGCGAAAGAGCAAACTCTATTCCAACTCACTGAAAGCATGTAAAAAGCGTATCTATTCACCCAATTCCGTGGAGGTGAGCTGCTGCGCGTCGGAGGCTGCAGCGGCGGCGGCGCCGAGGCTCCCCGCCCCGCTCAGATTGGTGGCGGTGAGATCCATGGCGAGGTCCGCGCTCTGGAAGGAGTCGTCGATCGAGTAGTAGGAAGGCGAGCCCCTGCCCTCGTTCGAGCTCTCCCCGTTGAGGCTGAGGGCCAGCGAGCTCTGCGGGCCCATCTCGTCGGGGGCCCAGGTGCCCGGGGCCCTCAGGCCCGAGGACGTCGAGGCCCCGTTGCCGCTGAGCTGCTTGTACTTCCGGTAGGCGAGCTCCGAGTCGTTGCGCTCGTGCTTGCGCTTGTGCGAGAATAGCTGACCGGAGGAGTGCAGGACGTAGCTGCACTGCGGCCGGATGCAGTGGATGTGGTTGCAGACCCGGGAGAAGCGGCACTGCTCGAACGGACATGCCTCGGACTTCATGAACTTCTTGAAGCCGTCCCGGGAGAGCTGCTCGTCTTTTATGTGGTACGACTTGTGCTTGTCTGCAAGGGCGAAAATCGAGATTAGAGGTTTGAACGTTTTATTCGGCTGCTGTTTCGTGAGAATAATTGATAGAGTTAATAGAGCTTTTTGAAATAGTGCATCGGTCCTCACCCATATCAGCCTTGTTCTTGAAGGTATGCCGGCAGCCGGGCCTCCTGCAGTGGAAGTGCGTGGTCCTCTGTCCGGCGAAGGCGCAGTACTCGGTGGCGCAGCTCTCCGTGGCCCGGAATCTCTGGAATCCCTCCTGGATGATGGCCGAGTCCTTACGGTGGTAGTTGGCGTGCATCTGGACGTCCGAGGTCGAGATGTAGACCTTGTCGCAGTTCTCGTGGATGCAGTGGTAGTGGGTCTGCTTGCGATTGTGCGGACACTGCCGGCCGGGATGACGCTCGGCGCAGTCGTCGGTCGGCGAGTAGCGCATGAAGCCGTGCTGCAGGGACTCGTCGCGCTTCTTGTGCCACTTGAAGTGGCGTATCATCTCCTCCTTCTTCACGAAGACGCGGCCGTTGCAGTCCAGGCAGTGGAAGTGCTCCCGGCAGCCGAGGTCCTTGCAGTACGAGCTGCCGCACTCCTGGCCGCTCGCGTAACGGCGCACGTAGCGCGAGTAGTCGATTATGGGCTGGGGCAGGCTGCCCGGACTCGACTTCGAGGAGAGGTCCGCCGTGCTCGGCGACATGCTCTGCCGGAGTAGCGCTGCAACGGAGAACGAGGATTTCGTTAGAGATTTCATTTTTTTTTTCGGATTGGTAAAGTAAATCAAGAGACCAGCTGCGGGATTTATTAAGCGATTTTTGGGGAGTATTCAGGCGGTTCGAAACTTGTTGATCTTTTGTAACGCATCTGATTTGTCGGAGATTATTGTTTGCGAATTATTTAGCTCAAAAACTGTTTATTTAACACCAAATAAAGAAACTCATGAAACGGAAAACTTCTTAATAATTAACAAGCAGAACGCTCGTTTATGTAGGTAATTAATTTTGATTACACATAAAAAGTAAACCTATATTGATGTATTTACAAGCTACAGTGTAGATATATGTGTCACTGCTTTCTAACAAAAAAAGAAACGCTACGGGAAAAACTGCACGTTTTCTACGAAATTGCCGCCATAAAGACGTTGCACTTAGTTTTCACTTCTAAACCTTTATAAAAATTAAAACTCAAATGTTCTCGTTTTCTATTTCTACTTTCAAGTCTGCAAAGAACGTCAAAAGATCTTAATGGATACTGCTAAAATATAGCTTACAGACGTCTTAACGTAAGCAATTCCAAGCGTTATAAAATTTGTTAATTAGCAAAACTTTTATTTAGTAGATCATTTCGAGATTTTCTCCTGCATTTCTTCTCGAATTTACAACAGCCAGTTTCTAATAAAAATATTCAGGCAATTTGCAACTTCGCTCGCAAGAAAAACCAAAAATTCCTTCAAATCCCTCCCCAAAACGAGAACGAGCTCTCGGGTCGATAAGTCAGATATCTCGCCGACAAGAATCTCTCGTTCGATAAGAGCCTCGGGGGGCCGCTCCGAAAAATTGATCGATCGTCCGCTTGGCGTCGCCTCGGCTCAGCTCTCTCGCTCGCGCGAATTTTGTCATGCAAATTAGGCGCGCGCTGCGGCGGCGGCGCGTTCATCGACCCACGCTTATGCGAGCGACAAAGGAGAGCCCGACGGCGGCCAGCCGCGGAGAGCTGATTAGTCAGGTTTTCTGACTTTTTTTCCTCTCTCTCTCTCTCTCTCCCTCCTCGCGTTTTTTCTATATTACAATGCACACACATCGAGGCGCGCGCGCGTCTTGCATAAGTTTGCAGCGCAGCGGAAACGAGGAATTCCTCGGCGAGGAATCGAGCTCCGCGGCAGCCGCGGGCCGCGCAATGCTGAAAATGCGCCGGCAGAATTCGTTTGTCATCGCAATTTTGCATATAATGATATATACGCTTTTTTTTGTGCAACACGCCTCGATGAACTCCGCGCCTTTTCTCGTGGAAGGTGTTTATTTAGGACGAGGCGGCGCTCGGGTTTTTTTGCCGCCGGGGTCGCATCTTGCGAGTCGATGCTTTTGTTGCTTCGCGGCGCGTTTCTAAGCGAGGTGATAATGGTTTCAAAGCCGAGAAATATTTGGTACCGTAAAGTGCAGGGAAAACTCAAAGATTCAAAATTCCACAAAAAGAAATATTTTCATTTAATTCCAACTTTTGTCTGAAATAAAAGAAAGGAAGCCGATACAATGAGATTCGATATATATTAGACAAATCCTCCGACTCCACAAATCAAAAAAGCCCCTCAGACGCGACGACGCCAAAATCCCCGGGGCAGGAATGCCGCGAAAAACGCTAATAAGATATAATATTTCTCTGAAGTCTAGGAGCGCGCGCGGAGAAATTATAAGGACCTCGAGGGGGGAACTGCACCGGAGCTCGCTCGGCGCAGAGGCGGCCACAAGAAGCGAAATGTCACTCAAAGCTGCCCGTTCGAGTCTCGGGCTCGAAACTGCTAATTACAAGGGGCCCCGTGCATCTCTCCTCCCCCTCCCCTCCGTCGGAGGGGGGGCAAAAAAAATTAGCGATTTAATCTGTCTCGGAAATATTTCGGGCTATAAATTCGCAGACGCGGCCGAATATATATCCTATATGGATGCGGGTCACCAATATACCGGGGCGGCTAAGGCGCCGCGGACCTTCAGGAATTCATTATGGGCTTAGCCCCCATAAACATTTCTTCCAAGGTTTCCACAAAAATTCGGCGGCAATGAATCACTTTAAACGGCCCGGGAATGCAACGAGCCGAGATCCGAGCCCGCGGATATATGTGTGTGCGCGGCTGTGAGAGAGAGAGAGAGGGCGGAAAAAAAAAGTATTACAAGGCATAAATAGGCCTCTGTTTGCCCGATTTTTAGAATCCGCGCGCCGAGAGGGAGAGAGAGAGAGAGAGAGAGAGCAGCTCTCCGCTGGAATTCAAAAGCTGCTCTATTATTTAACGTGTGTTCGCTTCTCTCTCTCGTCTTTTTGCTCGGTTTCAGGCTCGATTCCTCGCTAGGTTTTACGAGCATTTCCGCGAACGACGCCGCAGTAAAACGTTACTTCTTTTCAGATTATACAGGCATAAATAAACTGGGCGAATCAATGAGATAAAGGCGCGAATAAAAACAATATCGCCGTCGCTCGGGCTAATAGAAATAAAGCTCGCAATAAACCTTTTTACGCCTTAAATCTCTCCTCCGGCCGTAAATTTCAATTGTCCAAAGTTGAAAAGCGATCGACCGACGCGCGCGCATGCCGACGTAAAAGCCGCGCGGCGGCGGCGGCGGCCTCTCGGCGAACGAAGCTCGGGCGAAAGACAACAAAAGCGCCCGAAAGAAAAATCCCTCTTGGCGGCGCGCGGATCATCCTTGGGCTCGAAAAAGAAGAAAAGAGAGAGAGAGAAAAAAAAGAGGAGGAGGAAGAAAAGAGCTCGGCTCGTAAAACGCAAATACGCGCTCGGTCTTACATACGCGCACATACGATCAATACGCGCGATTATAATATGCAAAGCCGCACATGCCTAATAAACAGTATCGCCGCGAGATTATAGTTGAGAGAGGGAGAGAGAGAGAGAGAGAGAGGAAAAACGAGCGCCGGCCGGAGATCGGCGCTATTGATAAAGCCCGATACACTCGCTCGCGCATTGTTTCGCGACGCGCTGGAACACTTTTTTCCGTCCCTTTATATGCGCGCGCGAGGCCACCTTCGAAGAGAGCCGGGGCGCACAGCTCTCTGGACTTCCGTCGTAAATCGCGAAATTTTCTCTGGCGGGGAGGGGGGGGGCTAATTGCACGCTCCGGGAAAATGGATGAGCGCGCGACTGCAGGCTGCCTTTTCGAGGATATACCGTGTATGTACAGTCGTCGGCGGAGGTGTCGCGCGGCGCACAATGCGCGAATTATGTTCGAGGCGCGAAACGCATACAGGCCGGCGCTCGGCGCGGCGGCCTAGATTTGCATTTTTGCCTCGGAGCCTCGATTATTATTAATCGCCGTTCGCTCTCGCGAGTGTATCGTTTTCCTTCGTTTATGTATATACGCCGCCGCCGCGCAGAGTTTTTTTTTTTCATGACGCACGAGTTTCGCCTTTTCTCGTAATTGCCATTCTAGCTCCTCGATTTTATCGGCGAGGAATGTTTCTCTATATTACGCCGGAGTTGGTAATGGCGCTGCAGCCGAGATATCTAGGATTCCTTGGGTGTGTGTGCGTGTGCGCGCGGGGAGATTGGGAGCGCGATTGCGACTCGATTAAAATTCGCCGGATGAATTTATTGCCGATCGCGGAATTGGATCTCAGTCACATCGCTTTTCGAGAGAGAGAGGACTTTATCTTTTATGCGCGCGGCTAAATTGAGAAAAGCGGGGCTCGCGGAGTCGGAGAGCTGGACGCGGTCGGATTATTGGCCGCCGCTGGTTTATGTAATTGTTGAGTTTTTGTGTATACGTGTTGCGGCTAATGAGAGGAATAACGATTATCGTAAAGTTGTTTTGGGATGGATTTTTGCCGCGAGGCGGAATTTTACGAGGCCGTTTTGCATCGCGAATATTGGAAATTCTGCCTTTAATTAAACGAGGCCTGTTGTAAATGTTTGGAAATTCGATGGGTATTAATAATAAAATCAAAGCGGTACTGTTATTACGAGTTTAATAACTCTTTCGTAACATCTGGGACTTGTTTTAATCCATTTAATAATTCTATTCAACTAAAATACAGATTTCACTAATATTACTGACGGAAAATTAACCAGTTTCAACAGTTTACGTGTTTAACACCATATTTAAAATAACCGTTCCAATAAATTGATATTAACCTATATTAAAATTTATCCAGCCTAAATCCTATATAAAATCGGTACTCTCAATTATAATGTCATAAGAACTAGTCAGCATTTAATTAGCGATAAATTACAGATAATTTTTATAAGGACATTTTAAAATATTCAAGTAATTCGAAAAGCCGAGCCGAGTTCCTCCGATAAATTACAAAACCAGTCAAAAATGCGGATGGACGAGCGCTCGCGCGGACACGCGTATAAAAACCGTCCGAAAATTGCCGGCGCGCGACATTCTTGCGAGGACACCGAAAACGACGAGAAAGGAAAAACCGCAAGAAACCGGAGAAGCCGATGTATACATGATGTATCGGAACGCGGCGCGCTTCGATATGTATAATACCGTTCGACGTTCGTCTCCTTCTTCTTTCTTTTTTCGCCGGATTTCAGGGAAAAGCGAAAATTATGCTAACGGCGCGACTAATGGTGGAAAGCCTCTCCCTCTGGGTGGAGCGCGTGCCTGTCTGATTATTTTTCAGAAGGCGCTCGCTCGAATTCTAATTGCGGCCATCTTTTCCTCTTCTCCGAAAAAGAAAGGAACTCTTCCTAAAACAGCTCCTAAGTACGTTTTCTCGAGTAAGAGAGAGCAGCCGAGCGGGAATATCGTAACTTCGCGGGGCCGGTCCTACTACTCTCCTCGGAGGACACGCGGCGCTTTTGTTCGCCGGGGGGGAGATATTTCGCGAATATACCTGCAGGGGCGTGCATATAATACGGCCGAACGCCCCCCTTTGACCGCGATTCCGAGAAACGCGAGTATATAATGCGTTATGGCTCCGAGGAACGAGTTTTACGCACGTGAAATCGACCCTGTTTCGCGGGACGTTTCGGATTAGTTGCCGAGGCCGTCAGACGCGATCGCCAAGGGCATTTATACATTTATCGCAATGATTTACCGAAAAATCGGCGGGTTCCCAACGCTCCTCGGCGTTCCGTTGTCGAGATTCCGCGATTAAAAAATACTGATTTATTCCCCTCTTGCGTTTCGCATTCCCGAAATGAGGCGAACATTCGCCGGATTACGGCCGAGGTTCCCCGTCATCTCCGACGCGCCGCGAAAGGGTTAAACCTTCTATCCCCGCGTGTCTCGGCGACGCAACCTTCTCTTTCCTCTCCCTTCTCGCACAGATCAGAGAAATATGCATCCAATGAACGAAGGGAAGAGGGGACAAAAAAGGAAGAAGGCGGCCCCGGCGAAAAAAAGGCGAATCGGAGAGGGCACGCAAAAGTACACGAAACACGAGACAGCCGCGAATAAAAAAGAGGGCCAGCGCGAGCCCAAAGGAGGCATTATGCCGAGGCGGACTTTTCCCTGAAAGCAGCCCGGTCCGTGGGGGCCACGTATAATTCGGGCCCGCTTTTTCGTCGGCGCGCGCGATCCTGTTCGCGGAAAGTCGGGCCGATTTTTCGATACCGATCTGTGGAAACTGAATAATTCATTTAATATACGAGGGGCATTGTGCGCCGCCTCTCGGTGTATGAATGTTTCAAGAAGCGCGTGCATTTCTGATGTTTTAATCATTGTTTCTCGGGGGAGGCAAGGGAGTAGTGCGTTCGATTTTTCGCGATTAGCATAAACAAGCGGCTGCGCAAAAATGAGTTATATTTTTGCGCGGAAACAGATTTATTCCTGCGGCGGCCGGCGGCGGCGGCGGCGGCGGCGGCGGGAGAGAGAGAGGGACAATCGGAAAAAAACAAAGGAGCGCGCGCTGTTTTACATAAAACTCGCGGGCCTCTTCTCTCATTTACCTATAGCCTCGAGATCGGAAGAATAAGGGAGAAGGAGGAGGCAGAGGCAGAGATAAAGAGAGGGCAAAGAAATCCGCGAATGCCACCCACGCGCATGCGCGCGCATTATACAGTGCTCCTCTCCGGGGCTCTCCTCCTTTTTTCTCCCCCCTCCCCCCTACCCTGCCCGGAGAACGGGAGAAAAAAGAAACGTGACGGGGCTTAAACGATCCCGGTAAATCTCGAAAAATATGAGAAATCACGCGCGCATGCGCGCAACTTTTTCACGGGCCGCTGCTGCCCGGCTGGCCTTTCTCCCTAACCCCTTTTATTCCTCTCCTTTCTTGAAAAAAAAAAAAAAAAAAAAAAAACCCCCGAGCCACTATCGGCGCTCTCCTTTTTCTATATATATAATATATCCAGGGCAGGGAGACGGGGGTTTAAAGTTTTTGAAAAAGCCGATGGGATGAAAAGGGCCCCGAGATCTCTCTCTCTCTCTCTCCCTCTCCTTTTTTATCATTTAATCCGTGTGGGCTCGCTGAATAACCCTTTATACGCAGCCGGCGCACACTATACGTGAACTCGCACACACGAGGGTCCATTGAACTTTTTCCCTCGCTCTCTCTCTCTCTCTCTCTCTCTCTCTCTCTCGGCGGAGAGCTGGAGAGGACCTAAATACCGAAATCGGGCTCCCAACGGACTCTCCGCCGCCGCCTCGATGGTCCTTGTCACAACATTGTTTCCAGAAAACGTATGCGCGCATGCGCGGCACGCCTGGAGGGGGGGAGGCAGGTGTGCGCGCGCGAAATTTCGCTTAATAAACGCACCGCTGACTCACTCCCCCTCTCTCTCTCTCTCTGTTTTTCTTTCTTACCCTCCTTTTCTCGCGCCGTCTCGAGTGCGCTAAGCCGAAATTGCGTTTTTGCCGCGTACGCGCTGCATGCACGTGCAATAAAACCCGAGAGAGAGAGCCGGCATGTGCAAGGAGCATTTTTAGGCCGGACGATATTCGACGCTCGCCGGCTTTGTTGCCCCGAGGGCGGCCCGGTTTCTGTACTATTGTAGCTCGGAATTTTGCGCATTGCTCTCGGCCCCGATCGAGCGGAGCGCGAAATGTCCACTTTGGCTCGTTAAAGAAAAAAGACGAGAGGAATCCCCGGCAATTAGCCCGAAAATTATGAAAAGCCATTCCGCCTGTCTTCACGGCTGGGTAAAAAATTTATTTCCGTCGCCGGGTGCCTCGACTGAGCGATCGCCCCGCGCGCGGAATCTCGGAAAAGCTCTCTCTCTCTCCTAACGGGCAGGGCGTCGAAATTGCCGCGCGCGCGGCGCAAGGAACTATTCTCAGCGGCCCTCGCGACTTATTGTCTCTGGGCGCGCGCGACTCTTGGCCGCGTTATTTCTGTCAAAATTGCGTTATGGGCTTGCGCGCGCGCGCGTCCCTCCATTTAACACCTTCTGCGCGCCGCTTTGTGCTCTCCTCTCCTTGCTCTCTCTCTCTCGCTCGTCCCGCCGCTAATTGTCCTTTTTTCGACGAGGCCGAGAGAGCGCGAGTAGCTCTCTCTGTCTCTCTCTCCTCTCCGTCGAGCTTTTGTTGCGTTTGATGATTTAGGGATATGACGCGTCGACGATGGTTTGTACGCGCTTTTAATGGAGGGGCTTTACTATTTAATTTATCGTACGCCCCGAGAAATTTATAAGGGATCGCTCGAGTTAATAAACGTTCGTCATAATCGCCCGGCGAGAGAGTTTCTATTAGATTCTATTTTAATTTTCCCTTCAATAGAGAATTTGATTGGCGTCTTCTTGTTACTTCTTCCTTGAGAATCTACCGGCTCTCTGCTTTTTATTTGCTACGTCAATCGTGCGTAATAACTCGAGTCGGTCGTTAGAAAACAGCCCGATGAGTTTTCAGTCAACTCTAAGATTGCTAAAGACGTGCGCCGTAATTTATTACCAAAAAAGTTAATAATACGCGATCTTTCTCAACGCAATGAGAAACAAAGCAAACGTTTCGTATAATCCCTCAAACCCAAAAACCTTATCAAAGCACAAATAACGGCTAAAATCCCTCGCTCCTCCCAGCTCATCTCGACTCGGTTAGCCGGTTCATATTATAAAAAAAGCTCTCGCCAACAATCGGTAAAAATTCCCCGGGGCCGTAAATCTCGCTCGCGGCGTCGATAATTGATGATTCCGCGCGAAACACACAGCTCGCCGGGACTGCAGCCAGCGCCGCGCTCGCCATTCGCTCGCGGAGCTCATTATAATTAGTGCGGGGAGCCGCGGCCGCCCCGCGATACGATTGGCCGGATCTACGAACGGCGGAATCCTCTCTCTCTCTCTCTCTCTCTTACGGCTGCCGCGAAATTTATAGGCGAGCCTCCGGGCGGCTTTCTCTCGCTCGAATGGGATTTCCTTCCGCGGCCGCTCTTTGATTTAACGACTGCAGGATCGCCTATCGTCGCAAACGCCGCCGCCGCCGCCGCCGCAGAAGCGCAATTTGAATAAATCTCATTTATTGTCCCGCGGCGGATACGAGAGAGGGAGAGAGAGAGAGGGGAGAGCGGGAGGAGATGAGAAAAGGACAAATTGACAATGCGAGCGCGAGCGGGGGAGGGGAGCAGTCGGGAATAAAACTCGTGCCACGAGGAGATTAATAACTTGCTGATGCTCCTGGATGAGCTTCGAGCGCGCGATGATTCAAGGCGAGGGACGGCTTAGAGGAATATGCTTCGTTTGGCGGGGGTAATTGCTGAATTCATTAACGTACGTCGCGCGTGCTTCTTCGTTATTTCTTTCGACCTGTAAGCCTGGAATTGTGCGATTTTATTAAAACTTTCAGCTGTTTATTATATCCGTTTAGCCGATTCTTTTTCGATTTACTGTGTCTAAACACCGAGATTAAATCATTTATTATAAAAGCCCTGATAAAATATTAACGTGCATTTAGCTTTAATTCCTTTCTTGAATAGTCTCATCCTGCGACTGCCAAGCAGTGTATTTAAATATTCACCAACAAACGACGAGGGACTCTTAATTAAACACTCTCCAATCGAGACCCAATCCGAGCTGAACCAATAACCTTCCATTCTCTTAAAACTCCCGAAAGCTTATCTAAAATGCAGCGTACATCCCAGCTCCGAACAATCCCTCAAACAATCGGAGATCGCCGCTTAGCCTCTGCAGTAGCGACAGTTTCGACAGCGAATGATTAAGGCGCGGGGGGAAGAGGAGAGGAGGGGGGGGGGCGGCGCGTAAAACGAGACTCTCGCAGCTCGTTGCGACATTAATTGCCATGGGGCTCTCCTCCGCCGGCAATGGACACGTGTCGAGAACGGCGGAGGCTAGAAAAACTCGATTTCTGCGAGCGCGCGTCTTTATATTCCCTACGTACTCTTTTGATTTTCTGCTGCCGCGCTGCCGGGCGCGAGCTGGCTTTTTTTTAATTCGATGAGCGAGAAGAAGAGCCGGCACGCGCGCACTTCATCCGAGATCTGCCCTCCAAAGCCGGGAGAGCCGGGCGCTGCTGCTCTACTGGCGCTTTGATGATTTTCGATGACGAGCGCGCCTGCATTCGGGGCTTTCTGCGTGTTTTTCTTTGGCCCTGGGAGTTTTTAATTTTCGGAAGGGAGATCGGAGGAGACAGATGGTGCCTTTTGTGTCGTCGAGTTTTAGGATGAAATGAAAGTAAATTTGATTTTTTTTCTTTTTTTTTTTTTATTATAATTGAAGAATGTATTCAACGAAAAGTTCTTTTATCTATTAAGTGTAAGCTTTTCTTCCTAATGGGTGCTTTGATCAGCTTAGGAATACAATCAAAATTTTGATTAAAAACTGCGAACTACTTTATCTCTGCATAGATAAAAATTTAAATTTTCAGGCGATTAAGAAAAAAAAACGTTCAACCCTATAAAAAAACCCTCTATCTATGTATTTATTGAGATTAGAAAAAAAGTTTACACTCCAGTAAAGCGGCGAAAAATCGATTATTACGATGATATAATCTAGATACAAGGGCGAAGTCGTTACAAAGGACACGCCGAGCGACGCGGCTCATATTCTAAGCCCTGATTACACGTTACCGAGAAAATCAGCGAGGCAAAAAGAATGCGGGCTCGGCCTTGGGCGTGCCTTTTTTTTTTATTTCATCGACGACGCGTCCCGCCGTCCACTCCCCCCCGTCGATCCACCCTCTCTCTCTCCAACCCCTTCCCCGCACAGCCCGCCAAAGCAAACGGCGAATCGAACCCTTTCGTGCGGATTCAAATGCCCCGGACTTTTAAAAAGTGTATAAAAAGTAGGGAGCAGCTCCACTCGGCCCCCCCATTCCGCTTGTCAAAACACGGAGGAACTTGCGATTTTCCAGGCTCCTGCGCTGCAGCAGTGTCGAAGCGACAGATGCAAGCCGAGCGATTTTTCGAGAGTCTGATTTATATTCGCCCGGCCGATGTATATCGCGCTCGATTATTACGGCGGGCCGCCGCCGCCGCCGCCGCCGCCGCCGCCGCGCACAAATATATATTTCCGAACCCTTCCGCCGACGGTGAGAATTAGGCTTCGCTGAATGGGCCCGGGCCAACAAAGATCGATTGGCTTGTGTTTGGGATATATTGAAGTCTATATTAGGAGCGGTGGAGTGGTAATTGGGTTTGACGCCTGCGAGTCTATTATTAAGGGCCAAATTGCTTTTTTGGAATGTGCCAAGCCGAGAGAGAATTATTGACTTTGCCGAATGCCAAGGGTCGAGGCGTATTTCTATGCAGCAGATGTTTTTTTTTTCGGATGCACTCGCACACCGAGCCGACTGATTGAACGAACGAGAATGTTTATATTAATTTTTGCGCGGAAAACCTGCAGGCAGCTCCTGTAACCCCGACCGGGGTAGGAAATCGAACGACGACGGACGAGGGACAAAGTAAGCGAAGAGTCACTTAAGCGAACCGAAAGTGCTCGCACTTATTTACACCGGCAGCTGAATGGGGAGCGAGAGAGAGAGAGAGAGTACAGCGAGCGAGCAATGCCTAAACGAATCGTAAAACCTTAGCGGACACATTTCCGAACGGTCATTGCTTCGCGGCGGAGCCAAGCCGGCAATAGGCGACGTGTGAAAAACGCGGAAATCGAAGAAACGCGCGCCGAACGGACCGGAATCTTTTGTTTTTTAGGAGCGTCGGATATATTCTTGCAAGCTCTCCTCTCTCTACGATCGGCCCGGGGGTCAAAGACATCGACAAATAGTACAATAGACGGATCGAGGCATCGCACTTTGATCTATTTTAGAGATAACAATGTGAGCGGCTATCCCTCGAAAATAAAATCCGCTCGAAATACACCTCCTAGCGAGGATTCTTTTCGACGGACCGGCGTCTTTTCTAGCTGCTTACTTTATATAATTAAGAGGCTGCGGATTCGCCTTCGCCTGCAGATTCGAGTGACTGTGGATTGGGTAGCGGTGCGATGTGGGTGAGAAAATTTCGAAAAGGACTCGGGAGCGATTTTTTCTTTGCTTGTATAAAATTAACCTCTTCGAGGCCGAGCACGCATTTAAATTTAAAACATAAGAAACGGATTGAGCGATCTCGTAATAAAGCAGACAATTTCGTTACGTCACGTTTCGCAAGCAAAAAATCCACGACAATCCCGGCGCCCAACAAAAAGGTATATACAACCTGAAAAGAAACTCCATCGTCGCATTGACAATCGTTCACAAAGAGCGCGGCGCGCGCATCCGATCCTAGATCGGCTTAATAATTTGTTGCGACGTCTCGCGTGTATAATCGAGGCCCATTGACGTCGCGGCTCGCGCATCAATCCCTTCTCTCCCCCCCCAACGGCGGAGAGCGCCGCGCGGTGAATCCGCACAATGCGAGACTTTTCGGATCGGCGATTACGATCTCGTCTCCGTCTCGAGCGTTATGACTCGACGGGAAGCGTCTCTCTCGGAGGAGGAGGAGGCAGGAGGTATAGAAAAATGTCCGCCGATCGGTACAATGACTCTATCGGATCGCTGAGATATGTCGCTTTGTATTTAGTTGTTATAACTGCGCGGCCGACTTGATTCGAGGTGCTTTTAGAATGCAAATTTACGGGGTTTTAATTAATAAGTTCCGTTGATTTACTGGGTAGCCTGGAGGAGTTGGCGCCGATTCGAACCTGTTTTATTTTTTAATGGGAAATCGTTCGTTACAAAAGTCAGAAGGCGTTTAGAGCTACAATTTAATTAATGCCCACTTCGTTAGACAATTATTCGAGAACGAACGACCGAGCTTTAAATTAGGAAGAATTATCGTTTTAGAAGAGGCTGAATTTTATATTAAATTCCAAAATAAGACCAATTGATTTCTGTCATCGAGAAGGGCTTGTTTTCTTGTTTGCCCTCTTCTCTGAAAGCTGCAGCGCCGCTCAGGCATCCGAGGAGCGGCGCTATTTTTCACCGGGCCGCTCTCTCTCCCTCTTGCATTGGCAGCTCCGTCGATTTGCGCAAGGCGCGCCAATTAAATTTAGAATATTTTTTAAATTTCTCCGATTCCGCTCTCGGAGAGAGAGCAGCAGCAGCAGCAGCAGCAGCAGCAGGCGGCAGCAACGGCAGCGGCTCTCTTCGACGGCAGCTTGGCACTCTTGCATTTTCTTGCCCCGGCCGGCTGCGTTTCCTCCTTTTTTTTGTCGCGCGAAATAACAGAGGCCGCAAAACGAAGCCCGCGAGCCGTAAAACGAAATGAGAAGAAGAGGACGAAAGAGGATCTTAAAGAGCCCTAACTCGAATTACCAAAGCCCCCGAAGAGCGGAGCGGGAGAGAGAGAGAGAGAGAGAGAGAGAGAGAGCAACGAGTTAAACGTTCCACGGCGTGTTAAATCAAAGAGGAGAACGACCGGCGTGGGGAAGAAAGCAATAACGTGCGAGAATGCAGAATGATGGAAACGTGCGAGAGAGGAACTGCCTGCTTCGTCTTCTTGTCTCGCGCCGCGCGGACTTTTCGTGATTATACTCTGGAAATAGTCAAGTCAAGCGGCAGCAGCAGCGGCGGCAACACCGGATGCCCAACGCCCCCCATGAAGACGACGAGAGCGAACGTGTCCGCGGGCAAGTATTTCTGGACGCGAGCCGCGGAAGGGCCTTTTTCCGCCCTAAGAAAGAACCCTCTCCTTACTTTCCCCGGCGTGTCTTTCAAAATAATTCCCCATCGGAGGCGCTTTGAGCGGCCGCCCGCCGCGGTGTGTGTTTTCAGCTCGGGCCTCTCCGCGGCTTATTTACAAGCGCGATAAGCGAGAGCCGTGTTTTTCAAACATTCGCGGGCAGGTTTACCAGTTTCGAATGAATCGCCAAACACGACCAATACAACGCACATCGGCGCGGTGCAGCGCCGCGCAAAGCCATCATTGCTGAAAAATGCGCGGCCTGCCAATACGCGCATCGGAGCGGCGCGCCGTTCGCCGTTAATTTATTTATAAATAACGGCCTGTCGATCCCGGTGACCCGCATTTCGTTATTATTGTATCCGGATCTGCCGCGCGCCGTGCTCTAGTACCATTGACACGTTCTCTCTCTCTCTCGGCGCCTCGATCTCTCGCGCGGCAGCGCCGAAAAATGTAGAGCGACCGATCGAGGTGTGTGTGTGTGGCTTACCGCCCCGAAGGAAAAAGCTATGCGTCGCCGAGAGGCGGGTCAGTCGCTGTTGCGACAGCTCCGAGCTTTCAAGCTCTTTTTCTATCGCGGAGCGCCCGATAAATTTCAGGACAAGTTTACGATTATCGGCACTGATAAATGCGTCGCGCAAAGTGCCCTTTCTCTCACCTAAAGCGTTCCAAATGCATCCATTAGAATCAACATTCTAACGTCTAAACTATAAAAGCAGCGTACACAATCTATCCCGGGCGAGCATTCAATCCCCGCGATGTGATTGATAGTCACGAGGCGGCTCGAACAAATCACTAAATCCCCGGCGAGTCGAGAGCAGCGTCGAAAAGCGGCGAAAAGCCGAGTTTTCTCGTTCGCGCGTCAGTTCGCGGGATAGAAATAGACGGAGAGGTGTGGCGGCGGGCAAAAAAAGGAGCGACGAAGCCTCGGCTCTCGCCTCTCCCGTTGACGGATGGATGCCAGTTTCGAGGAGTGCAGCAGCAGCACACGGGATTGCCAATCGTTTCCGGTCGAGATCGCGGGCTCTTGGCTCGGGCTAAGCACGCGGCCCGGGAAATTCTCGAGCGCCAGAAGCGTGAGAATTTTCGCGCTCGGGGAAAACGCGAGTATTGGCTGATGTAAGCGTGGCGTGCCGATGCTTCGAGCATGTATAGGCTTGCGGGGGCCTTTTTAGAGCGCTCGAGGATTTCTGGGGATCGGCGTTTTGGAAGGGGAGATAATGAGTTTTTTATATTTAGTATATTTGCTTTTGCTCGCGATGGACGATTGAGTGCGGTAATGAATTTATTGTTAGTAAAAGTTATTTCAAGCGAGGCAGCGACATTTGTTTGTTCGTCAAACGCTGTACTGTATTACTAAAAAAATGTATTAGACGTTTTCTTTCTACACCTCGAAATAAAATTATCCAACCATCGACATTCAAAATACGCGGCCATATACCCATCGGTCTATCTCGCGAACCCCCGAAAAAATAACAGAATCCAAGTCGAACCTTTCCAACCTCGCAAAATCAACAAAAAGCATCATCTCCCTGCGGATCAACAATAGATGAAAGCCGCGCTCAGAACGGCGCTGCTCATCTATTATTGCACATCCGCCTAGCCGTGTCTACGCGAGGCGTTTACACGCGTCGATTGTCGCGCGCCTTTTTGCGATTGCTAAAATTAACGGGCGGCAAGCTCTTCTACTCGGGGCACTTTTATCGCTCTTTCGCAGAGAGCCGAGACGCCGCGCGAACACCCCGAACTTCTTTCGACTCGAATTTTAGCCTCTCGAGATCGACGGCCGCTCCGATATGATCGTCGCGATGATGATGATGATAATGATACTTTGTGCATTTTCTCGTCGGAAACGCGGCGTCGTAGGGATGAATAGGATACGCGGCAGTGGTCGGGACTGTCTATTTTAATATAGTCGTAAATAAATCAAAACCGAATGGGAAGCTTGAGAGAGAAGTCTTAAAGAACACGTCAATCGCCTTGTCAAAATAGATTACTTCAAAGCATGAAGCACAATAAATTCTGGCGTGTTTATTTATTCAGCGAACAAGAGCATTAATTTGGCGAAAATAAAATCTGACACGATTTCGGGGTTTCTTCAGTTTTACGAAGCGAGAAAAATAAGCGAACATTTTCGCGGAATCAAAATTATTCTATTTCGAAACGAGACGAGCATATGTACAATTAAAAAAAAATGCTGCTCCTTATTATTTCATTTAGATAAAAGCCTCAGATATGAGGAGCGGACGAACGGCAGCAGCAGCAGCAGCAGCAGAGTCCGCAGAGAGGCGAGGAATTCGAGCAATGAAGAAACTTTTTAGGCAAGAGTAGCCGATCAGCGACGAATCGCAAAAACGCCAATGCCGGGGCCGCCGCCGCCGCGCGCCGCCGCTCTCTTATAATCTAAATCTAAATCGGAATGCATCGGGGACTACGCGGCGCTCTCGTTATTTGGCAAATAAAAAAGATGCCGTGCTCAAAACGCAAAATAAAAATTGCGACATGAGAGAGAGAGAGAGAGAGAGAGAGAGACGGGAGGGATGGATCGCCGAAGAGAAGCTCTAGTTTTGGCCCCGCCGATTGGCCCCGATCGGGCCGTGATCGAGGAAAAAAAATAAGCGGCTATTTGGCAATCGGCTGCGTCCTCGAAACGACGTGGAAATCGATCGATCGTCGTTCGGCGTCGAAGCCTCGGAATAAAAAAAAACCTCGGCGCGCCTCGCCTGGCGACTGCGGTCTTCTCGAAAACTGCGTCCTCGATATATATATACATATTTTTGCGCGGAAAAATTATTTTTTTATTTATATCGAGATTAAACAGTCATTGGGCAATAATTGAAAAGGGTATACAAAAATAAACGCGTGAAATAATTTCAAAGTATTTTTAACGCGTTCTCTCATTCCGGTACCTAATCCACGCGAGGCGCTCTTTTTATTTATGTAATACAAAATTACATCACGCAGCTGCACGTAGCGCAACCTTACTTTTTCATCGCGGAGAGCCATCCTGAAAAATGCGCGGAATCACCAGGCTCTCATTAATCATCAATTAGCGAGTTATAAGCAAAAATCGCGAGGCAGAGCCGAGGAGAGGATACGCGGATCTTCCCATGGGGCGAAAGGGCCGGATAAAAGGAGGAAAAAGTTTCGGCCCGCGGCGCCCCGAAGCGGGGCCCCACCCCCGTCTATTAATTAGCCTCTCTCTCTCTTTCTCCTTCTCTCTGCGTTCCTCTTCTCTCTCTTTCTCTTCCTCCCGGTTAATTTACTCTGCGGAGATATTTTCGTACGGGGAAAAAGAGCGCCGGAGAGATCTTTTTCTTCGTCTCTCTATTAATTAAGGGAAGACCCGCGCGGCCCGCAGCGGAGAAACTTGGAGAGATTCACACATGAATTAGGAAATCGAGGGGGGGTTGATAGAAGATAACGGGTTTCGGAATCCGGAACGAATTCCGTGAAAATCGTCTGGGGGCTTCTCGAATCCTGCCCGTTTTAACGGAGAGCAAATCTGTGGGGCCCTTGCGAAAATAAACTGCACGAAGCGCATTAGCGAAGAAATCGTTGGGCGATCGCGGGAGTTTCCGAAAAAAGCCCCCCTAAAACGCGACAAAGCACATATAGCCTATGTAGCGGCAGAAATAATTTCGCACAAAACGTACGCAGGCGCAGGAGTGCGTACTCGAGGCGGTCCGGCGCGTCTGGCGGCGTCTCTCTCCTTAAAAAAGGCTTCGGCCGAAAGGCTTTTGAACGCGAAAACTGTTTGAAGGAGCGATTTGTCAAGCGCACGAAATGCGCGCAACAGCTGCGGAGCACGAAAGAAAGAGAGAGAAAAGCTCCGCTGGGGGCTGCTGCTGCTGCTGCTGCAGCGCCGGTAATTGAATTATTAGGTCGAACTCTCTCTCCTCTCTCTCTCTCCATTCGATCGTGCAAATCCCCGCGCTCGAAGATTTAGTGCGCGCGCGCGGGCGATGTATCCACGAAATTAATCTCATTGAAATTGCTTTTCAATGGGCCGCTTTTTGTGAATCGCGGGGATACTTTTAGTCGGGGAGAGCCGGCTAATTACGGCGTTTAGCCCGATTTCTTAATAGAGGAGGAGGGCTGATAATGGCGAGCGGGGGGGAAGGTATGCGCCGATGCTCGACGCGGGCATATATATATATATAGCCGGCGGGTATAAATAAACGGGGCATAAATATTTATAACAAACGCAGTAACATATGCCGCATTGTATGCATAATATTGCAATGCGAAAGCGAAGGCTATTGCCGAGTCTAAAATTGCTAAACGGCTTGATGAATAGTCGACAATCAATTTCAGTGATAAACTTTCTGTGAATTCCTGGCGATTCTCGGGCTATTATTTGCTAATTTCGCTCAATACGTCGCCGGAGCTTCGACGTCGCGAAATTTACCCGAACAAAACGATATTGCCTCTCGATTAAAGTTGTTTCTATAATTTTTCTAATTGACTTCTAGAAAATTGAAAACAAAAAACAGATCGCCCGACAGCCGGATCTCAATCGAGATAGACCGACAAAAGAGGCCCGAACGACAAAAAGCGAGAGCCTTCCGCCGTATCCTCTCTATTCTCAATTTAATTAAAAAACTTTTATAATCCGCGCGCACAAAACGCGTTTCGATCGGGCTTAAAAATTAACATAATAATGGCAACAATGGGACACGCGGAATCCGACCGGGAGAGCTCGACGAGCGAGTCCCTCTCTCTCTCTCTCTCTCTGCGCGCGATAAAGGGTGGAGAACACGCGTCGCAGAGGAGCGAGCGGCGCACAGGCTGCGCGGGAGAGATGATCCGCGCGCAGGAAGAGAGACAGCCGGTACTGCAGCAGGAGGTCGGCTGGTACTCGTGCACGATCTGGAGCGAAAAATCGGGAACGGCCGCGGGCGCATTCCGGCCCCGGCGGATTTATATTTCGGTACGTTATGACAATAATAATTTACGAAAATTGCCCTTGAGTAACGAGCGCGGCCCGCGGAGGAGGAGGAGGAGGAGGAGTATGTAACTCAGAGAGGTAATTGGATGGACCGAGTTAATCGAGTTAATTAGCGTACGGGTTAATTGATTTTTTTGGAGGAAAGAGAGAGAGGGAGGGAGACGCGTTTCGGCCGGTTGGGAATTTACGGCGTAAAGCGCTCGCTTAATTTCGTTACTGTCTATGACTGAAATTGTTTCTGACAGTTGCGCGGCCGAAGGTATGTATTACCAAAATCGGCTTTATTGATAATTACGCCGTGCTCTCGTGTCAATTATTTTCCGATGTCGTAGTGATGTAGTATTACCGAAATCGGAAGCTGGGCTTTAATTTTTAATCAAAATCTCGTGCTTATAAGGCGATGACAAAAATATTTTATTACTTTTTTAAAAGCTGTAATTTTATAGATGCTAATTCCTCTAATTGCTAAATAGAATTCTTAGATAAAAGAAGCTAATCAACTAGAATCTAAGATATTTCTAGAATTTTAATACTCGTCAACGCGTCGCTATTCATCATACCCCCTAATTGCGAGAGCACAAAACCGAAATTTGTTTAGCCGAAGGAGAAACGGCGCGCTTTTTCATCGATCAGCTGGCAGCCGGAGAGCTATTCGCTAATTACCTTAGGCGAAAACTGCCCTCTGCCGCATGCAGCTTGCAGAAGAAGCGCCGCGGCGAAATTCCCGCGGCCGCCACGATAATTTGCAGAATCCATCCGTCTCGAATACCAAAGTCGATTTTGCGCGCGGGGCGATACAGAATCGACGAGAAGTGCGGCGCTTCTCGGCGATGACAACAATGGGCTCGGGGTCCCCGCAAAAAGGCGGCCGTTCGAAATTTTATATTTGAAATTTATTAGCGCCCCGCGAAAGCGAGTTTCTCAGAGCGAGGCTTCGGCTCCTAATTTATCGTTCCTCAAGTTTTTATTAATTTCGGCCATTCGGGGGCCAATGCCCAGACGTTCCTCCCTTTTTCTTTTTTACTTTTTAATTCCTCTCCCGGGCCGCCTCGCGAGCCCTCTCGTCTTCGCTCTTTTGTCTGCGTTTTGAATTTTTCTTTTTCTGCCAGTTGCTGCGCTCCGCGCCTGTATTTCTCATCTCTCCTCCTCCTCCTCGCGGCCTGCTCTTAATTATTGCAAGATCATTAATTTGCTCCTGTCACTCGCGTTGTTTATTGTGGCCTCGTATTCGCTCGTTCTCTTTCCGTGCTAATACGCCTGATAATTTAATTTTCTCAACTCCCCGAAGCCGAGTGTGCCAATCAATGCGAGATGAGCGACGGACTTGGCTTTTTTTTAATACATTTCGCGTACATCGAGTTTTATAAAGAATTATTATAAAACGCACTGTGCATTTAAAATGAAAACTGGGTGAGATACGAGTTTATTGATTGAAAAAGCGTACATCTCGGCGGACAAAAGGAGCTTATACACCCGAATAAAAAGTCTCGGAAGAAAGAAATTTAAAAAAAAAAAGCCAGATAATATGGAGCATTATGTCCGCCTTGCTATAGAAAAAAAGGCTTCTCCTCCCGGCGCGGAGACTTTTATCCGGACGCTAATACTCGTTAAATCGAAAACTTTGTCGAGGGCATTGTTTACGAAAGTACACACACGCGCGAGCGCGTGATCCGCTTCAAAGTTTCAAATGAAGCGTGAAATTCGCCTCTCTCTCTCTCCCCTGAGCGCTTCGAATACATATATATATATATATATATATACTCGACCCCGAGAAACTTTTTTTCGCCGCTCTCTCTCTCCCGAAGGGGGGAAGCGCCGCCGCCGCTGCCGTCGCCGCTCTCCTTTCTTCTCTTCGCGTTTTTTTCGAAAAATCGCGCGTGCGAGATATAAATCGAGCCCGTAAATCGGCTGACGTACTAACGAGGAGGCTGATCGTTATATTGGGCCCGGGGAATTTATAAGAGATATGCCAGTTTGGATGTGCAATAATTATCGGTAAATGTAGGCTGCGGATTTTTTCTTTTTTTTTTCGGGACACGGTGTTTTATGGAAATTGATGATTTTCGAGAGTTTTTCGCTCGCTTATTTACAAAATTCAGATAACCGCTTCATTCTCATTTCCACGTATAAATATTAAATAATTGTCCGTCATAAAATCAATCCCCGTTTCCCCCCGTTATCGGCGCGAACGCACCTGCCAACCCCGAAGCAGAGAGAGCACAAAAGCGCAAAAGCCAGTTCATCAGGCAAAAGCTCGTACACATCTCACTCGTCGACTTCGCCGCCCGGAGATACATCGGCATAAATCACCGCGCGAAATTCCCGAAGGCGCGATTTCCTCCGGGCGTATATTTCAGGCAGGCAGGCGCAGGTAGCCCCGCGCGCGCCGACACAATGCCTCTCCTGGACGAGTCTGTCGCGCGCGACTGTTCGCGCCCACGTTCGCACCTGCACTCCGCCTTCCTACGCCTCTCTCTCTCTCTCTCTCTCTCGGCCGAGCGCGCGGCCGATTGATTTACCGTTACTTTATACGTATATATTGTAGTTTATTTCGAGGGACGGCCAGGTGGACCGCGGGTTTCGCCGATTGGCTTCGCGTTTCTTGGATTGATTGTTTTTTCCGGGGCGACGCGAGGTACGTTATTACGCGATTCGTTAAAACGCCCCGCGTTGTTTTATGGAATTGCGGGTTCGAGCTTTCGAGCGCCGTTCGATTGCTGGGTTAGCGCTGATAAGATACGATAACCGCGCGGATTTGCGGCGGATAGTCGGATCGTTTTTCACGGAGAATGATTTAAGGCCAATGGCGATTAATAAACAATGGCCTGAAAAGTGGTCACGAATGCCCGGAACAATTAGTATATAACGATTTATTAAATTACAGGCAATAAATATCGGTAAAAGGCTTTTAACGATTTCAAGATTTTGAAATTGATTGAACGGGCCGTAAATTAACGGAGACGCGGTAAAAAATTCTCGCGGCAAAAAGTAGTGCGCGGTTTTTCATCGGCCGCAGGAAATAATATTTTCCGCGGGCAGAAAAAAAGAGCCGCTACGATCAATTACAAGCTACAATTTATCCGCGCTAGTAATACCAGTGTTCCTTTAATTCAGCAGTCGCGATGCAGCTGTACCGGTATATTACCGGGGCAGATATTTATTTACACCTCGGATATGCAGGATAGCTCGCAGCTAACAATTAACATCAGAATCCGGCCCGTTCGCCGAAACGTCCGCTAATCCTCCCCCGCGGAGTGTGCGTCGTCTTCCCGCGAAAACTGCCTCGATTCGGCCAGAATTCAAATCAGCCTCCCGGCGGTTCTTTCTGCAAATATAAATCACAGCTCGCTGCCTCCATAATTCAGCCTCGTGCATCCGAGGGCGGCGGGGCAGCCAGTGTTACACTCGGTCTCGCGCGTGCCGCGAGAGATCTTCCTGACGAGAGGAGAGAGAGAGAGAGAGAGAGCGACGCCCACGCATTCTTGCACCTGCGCAGCTTTCTTTATCCTCGGCTGCGACGCGCGGCGGAACCAAGTGCACAGGAATGCGCGCGCCGACAGCGGAGGGTGTGGCCGAGAAGCGGCGGCCCCCGCGGGAGGGGGAGGGGGAGGAAGCAGGGAGGGAGAGAGAGAGGGCCAGATAATAACGCTACAATTAATTTCCCGCGAGCGGCCGCGGTAGCAATTGCCCTGAGTAGGTGATGGGAGATGCGAGGGAGAGCGTAATTATTGTACTTATCGCCGATAAGAGGCCGAGGATGTGTAAGTGGTGTAAGGTTGCCGGGTTGCTAAGGTTGGAGAATCGACGGGCGCGCGCTGTGCAGTCTCTTGGCCGGGGGTTTTTCCAGCGCGGCCCGGGAGATTTATGGCTCGCGGGGCTTTGCTGGAATTTTAGTGCTTTATGGTTATGATAGAGGTGTCTGATACATTGATAAGTTTGAGCTGTTTAAAATGGCGTTTTGAAGTGCGCTGGTTATATGGGAATCTGAGAGATTAATGCTTTTCGCTTGAATAATGAGAAAATCTCCTTGGGCATTTCTGTTTCCAGAATATACCTGCACTTGCGAAACCACCTAAATGCAATCCTTTGTAACGAACAATGAGAATTATAAAAATTTGTCGAGCCAAGCCTCGGTTATTCGCCGTGGGCTTCCGCTCGATCCCTTTTGCTAAAATCGCAGAAAGCCCCGGTCAAGATGGATATAATTACGATCTCTCCGACTTCCTGCGATCGGCGCGGGAAGCGGGGGGCAGCTTTGCTCTCCGGGCAATTGACAAAAGACGCTGCTTGTAATTGGCCACAGGGTCCGAGGGTCCGTCGCCGTCGCCGTCGCCGCTGCCGCTCGTGATTTCTCACAGGCCTGGCGCGCATGCGTAAACGGTTATTAGCCCTTCTAGTGGCGCGTAACGAAACTCCTTAAATCAAGAGGAGCGGGCCCCCGATGGGCGGCCGAGGAAAGAGAAGAAAAACGAGGAGCGCGTCAAAGGTATAACGTATCGTACGGGTATACGAGAGAGCGGCCCGAGAGAGCAAGAAAGAGAATAATACGTTAAAGCAGCAAGCAGCAACTACTCTAATTGGCCACTTTGTCCATTTATTCGATTTATTTAAATTATGGGACAATTGACAGTAGGCATTCTATTTTTTAAATCTCCTGCGGCCGCTCTGCCGCTGCTCCGCCGTGCCAGCTGATTGGGCGAGATTGGCGTGAGACACTGGCCCCACAGATTCCCCAGTTGTGGGCTTAATCAGCTTTGATTGCTCCTCCGACCCTCTCCTCTCTCTCTCTCTCTCTCGCAGAGAGCCTCGCGAGAGCGTTCCCTTTCATCGCGCCAAAGCTTTCTTTCGCTCGACGGAGAGTGTCTCGCCGTTTTTTTTTTCTTTTTTTCTTTTCGGGCCCCCAGACGACACATCGGCCGGCCTTATTATTCCATACGCCGGATCGAGCGAGCGGCTTTTATGCGAGAATCCCGAGGAAACTGGCCTTTAACTCGGACTCTTTAATCGAGCGGGTTAAGTGATTACGTGGGACGGGAGAGTCTCATTGCTTTTCTGGCTATACGATGGCGCTCATCTCGAGATGGCGGCGACGACGCGGCCAAGATTTCGTCTTTATTTTTTTCAGTATCGAGCGAATCTTTTAACGAGTTCGGCGAGGATATCGGAATAGGATGCTTGGACGTGTTTACGAAGAGCCGAGGTAGCGGGGAATCCGCTCGTAAAATGATGAATTGCCGCGTAATTAAAAGGCGCGCGCTGCGTATGTTGCAATTCTCAAGCTCCTCCTCCCTCCTCGCGAAATAACAGTAGCGATTCTGCCCGAGCGAAGAGCCATTATTGCATTACTTTGAGGCAATTTTTTACGTGAACCTTAAATGGATTATCATCTCAACAGTCGTCGAGTACGATTGTTTTTGTATTTTGGTCAAGTTTGTTATTAAAGAACGAAAATTAATGGAAATCGTATTGGCTAAAAATGTATATTGCGCAATTAATCTTACATAATTGTTCGTACCTTCAATTATCGACGTAGTAAAATATTCTAGACTCGACCGAGGCATTAACAAAATTCAACGTTTCAATGTCCGCCCAGCGAACGCCTCTTTTCCACTAAATTTATCTCCGTACATAAAGCACAATTAACACCACATCCGCGAGTCGAGATTGAACAAAGCCGCGCCGCTCGAATCTCTGAAATTGAATAAATAATCGGCCGGCAGAAGCATCCAGCAGCGACGGCGCGGCAGAAGCATCACTCAATGGCCGGAAACGTCGCCGTTCCAGTTTCTCTCGCAGAGTTTTTTTCCGTTTTCGCCGTCCGCCGCCGCTGCCTCGTCGGGGAACCTACGGGTACTCATCCCATTTCCTTGATAATTCCCATAATGCTGTGGGCGGATATTCCAATAAAGTACGAGGGGAAAGACTAGAGGAGACCCTCGCGTATATCACGAAACGCTGAAAGCCGGGAGATGACGGTGGATTACGCTCGATTGGGAAAAACTCGGCTCGGGTTATAAAAAAAAAAAAAAAAACGGGCGGCCGCTGCTGGCTGCTGCGTCGTGTTTCAAGTGGTAAACACAAAAACGAGGAAGCTCCACAAAGTGACCACGGCCAATCTCTGTTAATTGATTCACGCGGAAGCTGCTCGTATCCACTTGCCATGTTAAAGCGCCAAATTCGCTAGTTGCCGTAAATTGAGTCACCGGTATTAAATCACTTTTTCTCCTGCCCTCCTCTGGTCGTCGTCGTCGTCGCGTGGAGTTGAGCGTGATTTCGGTTTCCCATCGTTTTCACGCGGCGACGCGCGGCTGCTCCCCCTCGAAGCGCCCGAGAGAGAGAGAGAGAGAGACCGGAAATTTGAAATTCAAATGACGCGTAATACGGGCGACATCTTTTGGGAAACCAAAAAAAAAGAAAGAGGAAGGAGAGGATTCTTTTCGTCCCGGACGAGTTTTTCGATGCTTTTGTGCACACAGGTTTTCGAAGATATTGGGCTTTTCTTATGTGGGCTTGGAAAACGTGCCGGGATGAATGACTGCCGGTAATTTTATGCGGGAAAAGTTATTTTTACGGATCGTTTTGTTATTCTTTGCGATCTATTGTAATGGAATATTTGGGGATTGATTTTTATCGATTTTTTGTTAAAAGACAATTTTTATTTAAACAATTGATTTCTTTTTGAGAATTTGTCAACTGATAGAGATCGACAAGTCTTTAGTCAGGATAACAAATTGCACGTCATCTTTCCCTGATTCGAACAACAATTTATAGTAGTAGTCGACAGCGCAACTCCTGTTTTTAGTTTCGGAAAAAAATAATTTTCCAAGCGCTCCATACAAATTCTACAATCGCTGCAACACGTTTTGTCGTACACCGCCAGGCACACTCCGTTTCAATTGCTAAATAACCGCGTATATATATAGCTGTTTGAAAAGTTCCTATTCTCTTTACGAGATATTTTGAGCCCGCGAGCTCAATTGTATCGGCGAGCTCGTAAAGTCGGTTACGTATAAATTTCTTTCCGCACTCGATCAAAAGAAGGAAATAATAACTCACCGGCAATCTTGGGGTCAGCTGCCTCCACCTTAGCGAGGTTCATTATTGGCGCCGCCACCTATAAAAGAAAATACGTTAACGATTGGCAGAATGTTTATCAAGTGCTCTCGCACAGAGACGCACACAAACACACACACACACACACACACACACATTCACGGAGGACGATGTGTTTTCGAGGCGGGAATTGTTTACGATGCAATTAAACGCCGTGTCTTTTATTCGAGCGCAAAGTTTTCAGGCATCAAAACGGATTTTTTAACTTGTAATTATTGAAGTTTGACCAGTCGTGAAAGTCGTTCTGTTTCTACAATGAATCATAATGCAGCTCGAACAAAAGTAAGTCGAGTGAGAAATCGTTGTTTTGTGCAATAATCATTAATCACGGGGGCTTTTTGTTTTAATGATAATTAATCAGCGATTTTTTTCGGTCCCGCAACCGGTTACCCTTTACAATTAACTAGAATCTAGCGATTTTTTTTTGCCCGCTTTCGACACACAAACAATGAAAGCAATCGGGGCTCTGCTTATAACGATTCCAAGATAAGCACAGAGTCATTTTTCAGCTTCTCTCGGCTAAACGGCCCGCTCCTCGTCGATCCGAGCCGGTGTGTCTATTCGGCGAATTCGAATTTCGAGCAAAAATCCAGCGTGAATCACCCGCAGCCCCGACGAGGATGATTCACTTCGCGCGTCTTTATTTTTGACGATCGATCTATAATTCAGATCGCGTACACGAAAATACCGAGTTAGGAATATAATGGACTTCAAAGTCACTGGGGCATCGGGACTGAATTGCGTTTCGAATTTTATAAATAGAAGCGTCGCGCGCGCGCGCGCTCATCGACTAAAGCAAGAGATTTAAATTTCGACAACGGCTCGACATTGTCCTAATTAATGTCGTTTTGAGAATTCAAAGCTTTTTATATAAGGCAAATTTAAAATTGGCGGTAAACGAATAGTTGTATGGTATTGTACTCTTTGTCAAATCTTTAATTAAATCTTAAAATCACGTCTTTGCAAAAATGCAGACGAACGCGTTGCATTAATTGAAAGTTTAAAAAAAAAGAAAAATAATGCACAAGCAACGCGAGCGCAACGAAAGGTAGCAAAAACCGATCGCTTCCACGTATTAATCCCTCGCCGACAAGACAAATAAGTTCGATTTAATCTTCCTGAAAAACCATATGTAAAGCCCAAGCGCTGCCGTCAGAGCGGCCCGAAAAAGATTCGCTCGAAAACGCTTCGGAGAGGATGATATCCCCGGCACATACAAGCGATCTGTCCCGATAACTTCGAGCTGCTCTCTCTCTCTCTCTCTCTCTCTCGACTGGAGACGAGCAGAAGCAAGAAGTACGTCACGCCCGGAATCTGTCGATCCGCGAGGCCGATTAAAAAAGAAGCGGCGCGGCGGAGGGGGTTTTATATGCCGCTGCTGTTGCTGCCCGTCGGAATACCTCCTCTGACCCAGTGCTGTTTAATTGAAACCTGCCACGACCAAAAAGCGGCCTTCTTTGCGCTCGCGAGCTTTTTCTCCCGGCAAGCTCGCGGGTACAGCTTTATAACGCGCGTTCGTGTCAAAAGCGGCGATCGGCGATAAGTTTTTAAAGGGGCGATGCCGATTTTCGGGAGTTAAATAAACTTTGAAAGCGTAAAATAAAAAAAACGAAAAACAAAAAAAAAAGAGCGAGGGCAATGAAATTCGAAGAGGCGCACCGAAAAGTGCATTGTATGCAATGTCGCTGTACGAGCGCCGAGTCGCGACTCGCAATGCCAATGACCGATTTCCGGCTTTTTTCGCGAAAAAGTCGCGAATCTCCGGAGCAGTGACCTTGCCGGAGAACTCCAACAATGGCATTTTGAATATTCAAACGGCATCCGGTGCAACGATCGAACGCCAAAACAATCGGAATGTGATGCTTTTATTTTCAGGAGGCGCGCTTGACGCCGAGAGGAAAAGCGAGATTTTTTTCGATTAGAAGCTTTAATGCGCGATGACTCATTGGACTTTAACGATTCACTAGATAAGTTTAAACATTGAAACAAAATGGTAGAACTTGTATTTGCCGCGGATTGCGTAAGTGGAAGCTTGCAAATTCTGAAAAGAGCGCTGTAAGCTTCTTTCATAATATTGTCATTTGACCAGAGTGCATTTTTTAAAACCTATTAGAGTAAACTAATTTGTGATAGTAAAACCATTGCATTCCACCGCCAATTAATTATTCTCTTTTCTCTTTTTTACCAAGCACTCCAAAGCTTATTTTTCAAGATTCATTACCGACATCTCCCCGAGCGCCTTGACATCATGATTCCACCCCGTTCTCTCTCTCTCTCTCCGCGAGGAGGTTAAAGACACTGTCGCGGCGAAGAACGAGAAAAGCAAGAAGCCCCTGGCAGGCGTACAAATTATTCGAATCCTGTACGATTTCCGAAGCCCTAAGACGGAGAGAGATCCGATCCGCGAGGAAGACGTAGACGCTGAATTTATAAAGTCGTTACCACATCGACTCTTATCCTCTCTCTCTCCTCGCGCACTGGCACCCCTTTCTTTCTGCTTATTTTCCGTCGATTCGACCGCTTATTTCTTTCGGTCCCCTCGCTGCTAATGGGAGGATAGTACGACTGCCGAGGGACGACGGAGAGGATATGGCGAAATATGCTCGAGCGGTGCTAATGAATTTTAAGGCTCGAAGCCGGGAAAACGAATTGTGACGGGGCTGGTTTTTGCGCCTTCGTAGAAAAATATTCGACTGAATATAAGCGTGTTTTTGCCGCGGCCATTTATAGCCGTATCGAGCGAAGACATTGTGAGAATCTCTTAGAAAACTACAGTGAATCTTATCTCTCCCCTCTCAATCTATATCGCAATTCGTTAACAACCACAAATGCTAATAACCTCGCGGGGGGAGGGGAAGAAAAAAAAAGTCGCGTTTCTAATCAAACCCCGCGCGCAAACGAAGCAAGACCATAATAGCGAGCGACTTTCTCGAGCGACTCGCCGCACCACTGCACATATGCAAACTAAGTACACAAGAAAGAGATGACGAAAGAACGACCCGAAACGGAGAGCGAGAGAGAGAAAGAGAGAGAGAGTCGGAGCGAACCGCCGGCATAATATAATTAGTGCTCGAAGCTCCTTACATTGCGGAGCATCAATTAACGTTTTCGCGGTATATGAGCATTGTCCCCTCCTTTTTGCGCCGGGGCGACTTTCATATACGAATAAATTCACGGTTTAATTGAGGCTCTCTCTCCTCCTCCCTCTCTCTCGCGGTGGGGCCCTTTTTCAACGATCCCCGGGGCTCGCCGCTACTTTAACTAATAACGAACAAAAATGTATGATGAATAGCGAATTGTGGCTCTCTTCGATTGGCCGATTCACTTTCCGCTTACGTGTTCATTCTCTTTACAATGGCCGTTAACAAGGATTTCCTGGAAGTTCCGCGCCGAGGCTGCCGCCGCCGCTGCTGCAGGCCGACGGCGTATTCGTATTCCCGCGCGCGTCGGCTATTTTTGCGGCGCGAAGCGGCAAAAAGCCCCGCGCCGCGAACGGAGATCCGCGCTCTCTCTCTGTCTCGGGCAGCTTGCAGCGCGGCGGGGTTGGAAAAAGTCTCTGACGTCTCTGTTTCCGCGGCCGAGACGCGAGCTGCGCTTATAAGGAGAGGGCGGCATCTCGGGTCGGATGATTTTTTTTATCGACGAGCTTTGGGGAATTATTGGTGCCGACCGACGAGTGTATGAATCGGCGCTTTTTGCCGGAGCGCCGATTCGGTTTTCGGTGGGATATTAAAGCGGTGACGCATTTTCGTTCTGGTTACTCGAGATGGCGGAGTTTTTTAGTGGGCCGATTTGGAGTTGAGCAAGATTTTTTAAGGCTCGGGATACTCGATAGTTGAAAATTGCCGTAATAAATTATTCCCCCGGAGTTTTCGAGTGTGTATATAAGCCAATTTTCGATTGAAAGGCCGGCGGGATTTCGCAAAGGAGTTTTTATGTAATTAATGCGCGCACAAAGAAGTACCACGAGCTTTAATAAGCAGTAAATTTAGAAAATTCAGCCGGTTGCGCAAGTAGCCTTAAATGTGAGTTAACAATTAAGTAACAAAAGCCGCATTTTTCCTTAAAAGTCCGTTCAGCCGCCGCGAAGACGGTAAGACGATAAATTATAACGAGTGAAAAGGCAGGGCAGCTCTCGTGATTGGCAAACAATATGGGCTCGAAAACAATCGGGGAAAACCGCGTATACGAACTAATTACAATCGCACGCACGCACACAATGCCGAAATTTTCCTACCGCGGTAAATAAGCCCTCTCTGCCCTTCGGTGTACCTAAATCTCTCTCTCCCTCCCCGAGAAAAAATGGCTAATTGAAAGGCCGCGGCAGGTAAATTATCTCATTACCCCGCGGAGCCGCTTTAACTCGGCGCTCGGTTTTGAGGAATCGATCGACTTTAACGATTAGAAGCGTCCCTCTCTCCCTCTCTCTCTCTCTCGTTTTTGCGCGCCGGTTAAATTGACGTATTGTACGCGCTCGGTATTTTTGCGCGTATGATTTAGCGCTCTCGCTCGCAGAAAGTGGGAGGGAGCCCCGGAGAGGCTCCGAGGCTCTCCGCGCGCCGAGTATATAGAAGAGTATATGAGAAAACAATAGAGCTGATTTGCAAACAATAGAATAACGTTAAGAGCTGAGTATTATACTGTGTTGTGTTGTTACCTTCTCCTCTCTCTCTCTCTCTCTCTCCTCTCTGTGCGCGCCATAACGCCGAAGAGCATATGCCCATTAATATTCAAAGGCGAAAATAATGTAAACGACACGGCAAAAATCGGGGGAATAATTTCAATTCTCCGCGTATAAGGGATGCGACCGAGCCGGAATTCATGTATGTAAGGCCGGTCATTCGACGAGAGAGACTCTCTGTACCTCCTCCTCCTCCTCTCCGAGGCGTTTTGTCCTTTTGCTCGTACGAGCGCCGCCGCCGCCGCCGCCTTTTTTTCGCCGCTGCTGCTCTTTTTTTCAGAACGGTTCTTTTTTGCGCTCGACTTCGGGCCGGGTATTGTTGAGAGGAATACGCGAGTAATGATAGGTCGTTTTTGCGATTGTTTCTTGCTTTGCGATTGTTTGAGGAAAATTGGACTTTTTTTTCGGGAGCGCTATTGACGCGCTTTGGATTTTCTTCGTTAAGGAGCGGCGCGTGGAGGAAATTATCCTTCATACATAAATTATTATTGCGTGATTTTAAGCGTCTAATTTGGCATACAAATTTTTCAGTTCTTATCCTTGGCTCGTAAAAAGAATCGATAATTGATAATCTACCAGTGATACGAACGTCATCTGATAAGAGTGTTACGTAACTTTGTTGCGCGGCTTTCGCTTGCAAAGTTCAAACAACTGCAGCAGAAAAATAGAAATTAAAACGTTGATAATGATAAATAAGAAAAGAAAAAATGATGTCCAACTCAAAAAAGTAACGCAGAAAACTAAAACGAGCGAGACCATTATCATAATCCGAACGAGGTTCAAAGTCCAAATGAACTTGTTCTCGAGGACGAAGAAACGTAAAAGTCCCGCCCACGTTCATTAAAGCCGGCCAAGAACCGGCGCATCTGCAGCATATGGACGGGCAATCTAACCATTAACTGAAAAGTGAACTATAACCTCCGGCCGTTTATATACGCGGCCCGAGACAATCGTCGCTCTTAATCGATTCTCGAGACTCGGGGCCCCGACGACTCGCTCGGCCGTTGCATTACCATAACAATTAACGATTTTTTGCGGCGGAGGAAATTTTGCTGCCCGGCCGAGAGAGAGAGAAAGAGAGAGAAAGAGCGACAATGGGCCGTTTGGAAAATTCTCTCTTTTATCGTTTTCAATTTATCGTAAATAATCTCCTTTTCTCCCGTCCTCCCGCCGCGGGATAGATTAAAAGCGCCGCCGCCGCGCAAGAGGCGGCTTCGAAGCGCGCGAATTAGTTGTAATGCATTTTATTCGCCACCTGTAATTTACGGCCGTTTTCAGGAGGCTATGACTTTTTAATTAAGGCCGCGCGCCGCCTAGTTTTCCACCGCGGGTACAATGAGGAAAATTTTCGAGGACGCTGATTGATAAATAGACGAAAATTGTCAATTAGGAGAGTGTCGGCGGGGGGAACGAGATCGATTCGGGGCTTTCTTTTTGCAAATTTGCTCGACGCACGAGAGAGATAATGAGAATTTGATTTATGGCTCCCCTTTTCCTCATCGGCAGAATTTACATAGAGATATTTAATTTCCAGTGTCAACATTACGGACTCGGGGTCCTTTCTAAAGCCATATATCAATCTATTTCGAGATCACTTGCATTCGGTCATGCGTGCAAAAATTCGAGACACACACACGGAACGTCGTCGTTTTTCTAAAATTAAGATTTTTACCTTTCGCTAAGTGGCTTATACTCTCATTTTCCTTTCTAACGTCGAATTTTTATCGCGTCGGCAATAAATATATCATAAGCACGCTTAACGCATTACGTTCAAGATAGAACCACAAATCTTACGAATGTTCAACCGTCCACTTTCACCGAACAATAATCTTTCCAAGCCTCAAAACGTAGCAAATCCATCGGCCGCGAAAAATCTACATCGATCCACCAGTTTAACCAACTCACCCAGTTATCATCCCCCTCCTCCCTGCGTCCCTTGAGCATGCCGCCCATTTGCACTTGCAGGTTCTGCTGCAGCAGCTGGGCGAGCTGGGGGTTCTGCGCGAGTATGGCCGGGTTCTGCTGCAGCAGCTGGGCGAGGGCCGGATTCTGGGCGAGTATCTGGCCGAGCGGCGAGCCGGCGACGCTGGGATGCAGGCCCGCCGCCATGGCCGCGGCGACGGCCGCCTGCTGCTGCTGCTGAGACTCCGGGTTCGACGTCTGCGAGGACTGGGAGGCCGCACCGCCGCCGCCGCCGCCGCCGCCGCCCCCGCTGCTGCTGTTCTGCCGAGAGGGACTCTGCGGCGTGTGCGGAGGGGTCGGCGGGCTGCCCGGGGCCATCGACGACGTCTCCTTCTCCTCTTTCACCTTCACTCGGCTGCCTGAAAACAGATAGAGGGCTGGTTAGGCGCTGACGTTTTTCGGGGAGGGAATCGAATTTGGGTAATATCTCTTATTCTAAGCAATATTGAATCGGTGCAAATGTCAAGCTGTGACTGAAAAATTGGATCGTTTATGAATTTAAAGTTTTTCGGGTCGAAGTGGTAATTGTGACACGGCGGCCTTTTGGAGAAGAACGGTCGTACAAAGTTATAAATCTTCATAGTTGCGGCACAGTTTGTTCGAATTGACAGATGATGGGAAAATTCTGTTGATTCACTGACGAACTATGATTTATGAAGACGCGTGTCTTTGGTTTAGGTTAACTTTGGCCGATTTTGGAATAACTTATGCAAAAACTATTGCTAAATGTTTTATAAATAACGAGCTTTAAAGAAAAATTGCCGGGTAAAAGCGAAAATCATTTGCGTACTTAATGAAGGAGCGTTTTTCTGACATAATAGAAAAATCGACGTTGCGTAAGTTCTTTGGTCACTTAACGACTATTTTTACCATCCATTTATAAATAAATGCAGTCGACCTTTCAAAAACTGCGTTATCCAACTTCGTTAATAAGCCGTTCGAATAAATAAAGGCTGTATTTAAAATAATAGCAAAATCGACAGGCTGCCTTTAATTTATCGTACCTATCATTATAAATTAAAAGCAAAGAGACAATTAAGCCCGTCGTCGTCCGATATAAATTTTCACTTCTTCGACGCGATAATTTGTTTGCCATTCAATTGGTGTCATTGACGCAAGTTAAGCGGGCTTTTTCTCAAAACAAGCGATAGCTTTTATAAGAAGCATTGAGCGTTAATGTTCCATTGTGACGTTATCGCCTTACCATGAATTCAATTTTATTGCGTAGGAATTCGAAAAAAAATGCCTGAAACGTCAACCGCGCTCCGCTCTAAACGCGAAAACAACGGCCTCAATTAAACCATCACCGCCATTCTAGATTCTCTCTCCGCGGCCAGAACTAAATCTCCGTAAGCACACAATGAGAGCGCGCGGCGATAAGCGCGTTTCAATGAAAATCCCGGCTATAAATTAGCATTTTTAACGAGCTCCGCTTTGCGAATCGCAGAAACGCTAAAGTCAGCGGGCGACAATTGCACAGCCGCGGCCGCGCGGGATGATTTAAATGTACGGGGCTCTATTTTTCGAACGCCGCATTCCAGGCTAAACGCTCCGCTTTCTCACGACTGCCGGGTTTTTGCGAATTTATGTGGACTTTCGAGTGCAACGCGGTGCGTATGCGCGCGAGTCTTTCTCCGCTCGGAATAATAACTTTCGCTCTATTGCTCTTTAAAACTCGGCAGAGACCAAAGTACGCGCGCGGCAACTCCCGATCGCCGCAGCCTGTTATTTAATATTAAAGCGCAATTACCGGAGCTCGGATTTACGAGCCGAAACAATTACCGGCAGCGCGAAATGAACTGTCACACGGAGGCGGTACGAGCCAATTAACATGTTTTTCCGAGGAAAAGACGCTCCTAAATCACCGCGGCTCCTCGGCTTTCCTCCTCCTCGGCGGCCGCCGATTGGCGGAGCTCGGGGATTTTTGCGCGCCAATCGCCGCCGCGGCTTCTAATCGACTTTCCAGTGGCGCCGCGCCGCCTCGAGAGAGAGAGAGAGAGAGCTTTTGTTTTGCCGGCGCTTCTTTTGCCGGTGCGTGAAAGCGGCTCGTTATATTTGCTTAATTTTCGGTTGCTTAGACCGGTAGCGATCGTTCGCCGGATGATTTAATGACCGCTGCGGATGAATCGCTCCGCTCACTAATTCGTGTTTGCCGATCTGTTTTTGATTGTTTGCGCCGAGGCTTTTACGAGGCGCGCCGACGTTTTAGAGCTCTCGATTTTTCTTAATTTGCGCGCGGAAAGGCCGATTGCTTCTGGGCCGCGCCGATTAGCTCGTCGGAGGAACTCGCGGCTTTTTCACTGACACTTGACTCGAGATGAATTAATATTTTGCAAAGCTTTTTCTTCGACCCGAGATGCCCGGCTATTACTTAAAGTACTACTGTTTATATTCACTGACACTAAAAATCCGCAACATATTTTATTGGTTTAAAGATTTTTCCGACTTTTCGCTTCCACTCCAATAAAAATATTCTTCGAAGCACTAAACTTGACGTAGTCATTTTTCGAAACAATCACCAAAGGCAAAGAAATCCGACAAAAGAGAAAAAAAAATCACTAATCAAATCTTCCAAAAAGCAAACCTCTTCCACTAGGCACGGAAAGCTCAGCTGTTTGCTCAAGAAGTAATCCAGGCTCTTTACCCGCGACAAAAGCCATCGGCGCAGAGCTCTCGTTTCACCGAAAGATATATCCCACAGAGCCTTAGCGAGCTGCTCGTAAAAGAGAGCCAGGGAGGGGGCCGCGCGGCGTTCGCCTCGGGCCAGGCTCGCGGCCGAACTGAAAAGGAGTTCAGGCTCCGCTCGTCTTTTTCCCCGACTCGGGAAAAACTCGCCTCCGCCTGTGTGTGCGCCCGGGGGTGGGGTGGGGGGAAGCAAGCCGAAGGAAAAAAAGGAGGCATTCCTCCGCAAAGCGCCTCAGTCTCCCATTGGTCGCCGCGGCGATAAACCTCTCTAAAAAGGAAGCGGGGCGCCGACGAGGTGCAGGCATCGATCTCCCGCGACCGGGGAGAGACGACGACGAAGCGCTCTTTTTTTTTTCTTCCTCTTTTTTTGCGCCCTGAAATTGAGACGTCTCCGGCATTATAAAGTCCCCGGTAAGAGAGCAGGTACATCTGCTCTCGCCGCTTAATCGATCAATTGCGCGCTCTCGAGTTCTTCTCTTTTTTTCCTGGCTTTTTTCCGAAAAACTGCGCGGAGAGTCTCCCCCTGGCCGCCGCGACGAATGGATTCTCGGGTGCGGTGCGCCCCCCGACAATACGTAAATTTATGGTGTTTCGACGGGAGTTTTTTTCTTTCGGGAAGAGTCCGGAGAGCCGGCTAATAATCCAAATATTTGATGAAAACAGGGCGCTTTGTCTTTTTTCCCAGGCTCATTAAACGGGGATTTGCGCGATTGGCTCTGTGTTCTTTTTTTTTTCGATTGTTTGATGGATGGCGGAAATAATGAAGTGATGATTGTCGAGGTAATTTATGATTCCATGGAAATTTCGAGTACGTTAAAATCTTTGGGCAGCTTCTTTGCTTCGTTACTTTGGGCACTAAAAAATAGAGGCGATTAATGCATTGTAATTTGATTTGCAATAGTTATTAATTACGTGACAAAGTAAGTTAATGAGGTTGCGATCTTAATTTTTATAAGTGTAACAGTTTGCCGGGTTACGAAATAATTTGCATGCAGGTAAGTAATGAGGACAATTACGATCATTTATTTAAATCCTGCATATGCAAACTTGGCGAATTACATTTCGCAACGTTGTTTGTAAGTTACTTATTATTTTTGAATCTCCGTTTTATACACATTTCGCGCATTAAAATTATTTAAAAATAATTCAATTCGTACCAAGAAAATTTGTAATGTACATAAATAAAAACCCAAATATTTGACTGTTTAACTTGTCGAGCGAGCAAATAAACAAGAATCGCCAACGATTTAGTAAGCGAACGTGATAAACAAAGAAGAAGCAATAACAACGGCATCCACGATCCGCTCCATTGTCGCGATTTTACGACGCCGTTGGCGACTTTATCGCCGGCAATTCATAATTCGGCGCTTCGATCGAGCGCGCGATCCCGACTCTTCTCCCTCCTCCGAATTAGGGGCTCCGAAAGAAACGCGAAACCTCCCATATTTCGTCGGTTAAAAGTCGCGGACGTGCCTGCGCATCTCCCATTTTTCTCCGGGGGCCAGCCAACTGTCTCGATATAATAAAGCTGGAAAAAGGGGTTGACTAAGAGGATCCTTTCCGCATCCGAGGATCCGCTCCCAGGTAAATAGAGGCCCCTTTGAAAAAAGAGAAAAAGCGGTCGTTACCTGCGATCTTCCTTCTCTCGCGGAGCGAAGGGTGGAGGAACCCCCACGACGATCGATGACGCGTCCGGGACGCAAGAACCCCTTTTTCTTTTGCGAGTCGCCTAGGCAGGCTCGCGAGCGGGAAAACTCTCCGGCGTTTTATATAACGAGTACCATAAAATGCTAATGAGCCGGCCGAGCGATTCCGATCGGAGATGCGATGATTCCAGTGTATGCAGATTCAGGGCTGGATTTTTCGGGCGCGTAGAGAAAGGATGCGAGGAGAATAGGGGGTTGTGAGAAAAAGTCAGCGGCCGGGGAAGGGATAGGAGGGTTTTACGTCTGGCGATCGTTAAAAATGCTCATTTCCTCGAATGAGTTTGTTGCGAGCGAGTCACGCGAGCGCTAGAAGCAGTTTCCATTGCAAAAAAGCAGAGCGCGCAAAAAGGAGAGCGAGGATAAGCCGACATTAGAAATTAGGATATACTCCGCTCTCTCGCTATTCTTATTAATCCCCCGGCTTTACACGACTATGCAAATTCGCGAACGCTTGTCGGACTCTCTCTCTCTCTCTCTCTCGAAACGTCGAAATTAATGATCGAGTGTATAACGTCGCGACTAAAAGAGCACGAAACCTTATCGGGCCGCAAATCAAATAACAGAGCATAAAAGGCGCGGAGCTCTCCGGAGCTGAAAAATAAAAAGCCCGAGCCGAAGATTTAATTTCCAGCCCATATTACGTACAAGATCCTCGCGCGTTCTTGCATCATCCACGAAATTTTTCGCGAGAGAGAGAGAGAGAGAGAGAGAGCGACGGGTGGTCCGTGTTTCTCTCGTTTCGAGGGATTTTTTACCCCAGAGCGAATTATTAATTTTGCAGCTGCTTAGGAGCCGCTCTTTTTTCGGCCTTATTGTGCGGGCGCGTGTTTTGCAAGCCGAATTCGCCTTTTTGTGACGAAATTCGAGATCGCGAGATACACGACGGCTCCGCCGGAGTCTAATGCCGCGGATTTTTTGGTTGTGGGAATTTTGGGGAAGGGAGCCTTTGGTCTGCGGGGAAAGGGCTTTTATTGATAATCTACAGCTTTAAATCAATTTAATTTATTCATTTTTCTTATAGCCCTTTGGATTACAACGTTGCAAGAATGTAATTATGCCCTTAAACTTTAATAACGCAAAGAATGCAAATGGAAATAATATTTTAATCGAGTTTTGCAGCTCCATCATTATTCCTTCATTAAGAATTAAGGAAAAAAAAGGAAAAACAATTATACCGCGCTTAGCCGCTCTGTCAATCACGAAAAAATTCAGTTATCCGCCGAAACAATTAATTACCATAATAAAACTCCGCCGTCATCGTTGCCGGAGCTCCTCCGAAAAGCTATCGATCTTTCCTGGAGCAATTCGGTACTCGATGCGCGAAAAATTCGTCGATCCGCGCAAAAAAGGGGGTCCCCCGATTCTCCTCAGTTCGAGAAATCGGTGTAACGAGGATTGATGATGATGCCTCCCTCCTCGGGAGGCAATTTTCGACGAGCCGGCCGACGGCGCCGTATGTAGAAAACGGCCGGTGTGAGTCATGTCGGGAGTCGGATCAACGACTGCTGCCCTCAAAGCTCGATTAATCATCGGCGGCGATGAAACCGAAAAAACGTCACACGACGAGAGAGGTTGGACTCTCTCACGGGAATCGTGGAAAAAAGGAGTAGAAAAATGATAAATGAGTAATTACGCCCGTGTAATAGTCAGGGAATTTAATTGTTCCGAGATTTAGATTCTTGGAATTCTTGAACTTGTGCTTTGCTTATTCGAGCTTCGAGCGTATATTCTTTACCGTTTTATAAATAATATAAATTGGTAAATTTCTACTTAAAATGTATTAAATTGTACTACTTTTCAAAAAATGGAATACAGACATTTAGATGAATATGTTTTCCCCGAAAAAGCTAAACTCCAATTTCACCCTTTAATCAAATCAGTTCACCCCACCTCAAACAAACTGAAAACCGCCAAATTATCAAAAACTTATCGCCGTAAACACTTTGAAAGCGCTCTAAACGCGGCAATTTTTCATCCCCGCCGTCTCATCTCCGCGGCAATCCCTCTCGGTACTTAAAGCCTTTAAACGAATCCCCGGCGAAAGCAAAAAAAAAAAAGAAGAAAAAGAACGCCAAGAGTGTCGGATTTCAAAATTTGCAGTGAAATCGGTTAACCGGCGGTGTGTGCGGAGCGGCGCGCTTTTTTTTTCTCAGGGGTTAAATCGAGCGTACCGCTCGAGCCACCCCTGGGGGCTCTCTCTCTCTCTCTCTCTCTCTCTCTCTCTCTCCTCTCGAACGTTTCTTCCCTTTTTTACGGAATCTCGCGCGCGCAGGTAGCTCTTACCTGCTGGCGGATAGGGAAAAAAAAGGCTCATGGGAGATTACGCGCGGAAAACAGACGCGAGAGAAAAAACACGCGCCGGAGGTTTTTTTCGCTCTCCCCCTCGAGGGGGGGCAGAAGAGCCGGAATAGAGGGTAAAAGTGAGTTAATAGTCGGTAAAACGGTATTCACCCCGTGACCCCGAGGGCGTTCTTCCCTCTCTCTCTCTCTCTCTCTTTCTCTCGACTCCGACTCCTTCCCTTTCTTCCCTTTCTTTTCCGCTCTTGAGGATGGAGTTATAGCCTGGCGCAATATAGGATTAGCGCTTCTCTTTCGGGAGCCCTTTTTTTTTCAACGAGTTTTTCTATGAAAAATTGTTATTCTTTTAATAAATGACGGAAATGGAGTATTTAGAGCGAGGATGGGGTGACTCGCGTTATATATACTCGCCATAACTTTGTACGTTAAGTATCTCACGGTCTAAGCTTTAAAGTTTACTCGGCAATGCAGCTGCGATCTGTTTAAACTTTTACACTGAAAGTTATTTACATTTATAGTTGAACCATGAAATAAATGTAATATTTTACAATAAAAACGTATAAATATAATTATTTTACTTTTAGGACTCTAATAAAACTAATTTAGCAGCAATAATCTCGATCGTTTTAACATATTCTTATTAACCGAGTACTTTGTATTATTATTATTTTAATTAATAAATAATAATCCAACCACTTAAGTTACCGTCACGCAAAGTTTACCTCGCGTTCGCAAAAAATTATCCCATCGAATACACAAAAATAGTAAAGTAAACAATTCACTTTTTGCTGAATTTTTTACGACACAATTATCTCTTCGTACAAAGCAAATAACCAGAGAATTAAAACCCAGAAGAACGTCTGAAAAACAAACAAAAATCCTTCATCCTGTCACACAGTTAAACACGACTGGCGAGAAAGGGTCGTCGCTTAGGCAAGGGATGGGAAAATCTCCCCGGCGTCCTCCTCTCTACATCCGTCTCTTTTCTTTTTTTTCTTTTTTTTTACTCCTTTCGTCGAGAAATTTGAGTAACGTCGCATTCGCCTCCGGGGGTCGGCCGCGCGCGGAGATTTTGATGCCTGGCTGCGACTCGTCTTTCCGCGGGAGAGGAAAAATTTTGCGAGAGTACTTTGTAACCGACGTTTCTCTCCTTTATTCCCTTTGCCGCTTTATTGTGTAATCAGCGAATTCGATCTGTCGGTTTAGGGTTAAAGGGCGTTTTTGTCGTTTGACTGAAGTGAAATACTGAACGATGCTTTTTCGTGTATTAAAATTGACATTACTTTTTTAACGTTTATGAACAAAACGAGGATTAATCTACGTCTAAAAGACATTTTACGAAAAGTGCCTTATCCGAATTTCAAAGAGGAGAGCCTCTATAGCAGGAAACTATTTCTAAAATCTAGATTAAATACAAGAGCAGCGGAAATCGGAATCTCCCCAAAATCCAAACCAGAAAAAACTGGTTCGGCCCTATTTTGAATTTGAAATCGCAGCTCGAGGTAACGGGCGTTTGTCATACGTAATAAAATCGGCTCTTGTCACTCAGGCCCGGCTGCCTCCTCGATATTCAAAACACCGCGAGAGTAATTCTCGAAAAAAAAGGCCCGTTGAATCAAAAAACCATATATACGCTCTCGTCTACCGGGTGAGCCCGGTAATTTATGCACGCGGACTGGTTTAAATGGGCCTCTAACGAGGCATTCTTCGATACGATCGGATTCCAGTCTCGGGTCGCGATTCATCGCCGAGGAGGATTGGTAAATTTTGAGCGGACGTGTTTACGCGCGCCGCGACTATTTGTTTTCAGAGAGCGAGTTTGATGTTTGCGCGGGGGAGATGCCTGACGGTGACACATAATTCGATCATCTCGAGGCGAGCGACGTGTGTTTGGGACGAGCTGACTTTGTTGACACATTCTGGAATTTTGAGACTCTCTTGCGGTCAAAAAATGAAAATCTTGATAAAATTCGAAAAACAGATTAAAATTCAACATTCTGTTTCGAGTCATTTAAATAAGACGTACAGCCCCCATCCAGTTTTAATTCGCCTATAAAATTAATACAGATTATAATCGGGCGATAAATTTCGGCGCCGCCTCGTTTCGATGTTTAACGATTACAGCACTTTCGCCGCTCGATATAACGAATTGTCGCCGCACGAATCCGGCAATAGGCGATATATGTCCCGTGACAAATGGCCTCGCGCCCAAGCTATTAGGGAGTCTTCCTCATACTTTTTTCCGCCGCCAGGCGCTGCTCCGACGAGGCGATATATATTCGCTCGCAAATCGAAAACGCGCTCCGTCCTCTTTTGTCCAGTGTGTAAGGCACTCATTTTTTATGGGTTTCTAAAAAATTTCGAATTTCGGAAAATTAGTATAAAAACGGTTGTAACCCAAGGCTCGAGAGCGTAAAACGAAAGACGATAAAAGTTCGAAAATTAACAGGCGAGAAAACGACGTGCCAAGCTGCAAAAGGCGATTAAAGTATAAGAAACTACAGTGGCAGTTTTTCACTTTCTTAGACTCGCGCGCGTTTACGTAACGAAAAGCGGCGTGCATCGCCAGTTAATCTCTAACGTCTACATCTGCTCGTAAAAATAAAGCATCGCGCACAGCTCTCGGCACGGCAGCGGCGACGATCCTCTCTCGAGCGGCGCGCGTCGCGACTCGGGAAAAAGAAGAGCAAAAAAAAAACGAAGCTGGGAGAGAGCAAAAAAAAAGAGGAAGGCCCGAGGCGTCGCGGGCATCGGAAACATTCCCCGCTCTCGGCGAGCGAGCGCAATTATTTTTCTTCGCGCCTCTCCGCGGGCCTCTCTTTTTGTCCCGCGGGCATTAATTCGCGCGGAAAAGCCGATTGATTATTCATCGCGGGATTTTATCGCGCTCTCGCGGGGCGGCGGCGGGAGGGGGGGAGAAGCACGAATTCATGCGCGAGTCGGCTTCAATTACGCGTAAACATTGACGTTTACAAACGCACAGTTGCGCAAGCCGGGAGCCTCGTCGGCGGCGGGGCGTTCCGCGCGCGAGCGAGTCTCGTTGAGGGAATTAAGGAGAGCGAGCCGAGAGCAGGCCTGACGGATGGAAAAATGGATCGAGTTAGTTTTTAGCGGAATGCTAAGCGTTTTCTAATTGATTGATTAAAGTAATTGATTAATTGAATTGCTTAATGCGGTATTTTAACGACGTTATGTCCGTTTCGACAAACGAGCTGACGTTCGCACAAAAGCCAATGAAAAAAATTAGTTCTTTTTGCGTCTGTCAGGTTTTGAAATAAAGGGCCATCGAAAAGGTTTCTTCGAGAAGCTGCAGCGCGCGCATCCAAACTAAATCCTTTCGAAACAACAATAAAAAGCGCGCGCTTATCGCAGCATCGAAAAAAAGGCATCTTCGGTAGAATCGCGGCCGAAAAATGCAATTACCACAACAAAAGCCGGGCCAATCAAGCTTCCCCCCCAAAAAACTGCATAAAAATCACGGCGAGCTAACAAAGGAAAATTAGACAAATACTTTGGACCGGAAAAAAAGAGCCGAGAGAGAGAGCGGAGAAGAAAGAAAAGACGAGCGTAGATCGAGATAGAGGCTTCGCGGCTCCTTCGGGAAAGACGGATTAACGGACGACGATTTACCGGTGTTGGGTTTCCACGATTTTAATATTTAAAAAAAGCTAAGCGGGGGAGGAGGGGAGTGGGGGAGGAGATGCATTCTTAACACCTCAACAGAAGTCCGAGATGCTCGAGGCCCGATAACGGCATGTATTTATCCTATGAGAAATTGGAGGCTGTTTCGTTTGCAAGCGGGTGCAGAGTTGTCTGTTTTTTTCTTTCGCTCGCGATTTTCGAGGGCTGATTTATCGCTGAAATTCGAGGCTTTCTCCGCTGCACTTCTGCGGGATAACAGTTTAACTTATCGATACTATTTTTCAAAAATGTTACGAGCACCGAAGAGCGCGCAACGATAAAGTAGTTGTATACACGAGTTTTTAATTAATCAATTTTTTAACATGTTGGAAGAGGTCGAGATTAACGCGATAAAACCTGCTACTAGAATTTCCAAACACACGCCTCTAAATATTAATGATATCATTACCGAAACTCGCGATCCCCGCGACGATCTCGCTGTCACTCAAAAGCAGCTCCTCCGCGGGCTCTCGCGCGCGACGAGCCGAAATTTCGAAAAATGACGCGACTCCGAACGATTTTATCAGCGCGGAATTCCACAAATCCGTCCGACGGAGAGAGAGAAAGAGAAATCCCGGGGAAAAGAAAAGGCGGGAGGAGCCGCGGCGAGAGCTCATTTTTTCTCCGGCCGAACCCGAAAACCCTTTTATGCCCCATCTCCGCAAGATTAATTATCCGCTCCGTGCGCGCGCTTCGCGTATATACATATATATATGTGTGTGTGTGTGTGTGTATTCGAAAAATGAAACGGCCCCGAACAAAGGGAATCGCTCTTTCTCTCGGGGGGCGCGCGCGGCGCGCTCCGTTCCTTATTACTTTTGCTCCTTTTGATTTTTTAAGGTTATCTCCGCGGAGATGGACGCCGCGATCGCGATGTTGCTGAGGGCAAAGTGTAACACGAAGATTTTGTCTTCGTTGATGTACGCGAAGAGAGCGAGATATTAATGTAAGTTTGTAAGGAGATTGCGGGCACGAATTGTGGCGCTTTAAAATATTTAGATTGTGTGTGTGTGTTGTGTGTGTCTGTACCTCTTCGTTTCGAGAACCGGATTTGCTCGCTCTCGCTCAATGTGTTTTATTGCCCGTTTGCGTAATACTAATTTTCCGACATTAAAAAAAAAAATGGAACTTTTATGATCTCTCGCGCGTCGGGAATGAGCAATCCCACTTCTTTCTTTCCACGTCATGAAGTGCGCGAATTACAAAATTTCCTAATTACACGGTGCGTGCCGCGATAATTAACTATTTTTTCGCGGTTAATTCATCTTACATCTTATTAAAAAAAAAAGTTGGGAAATCCCGTAAAAAGCCGCGAGATCAAAGAAATTAGCAAAGTATCATAGCGACGCGTCCAGCTCTGTCTCCCCGAAATCCCAAATTACGGCTTCGCGCAAAAAAGGGGTGAAAAAGTCCTCTCTCTCTCTCTCTCTCTCTCTCGTCGAGAGAGCCTGGGAATTATGAGGTCTAAAGGCGAAATTTCGGGGGCCATTAAGGGGCCCCCGAGTCGAATTTCCGGCATTAATTCGGCATTATGCGATATTCAAATGGACCCCCCGGAATTTGCGACTTTAACGAGAGAGAGAGAGAGGCCCTACACGTGCTCTCCTTTCCTTTCTTCGTTTCTCTCTTTTTCTCGTTCTCCCCGTGTTCCCTCTTCCTCCTCGTTCGCGTCGCGGATTCGCTCTAATATCGCGGCCCGATCGCCTCTCTCTCTTTCTCGGCGTGTCTTAATTATCGTCGACGAAGCCGGGAATATCCTTAATCACGAGCGGTGCGCGCGCACGCCCATGGGCTTTTCATTAATCATAGGAGAGCTCCGCTGCAACGCGCGGCTCTTTCCCAATTTATACTGTCGCGACAGGGATATACATATTCCGTAAACTCGGCGTAATTAAAAAGCGATTAATTATGCAAATGCAGGCGCGTGGGATATATATATTGAAATTTTCGGACCCCGGGCAAATTGGCCGGAGATTTAAATTTTTTAATAAAAAAAAAAAAAAAAAAAAACAAGGCCCGGGCCCCCCACTTATGTGTCCCCCGTTTCTCCTCAACCGGATCTCGGAGGTGCACAGTTTCAGCGGAATTTGAATACGGGAGAGATTAGCCGCCTTACAACGCGCCGGTTCTACTCTCGTTTCTCGAAACTCGGCTTCAATTTTATTGGTCGACGAGCGCGACATTAGGATCGGGAATATTAATAGTCGCCGCGGAATTAGGACTGATGCAGCGCCTCTTCGAAAACGCGTTAAGAGCCCACCGGAGAGGCCCGGCCGTCAGAAAAGCTCGGGAATGAGAAATAAGATTCCTGCCTTAATATGGGGCTTATCCCGGCGAGCCTCCTTTTTCCTCGGACTCCTGACAAATGCGCTCTATTCATTTTCCCGGCGGAGAGTCGTGAAAATAAACTCTCGACGGAACACGAGCTTCTTTTAACCGCGCGCGGCGCGTCGCTAACGACGTTAGATAAGGGCGTTTAGGCCGATTTGTTTGTATTCTCCACGGAACCACCGCGCGGGTTTAACGACTCGGAAAATAACTCCGGGACGTGAAAAATCCGTGTGATTCGCCTCGAAACAAAACTCCACGCCTTTGATACATAATCGAGCTATATTTTTCTCCGCGACCCATCGAGAGCGAACAAAAGAGCGAAGAGACCGCGTTCTCGAAATCCTCCCCCGTCGCCGAAATAAAAGGAGGGGGCTTCATTAAGACACTTGCGGACAAACTGGTTTTCGCGGGTGTCTTTCTTCCGACGACGACCCCCTCGGATTTCGGCCCGCATGTATATCGAGCGCCGCTCGATTTCTATGGGGCAACACGAGGGACGCGCTGCTCTCGGCCCTCAAGCTCTCTCTCTGACTCATCTCTCCGCCGCGGGCTTTTGTCGGCCGGGACTCGACGCTTTTCAAAAGTGAACTTTTCTAAACGGGCGAGGAGGCAGGGAATTCGGGGCCGCGAATATAATCCAGAGTAGCGTTTTTTTAGTTTGATTTATGGAGTTTGGTACAACGAATAAATTAGGATTGTGATTTTAATTTTTGGAGAATAATCTGTTTTCTCCGGCCTGGAAACGTTGTCAGACGTATTTCGAGCTAAACTGTCAGGTTTTGTTGAATCCGGGAGATTGACTGAAATTTAAATCTAATATTATTTCTCGACGTGTCTTTTCGAGGAGAAAGGAGATTTTTCGAAGAGTCGAAGCGGAGGTATTATGAGGAGGCGAAAAAGATTGAGTTTTGTTCCAAGTTTTTTGACGCAGCTGACTCGACAAAAATTGATAGTCCGCTTCTCCTCGCCGTCACGAGTCGAGTCGGCGATAAAGTCCAAAGCTAAAATTAAACGTTGTATCATTAGTCTCCTAATAAATTACAGTGATTCTACCTTTATAATGATATAGAATTTCGCTAACAGACCGCAGGAACAATCATAAAAGCCTTTTTTTTCCCCCCCCAATCTTTACATAAGTAACGCAGCTTTTTATCCTCGGCTCTCCGGGCAAAAAAGCGCGCTTCTGAAAATCCACGTGCGGCCAATCAGGCGCCCTCTGCCCCCGACATCCGCTGGCGATCGTCGGCGCTGTGTGGCGAAAGAGAGGAGAGAGATGAGCTTCTAAAATGCGTTCACGAGTGGCACTGTTTCGTAATCCGAGCGCGCGGCGGCGCTTCATTGCGCGCGATTATCTTCCCCCGAAGAGTTTTTCTCGGGCTCCGTGTCGCTCTCTCTCTCTCTCTCTCTCTCTTGGCGCGTGCGCTATTAGACTCTAAATACTGGGCTGCATCTGTTTGCACAAGGGAATCTCGACGGATCGGCGATGAGCTTTTGCGCAACTGCGCCTGATTTCGGTTGAGCAAAGCGTCCGCGTCTGTGTGCGTGTGATTAAAAAGAGGATTTTTCAATAGTTCGCCGGCGTCTGGGGGGACACTGAGGATTTTAACTAAAATCGGAGAAATGTGTATAAGCTTTCGAACGAAATATGCTCATTTTCGTCGAGCGCTTATTGGCGCAATTATTTTCGTTGCACGAGAGAGCCATTAAGCCAATCTGCGTCGATTAATCTCGGGCGTATAAAACACGCAGGTCGCCGGTCTAAATACTTAATAAAATTTAAAAAATGAGAGTCGGCAGAACAAACAGCGAGAGAGAGAGAGAGAGAGAGAGAGAGCTCTACGCTCGGACATCGATCCCCGCGATTTCTTATTCCTCGGCCAGACTCCCCCGTTGGCCGACGTAAACGCCGCTGCCGCCGCGTCGCGTAATGCTCGCCGATCAATCTCCGGGATGCAGTTTTCCTCCTCGGCTCTCGTCTCGCCATTAGTTCGTTCCTTCTCTTTCTCTCTCGTCGGCGGCGGCGGCGGCGATCGGCCCCGATTAATTTTTCTGAGTCCGCGGGAGAGAGAGAGAGAGAGAGAGGGAGAGAGATGGATGAAGAGAATGGGAATGCAAGCGCGAGAGAGCGAGCGCTCGAAGATTATTTATGGACGATTCCCTCCCGACGATTCGACTCGTTTTAGTTGCTTCTTGATGGACGAGTCGGCGGCCGAGCCGGAGAGCGGACGCTGCGGATGCGTAATTTCACTTGGCGCTGATTTGAATACGATTCCGTCTCATGGGAAAGGTTTTCTTGTTTACGCGTTTTGAGACTATTAATTCTTCGTAATAAGGCCCGCCGCGCGCAGCTGTCGGGGGAGAAATTCATCATCGTCCTCGCGACCGAGGTGTATATCCAATTCGCGTCAAAAGCTAGTTTCTCCCGGCGAATTAGCATACTTTATTATTCAACCCCCGCCGGCGCGTCCCGACGATTTCCAGATTTCTTCCGAAATAAGGCCCTAAAAAAAGGCGCTATCAACGAGGCGCTAATCCCACGGAGAAATTCTGAAAAGGAGAGCGAAAGATAAAGGCGAAGAGCTGGAAGAGAGAGAGAGAGAGAGGGAATATTTAACTCGGTCCCATTCCGCGCATCCAGCGACGGCCGTGGGGGGAGCCCATTAGTCCTCGGTGGAGGGGGGCCCCGGGGGCCTTGTCAGTCTCTCTCGCTAGCCGTCCGTCCCGAAAACCAGAAAGTCAGCTTGTCAAATTAATCACGGATGACCAATCCATCAGGAGGCATTCCTAGCTGCCCCGAGTCCGAGAGAAAGAGAGAGAGAACGGAGGTCTACACATCGTGCCCTTATAGCTCTCTCGCTTTTTCTTGCTCTTGTTCTTGTGCCGCTCGCCTCGAGAGGCTCGGTGCTATATTGACTGCGCCTTGCTTTTGGAATTTCTGGATTTTTATGAACGCTGCAGTTTCTAATTAGGCCTAGTTCTCGGGGCTTTGTTGGGCTCGATTTTCGAGCGTTTCGAACGGGAGAAAGAGAGAGAGAGAGAGGCTGTGTGGCTTTGGTTTTAACGTGTCAAGCGTGAGAAAAGGAAGCTTCGAATTTGAAATTGTGATGCGACTTTCGTGATTTTGGAATACTGATGCGAGTTTTATCGGCGCGTCTGATTGATTCAACCGGATTGGGAAAAGCGATCGAAAAAGAAAACGGTCCCCGAGGATTCCTAAGCGTCGCGAGCGATCTAATTTCGTCAATGAATATTTATCGTACGCAGGGAACTGCATCCGCTTAATTTTCTCCGACCGAGGCGCGCACAAAAAGCTAAACGGCCCGACTAATGAAAAACATTCGATTTCCATCCGTAAATCATCCGCGATCTAACCTAAAAGCGAGGCGCGCGAAAATCGAGGTGCCGTAACGCACACCTCTTAATGAAACCTCAACTTGCGCGGCGCGCAAAGTCGTAAAAGGACCTCCTCCCGTTTGACAGGCAGGAATTTTTCAATTTGCCGGCCGCGCTAAAAAACACCTGTTTTTCTTTCTCGCTCTCTCTCTCGCCACTGACTAATGGAATAATCAACCCTTTCGGAATTTCGCGCGCGGCTCTCGCGGGCTTCGTATCGCGTTACTCGGCTACTACTCTTCGCTCCTCCTAGGTGGTAGCCGACTTTTTGTCCGCGAAATCGTCGCTTTCTCGGGACTTTAACGGCGAGACTTTAAATTTTAGTCCGCATTTTGAACTGCATAAATATCTTTGAAGGCGGCCGTTTTTCGCCTCGATTTTTAGCCTTTTAAGAGCGAGGATCTGATGTTCTTTAAATTACGACAGCATTTGAAGAAGGTTCGCTCGTCGATCTTAAAATAGAATACATTTTTACGAGGCTCCTCGGCGAGTTTTTATTGCTCGAAACCGTGCGATCATTAAAGATTAATCCTTTATAGAATCGAAGCGGAGAGTAAAAAGTTTTTGATTGATGAGTTTACGAATCTTTTCTGAAAATTGAGAACGTAACATTGAACGCTAATGACGTCGCACAAAATAAAGTAAGTTTAGACTCTCTCTCTCGGCCGATCAAAAAAAGGCGAGTACAAAGTTTCCACTCGTGTTTTTCTCGCCTTCCCTCGAAACTTTTCTCCTCAAACGATTCTTGCGCAATTCGCTTTCCGATATTCATAGTATATGATCGACGCCGCTCTCGAAAATCCACAAAGGAGCCAAGGCGCCCAATGGGGTCGAGTGCTTCAAACACACAAAATATAATTCCCATCTTTTAGCCGAATTCCCGCGCCGCCTGGTACACCGAATCAAGGATATACCAGCCGGCTTTCTTGCGAGAGAGGCGCGCGCGCGCGCACTTTCGAGCCTCTCAGGAATCTCGAGGAGCGAGGAAGCGAGGCGCGAGACGTGAAGTTGAAATTAAACAAATAATCCGAGGGGATTCCGTTAAAGGCCGTATAAAAGGATCCCATTGACTTCTAAATTTAAAGCGAACGCGAGTCTGACGGGCAAAATAAACAAGAATCCCGAGGCTCGAGAAGACTTGATTGCGAGCGGAGAATTAAGGAAAAAAGTTATGAGGATATATACGCGATGGAAAGTCGAGGTTTCGGCCGAAAAACTCTACGAGTGCAGCTTGATGAAATTGACTGACGGGCCGTCTTGCGTGTATTTATGAATAATGAGATTTTTGTTTGGACAAGGAGAGCTGGCAATATTACGGATTCGGTAAAAATACCGCGCGTAGATTTTCCTTTCTACTTTATACATTCCGAAAACTTAATTCGCCTTTCTTTGTAAGAACCCCCTCGCGGCAGAAGGGAGACCGATAGAGAATCCCCGTGAGTCATTGGCGGGCTAATTGGCGAACAAAAGCCGAGCCACGGCCGATAAATTGACCCGGAAAGCGACGGACGTTGCCACCTACATTTTTCTTCTTCGTAGCTGCGCTCTCTTTTTTGTGCGAGTTAGCGAGAAAATCACCGGAACGAAGCACAGCATCCTCGTTATGTAAGAGGAGTTAGTTTGGACTCTGGTTCGTGAACTCTGCGGGCGTGAAGTTTGTTTGTAGTGGCTGTTTATGTGGGATGTCACGAGTATTTGATTCTAAAGAATTCACGAGGATTCACGCAATTTCGCCGATTGCGTAATGAAATTTAACTCTATCTTCATCGACTACGAAATTCATAAACTGCCGCTTTAACAAAACTCTTTACATCTACCCATTAATCCATTCACAAAAAGCTCAACGCGTCCCCCGTTAAAAATCCTAGATAAAATTGGAAGCACTCAACTCTCTCTCTCTCTCACTTTTCTCGAAAAGCCCCGAGAAACATCTTCACACGTCTGGCCAAAAAAAAAAAAAAAGAAAAAGTAGAAGGCTTCGCCGCCCGAGACCCGGTAATAAAGCGTCCATTATGCTTCCTCTCACAAAGCACTTACTTACGCATCAGGCCGGTCGCTCTGGGAAAATTCTATGCGTGCGGGTGCCCTGCGGAGGGAGCCTCGGTAATGAAATTAAACGGCGAGGCAGGCGAAGGAGAGGAGAGACGGAGGAGGAGGAGGAGGAATCCGTCGTGAATAGAAAGGCAGCACGTGCGCAGCAGCCGCGCTCTATCTCGAGAGCGGAGCGTGCAGCGAGAGATATGCCGCGAGGTGGTGGGGGGAGTTTATTGATTTTGAATAAATGTTTATGCGCCGAGTTCCCTTCGGCTGTCGATGCGGGTAAGTTTTTTTGCGACGCAGAGTCGCAAGGAGATGACGCTTTGGCGAGGGAAAGTTTTTTCGGAGAGGAGGCTGCTGCGATTCCCTTGCAACTATATGGTAGATTAGAGTTCTTGTGCTCTGCAGGTACTGGTTACGAGTATCAAAGGTTTTACACGCTAATTAAATATTCGACCGTGAAAGGATAAAACTGTTAATTCTCGAGAAAAAAGAAACATGTCAATCCTTCGCTCGCATAAAATTCAAAAAACCGTAAAAACCGAAGGCACATCCCGGCCGAGAGCAATTCGCACCTTGAAAAAAGCCCTCAAAAAAAAAAAAAAAAAAAGAAGCAAAGCCGTCCGTCCGCCCGTCCCGCCGAGCATTGAGCGCCGGAGGGAAAAAGCTCTCTGGAGAGAGAGAGAGAGAGAGAGTCGAGGGATGGAGTGAAGAGGCGAGAGAGAAGACATTCAACAGGTTTCCGGCGCGGCTCGCCCGCAAAATCGACACTCGTTTCCCTCCCTCGGATCCTGACTCTGAGTGTATATAAAGCGGGCGAGAGGGAGGCGTTTACGCGGGGGGATGATGCTCGACGCCCCGTTAAATCCCGAGCGGGAGAGGCAGGCAGCCCGTTTGCGGCTGAGGGAGCAAATCGTTTCTGGATTTGTGGGCCACTCGGCTTATTGCCTCTTGATTGATGTCGGCCGAGAGGAATATTGATCGACTTTCGAGAGAGAGGTGGAATTATTTAAATTGATGCAGTTTTTGGGAATTTTCGATGTAGATTAGTTAGATTTACCGAGTTTTTAAAGAATGTTTTTTTTTTAAAAAATGTCCCAACTCTAACATATACAATAACCCAGTGAAATTAACTCCTAAAATCGAGGTGAAAAAGCTCGGTCAGAAATCTCCTTCTACCCAGCAAAGGCGACGTGTCCATCCAAACTCGAGAGAGACCATCAATCCTGGCTCTCGCGCTATTTCCATCGCCGCGCTATTGCCCGCAGAGTCCGGCCGTTGACAAAAGAGATAAGCCCGCGCGCGCGCGCGCGCCAGAAAAAGGAAAGAAGCTCGCATACGCATTCTTTATCATTTAATGAATCTCGCGGGAGCGTTCGGGGCCCGATCTTCCCGCGAGTCTCTCCCAGCTGACAATGGCGAGGCGAGTCGAGCCTCTAAAATTCTCACCAAAAAAGAAGAAAGCCCGAGAGAGCGAAGAAGCGCGGAGGAGAGAAGAGGAACGCTCGGATAAAAAATGATTCCGGCGAGAAAGACGCGCGCGCGCGGAGAGTCTTTCCTCGTCCGCCGACTGTCCATCCGACTGTCCGTCTGCCTTTTCATCTCTCTCTCTCTCTCTCTCTCTCTTCTTCCCTGCCTTTATCCGAGCGGAATGATTAATGGGTCCAAGTCGAGGCAAGACCGTTTTCTGGTTTTCTCGGAGCGGAGCCGAGGCAGATAAGATGCAGGAGAGGAGAGGAAGAAAGGGTGGCTACCGAGAGGATTTCGGACTTGATTGCGGGTTTCGCTCGGAGGTGAGAACTTTGGGCGCGAAACTATTCTCTCTCTCTCTCTCTCTCTCTCTTTCTCTTTTCTGCTTCGCGGCTTTTATGTAAATCCCCGAGGCTCCCTCTCGCTCTCGGGATTTTTGTAGCGTTTCGTTTGAAAACTATTAGTATGCAGATTGTGGTAGACGCGCTCGATCATTGATGGAAAGATCGAAATAAAAAATTAATTACTTATACTAACTAAACTATCGGCGGTATATATGTAAATCGAGAGATAATCATCGTTAAAGAAACTAATTATAAAATCGAGGTCGTAGTAGGATAAATACGCGCTTGCATACGACTGCTGCCTCGGCCGCGGTGTTGCAACTTTGAAAATTGGGTATACCAAAAACAGCCTTTTTCCTTGTAGCCAATAATACAATGGTCGGATGACGTGCAATTACGTTGATTTACATTAATGAGCCGACTGACCTTTACCGGTGTAATCGCTTTTAAAACTTCTTTAAATTTTAAGTATTATATTATACAAGAGTTAAGGTCGATAAAATCTAACCTCTCAAATACCCGTGTCATATCTGAAATCGTTAAAAAAGCTAGTCATAGATTCGCGCCGAAAAAAATCGCGTTAAAAAAAGTGACAAGCTACAACTATACAGCCTCGAAGTAAAACAATCAACAATACATTTCCGAGCCCACAATTAAAGCAACAATTCAAACAAAACCGGAGCCATAAAATCCCGGAGCCTCGAAAAAAGCAGCGGCAACAAATCCTCAGCCCATAAAATTCCTCATAATTACTCGAGAGCCTCGGAGCGATTCCTCACGACAAAAGGCGGCTGCGGCGGCGGCGGCGGCGGCTCTCGCCATGGGGTAGGAATCGTTTGATCGGCCCACGCTTACACGTACTCCCATCGATCGCAGTCCGAGCCATACACAGACAGAGCGAGAGAGAGAGAGAGAGAGAGGCTCGCTCGCGAGCGACTTTATGAGTTATAAGTCGGCCATCTTGCTCGCGAGCCATCACATATTCACGTGCGGGGAAGGCAGCGGAGCATATGCGAGACACCGGCAATATGTAAGTGCCACGTTCCGCGAGCCGTACAGTCGGGGCTGGAAATCCTTGCCTGGCTCGCGCGGTAGTTGCTATCGATTCGCTCCGCGACGTACAATGCACGCGTGACTCGTGATTTATCTCCGACGGCCAGCGGCGGCTTTTAGCCCGCGACTCCGCGGTGCTGCCGAGTTTTTGGTATTGATTTTTTCGAATGCCTCTCGAAGCTCTCGGGAGAGAGAGAGAGAGAGAGCTTCGGAGAGAGGAGGATTTTAGCTTTGTCGGGAGAGAGAGCTTCGGCCGGGAGAGTTCTCACGATTTAGTTTCTCGATTATCTTAATTGATCGCCGCTTACAAGATTGCAAGTCAAGTGCAGTACACCGACGTCTGGTTTTTGTTCCAGGATTTTGAGATTGAAAAATTTCGAAATCGTTAGATTGAAGAAAGTATATAGCACATCAGAAAATTACTAAAAATCATTTTTAACCGCAATTCTTAACGTTCGGAGTGCTTTAAAAGCCGATGCAAAACAGAAGATACAAAGACAGATGCCCGAGGAGAAAGAGCCTTTAGCTCCCAGTAAAGCACGCGCACATACACATACACCCAGCTCGTCGGCGCGTCGATGGATCAAACGCGCTTCCCGGAGTCGAATAAATTATCGGTCTATAAGCGCGCATGTTCCGCGTCCGTGTTCGACGTTTCCGAGCGCTGGGCAGAGCGCGCGATGCCGCGGCAATTAACATAATTGCTGTTAAAGGGGAAAAGCCTCGGGGAGAGAGATAGAGCCACTCCGCCGAGAGCCGAGGCTCGACGAAAATAGCAGGGCCCCGCGCGCCTTATTACGCCGAGAGCGCGACATTAAGCTTTAATGATTTCGTCTCTGTGTTTACAAGATCTGGCTCATTTGCTTGCTCGAATGTTAAATGTAAATATCCGGGGGCCGCGGCAAAACTTTTCGCGCATTCGTAATAAGTACACAGACGCACTGCGATGCGGTGTGTGCGTGCACTTTATTATTTTGCCTCTCCGAGGAGAGGAGAGAGAGGCCCCGGTGTACGCGGGGAGATACGACGTATACCATAAATCGCCCGTTTGATATTATCGAGAACGAGGAGGAGAGTAATAAAAGCGCGGAGGGCGAGAGCGCGCGATGTTTGTAATTGAAACATCAGAAATGAAGCTGGAAATTTTTGCGGGAGCTTTTTATGGGCTCCGAGGCTCGGAATGGAAAACAGAGCGCGGCTTTATTCAAGATCGGATTAATTAACGCGCTTTATGTGCGAATTCTCTCGCGCGTTGTGTAATATGTTTTATGGACCCCCGACGCATTAACAAAGTAAATTGTATCCAAACCGTCGGCTTGATAATTCCCCGATTAAATTTCGCATTTGCGCGTCAATGACAATATTGGTGTACAAGAAAACTTTAACCATATAGACGCTCTCGTTCACCATGATATAGATTATATTTAAAAATAGCAAACTGCACTTACCCTGATGCTGAAGTTGCTGACCGGCAGCGGGGTTGAGAAATCTCGAGACGGCGAGCTGCCTGCTGACGCACTTGGCGAGGTCGCGGTTGCCACCGAGGCCGTAGATCGCCAGGAGCTCCTGCATGGTGGACTCGGCGTACTCGCGCATGTCGATGGGCCTGGGCTCGGCTGCCTCCGCGTCCTCGGCCTCGTTCTCCGTCTCCATGGCGCGCTCGTCGTCGTCCTGGTCGTCGAGCCGACTTGCCTGGTCCTGGTCCAGAGGGCCCACGCTGCCGCTCTTTTCCGACGACTCGGACGCTGGGCTTCTCGCCTAGTTTCGGATTCAGGTATTGATTAAGGTCGTGGTATCGCTTTCGAGATTCGTGAGAATTTCAGTTTCTTTGGATTGGGGCGATAGATTTCGAATAGGGACAAAAACAAAGTTTAGGTTTCCAGGTCCCGACCTGAGTTTAATTCTTGCCAAGGTTTAGTGGATTATAATCGCGTAAACAATTATTGTGTTTCGAGGGTTCATTAAAAGAAACTTTATTGTTGTAAAAGTTAAAAATGTGCTTACATCAGTTCCGGGCGAGTAAACCTTCTGCGACCTGAGCTGTTCGAGAATGAACTTGTGCCTGAAGGAGTCGCTACTGTCTTCGTCGCCCTCGGAGGAGGGCGGCCTCGTGGCCACGGACAGGTCCATGGGTATGACCTCGTTATTGTTAAGCCTCTGTTTTGCACCTGATCCAGCCTGAGCCGTGTTCCGCTCGTCTCCGGCCAGCATCGTCTTGCGCTCGTACTCCAACTCGTCGCTGTTGGTCTTGTTGCCGTCGTCGTTGATGCCCGAGGACTCGGCGTCGTCGTCGCGCTCGTCCGACTCGTCCGATACCTCGGCCATTCGGCTGCTGATCGGCTTGAAGTTCTTACGCTTGTTGCGCGGCTTACTCTGAGCCTGGGATGACGGCGGCTGGGAGGAGGACTGCGACGACTGCTGCTGGATGCTCGCGGCCAGCTGGAGCTGCGTTGCCTGCGAGTCGTACTGCTGGGAATCGCTGTCCTGGTCGGCCGTCGAGCCCGCGCTGCGCCGCGACGCCGACGCCGCGAAGTTGTACACCGATTCCGAAAGCATTTCCGCTAGAAGAGCAAGAGATCTCTTTTTAAACTGTTTTCCGTTTCCAGTTTATTATGTTGTTATTTGGAGAGTTCATTTTTTGTAAAAAGGTTTATAAATTTATATAATTTTCTTTTAAAAATTACGATGCAAGTTTAGCTACGTTATTTTTCAAAAATAGTACGTTTTCTGGGTGGAAAAAATTGAGTGATTTATAATGCTTTCTAAGGAAACTTCAAAGCAAGTTTTTATTCAAGAATTGTTTAGGTTTTGTTTTCATGTTAGTGTATACTTAGAACGTTGAGGAGTTGTCTTACTCGTTGGATTCGCTCTACTTACTGGGTCCATATGGACTCGTTACGGCAGACATTGCAAGTCTCTTTCTCCGTCTGCCTCTTCACTGCATCCTAAAACAAAAATAAAAGGCGTCTCTTACTACAGGTTTACGTTTACCACAAAATGATTAAAACCCCATTTAAACATCGAAAGGAGAAAATGCTGTCTTATCGCAATCTACTCGAGTCCATTAGCTCCAACAGTTGTTCAAAGTCGACTTTACATTTCCCATTCGGAATCGTTAACAAATGGCGCCCAAAGTCCTCGTCAGAGCGAGCCCATCAATTTCGCGGCAAAAACAATGGCGCCCAACGTGCCTCATCACCGAAACAGAAGCGCCCTAATTGGCCGCGGATTTTCCGCAGAGCCCTGCGAGTCGCAGAAATGCAAATAGCCCGCTCTGCTTCCCCCTCGGCTTTCGCATGTACTTGGCTTTATGAAAAAGAAGAGCCAACTTTGCTCCGCTTCTCTCGCTCGAATCGAGAGGGAATCGCGCAAAACAAAGGGACGTCACGGAAACAAAAGCCCCCGCGGTGATATACGAGCCTCGCTCTTTCTTACTTGCTGCCGCCGCCGCCGCCGCTGCTGCTGCTGCTCTTTCTCTTAGGGCGTTTTTCGTCTTTTTCCGTGCGCACGCGTTTCTCGCGCCTCCGCTCGTGTTCCGGCGCAGTTTTATGCCGCATATGTGCGATGCACTCGGTATGTCGCGCTTTTTATTTTGGCGCCCGCGCGTGTGGCATTTTTCTCGTCGAGCCAAAGAGAGCCGTTGTTGCCGCAGAGGCTCTCGGCACGCTGGAGCTTTGCTCGAGTTTGGCCCGGATTGCCTCGCGGAACAGTTTATTTTCAGGAGGCTGATGCGTGGAAAGCTCAGTTTTTACATTCATCAAACCATAAAACGAGCGAAACAAAGGGCATTAAGTGCACTTCAGTTTTAATTAGAGCTGGCATAAAACCTGCCAAGCCGATACAGCCGCGCAGCGCAGAAAACTAAAGAATCCGGCGGGCATCTCGAAAATCCCGTAGGTCATGCTACGCTCTTCATCCACGCTCGGCCGTGTCCCGCCGTGTCCGTTCCTCCGTCCCGGCGAGGCTTTGCTCGCTTTTCGCTCGGCTCATCATCTACCCCGGGCTCACAATATGCGTCTCTCGCTCGGCGTAGCTTACAGTAAATTTGAAACCGGTTCGCGGAAAAAAGAAGTCCCCCCCCCCCTCTACCTTCCCGCATACTTCGATCATCGCATTATACAGAACGGATTTTCAATTTACGAGCGCGCGAGCGCCCGAGGCGTTATACCGTGTCCCGGGCGCCATGAATAAAAATACATTCGCGCGCGCGAGAGAGTAGAGAGCGAGCGAGAGAGAGAATAAAACGAGGCGAGACAAGAGGCAAAAAGAAACGGGGTAAATCCTGGAAGAAGCGGATAAGTCGCGCGCGTGTTAAATTGCAACAATGCCGGCCGGCGATCCGTCCGAGCGATATTACGGCTCGGCCGCGTCTCTGTGTGTGTGTGTGTGTGTGTGTGCGTGTCTCGAGGGTGATAATGTATTCCAGGTCCGCCCCGACGACGGTGGTGGGGCTCGGGAAAACGGGCCGGGTCGCACGCAATAGGCATTGTAACAGATGTTAATTATCCCTTCTGTGCCGGCCGGAGTTCGGCGTGTGTGTGTGCGTGTGTGCCTGCACTCCATCGGCCATCCCCGGGGCCGCATGGCATGCGCCATTGCTGCCCGAGCGACTGCATGTATATGTATGCGATAAAGCAATTCCGAGCGTCACTTCGGCCAGACTTATTGCGAGAGGCGAGCTACTCGGGGAGTAGAGCGGCGCGGCGCTCAAGTGCGCCGGGTACTTTTTGCAAGCCGGGGACGAGCGAGCTGGAAATGGACGCCGGGGGAAAGCGGACGATTCGGAGCTGCCGGCTGCTTCTGATTTTTTAACGTTCTCCTCGCTTTGTGAAATTTGGTTTTTTGCTCGGTGGCTGATAGTTGGTGGAAAATTTGCGAATCGTTCCTCTTTTTGTTTTTTAATATATCATTTTTGGTAATTGTTGGGAATTTTGAATTTTAATCTTTCGCGTAGAAATTGTTGAAACTCTATAGTATTCTATTACCAAATTATTACCAAGGGGTTTAAAATGTATATTTTTTACGAGAAAAATGTAACATTTATTTACAGCCAAAAACGTATTTTATTCGTTTCTCAATTTATACTTGTGCAAAATTTATGCAGAAATACGGAGCGGAGAAAAATAAACTTAAATTCGCGGCGGACAAATTTTTCTGAAATCCCATAAATCGGCAAAAGAATACTTATTGCACCGTGCAGCTCGGCCAAAAAGCACACGCGATCTCCCCAAAAAGCTGTCAAATCGAGCAAAACGAGCGGGCCCCGTCTTATAAATACCCAGGGGTCCGCTCGCGAAATAAATATGAAAAATTCCCGTCCGCAGAAATAATTGATAAAGGCGCCGGCGGATCGTAAATCGGCGCCCGGCCGCCGCGCGCGCTTTTTTCCCCCCTTTTAGCCCCAAAAATGTTGGGCCGCCGCGCGCGCAGAAATATCTCCTCGAGTGCTTTTCGAGGAAGCGCTCGCCGCGGCGCTCTCGATGTTATCAAACTTTTTTATCGGCGCGCAGCACTCGTTTCTTTCCCGAGGAGTCCTTACCCCGCCGCTTCGAGACACGGCGCGGGGAGAAAGAGAGAAATGAATGACTCGTGAAATTCCCAGGCCGGCGAGTATTAAATGCGCTCGCGGGCCCAATATTTTCGTCGTTAGCCGGGATATGAAAAACTGGAATTATCGACTGCCGCCTCGGCTTTCGAGCGGCGCATCTGCCCGGCTTATTCGCCCGATCATTTCCTGCGATTTGCTCGTCTTTCACGAGTGTTTCTTTTACTCCGCTTTAATGCGCGCAGAATCCAGAAAAATCGAGTAAACTTCCGAGGGACTCGTAAATCACGCAGCAGTTACTCAGAGTTTTTTTTTTGCGGGCGAGTGCTTTGGTTGTAGATTATCGCGCACGTAAACATTAAATTTCAGAAAGTATCCCTTGTTTCACTGTTTACTCAAATAGATCCGATAACTTTTTACGGTCGGAAGAACGAATAAACACTCTAATCAAACGGAATTCCCCCACTCTCCCATCGCCACGAAACCGGCAAACAATATTATTTTTCTCTCCCAGCCGCCGCGGTAACAAAGAATGTCTCACTCGAGGGCCCGGCCGATTTTTCGCCGCTCCAAAATTTAACGAGCGCATTTCACGTCTAATTACGCTCTCGAGGCGGCCGAACTGAATCATCGCGCACTTATCCCGAATATCCGGAAAGGCCTCACGAGAGCGAGAGAGAGAGAGCGAGAGAGTCTCGCGGCGTCTCGTCGCCGGACTCGCTCGAGAGCCCGAGAAAAAAGAAAGCACTCGAGAGGGTTAATGTGCCACCAGACCTTTCCCCGAGAGCGCCTGTTCCGAGAGAGATTATTCAAATTTCGCCGCGGACCAAGGCTCCGGGCTCGAGCGCACTCGAGAGCGAGCCCGCTTTGTTTTCGATTTATTGAACCTTCATGCGTGAATTTACGCTAGCGTTTTTTTTTTAATGCAACGGACACTTTTCGAGGATGTAAAACTGCGGTGGTTCGCGTGAAAACTCGTCTCGTACGTTTTGGAATCGGTTTTTTTTTTTTTTAAATAAACAAATTATACACGAGAGCGAGGCGAAAGAAATTTTAAACTGTTACAATAAGCGGTAATCAAAAAAAGGAACCCAGCCCATTCTCAACAATTTCTAATTATTAAAATAATTTACGATCCCTCCCAACAATATACATTAAAGCACGCTTTTGACACGCAAAGGAACCATTAATATCCCCGCGCGGAGCAGCGTGTTATTAAACCCTTTAAAAGTCGATATTCCGGCAAACACACTGCAAAAGCGGCCACGTGGGCCCAATTAACGACCGAAAAATTGAATCGGCAAGCCGGGAGAGAGGACCCAAGGAAACCGGATCGAGCTTTATCGAAAGGGGAAGTCGATCGATCTTGGTATCCGGAGCGAACACGTGACTCTCTCTCTCTCTCTCTTCTTACTCGATATCGGAATCCCTGTCGTCCGGCGCTTCTTTATTTTCTGGAAGAAACGCAGACACGACTTTCCTCTTTTTGGGGCCGGCCTTTTGAATATCCGAGAAGGCACAAAGAGTCTTTCATAGAATCGAACGGACGCTGCACTTTTCCTCGGCTCTCCGCGGTTATCGGCTTGGGCCGTCAAAAATTGGCGCGCATAAATTTCACGGAATAATCGTATTTATTGTTTTCGCGGCCGGGAAAAAGAAGGAGGCTCTCTCTCGCAAGTGCATATATATACGGCCGAGCAAAGGGAAGAAGAGGAAGACGACGGAGGGAAAGAGAGAGAGAGAGAGAGAGAGAGAGAGTGAGAGAGCGTAAGTACGTGTGTTCATAAGATATGGTGTGAAACACGAGAGGCTGAGATTAAAGAATGAAAAACAGAGAATTCTCGGAAGCGGCCGAGGAGTAGCTGCTCAACGAGTCATAATAATATTCGTAATTTCAAGCTCTCTCTCCCTCTGGCTCTCGATGCTTTTTTTTTTCATATACACACATCCGCGCGGCCGCGCGGAAATATATAAAATTCCCCCTCGGCTTAGTTCCTCGCCGGGCGCGCGATAAGATTCGAATTTATTGGAAAATCTCGCGGCTTAAAGCTTCTCTCGCCGGCTAATTATTATTAACGTCGCGCGAAGACTTTTTTCGCGCGTAATTCAACGCCGACGGTCGCGGCTCGATTATCCATTCTCCCCATTTCCGCGGGCGCGTTTTCAAATGCAAAACTCGGAAATCGGAGCAGGTAAGGGGATATCTGCCTCATTTTTGACCTACATCGAAGAAAAAGCCGGCCGGCCCCGGCAGAATAGTCGTGTCGGCGCGCTTCTGAGCCGAGCGGAGCGGCGGCGGCAAGAACGGCCGGCGGGATAATAATGCCGGGGCAAGTGACAGCAGCAAGCAAACACAATAAAGCCGGCGAAAAATCGCCGGACAAAAGTGTAGCACGCACAACAACCCCGGCGTGTCTCTTTGTGCGCCTCTTCCTGAATATCGACTCTCTCCCTTACGGAGCGAAACGCGTTTTCCGCGCGCTCGCATTTATTATGCAGGCGCCTCCTCGAAATAACGAGCGGCGGCGGCGGCGGCGAGGAGTTGCGCAAACGCGCGCGATATGTGCACGCAGGCAGGCGCGTGTGTGTTCCTATTCTTCCTTCGCGCCTATTGTCTCTGTCCTTGTTCGTTTTCTCTCCTCCTCCTCCTCCTAGTCGATCGTAAAACTCGCGCGCGCGCGCGCTCGCGAGTCGGTGTGGGTAAAAGGCGAGCAGCGCCGTTTAAAAATAGGAGCCGAGAGGAGAGTAAGTCTCTCACTAATCTGGTTAGGTCCACTTAGCGTAACACCGGCCATTTAGGACCTGCGATGTACGCGCCTGGTTTTCGAGCCGCGGGAGAGAGAGAGAGAGAGAGAGATCTGTAACGCGCGATTTCACGAAATGCGCTAAAACGTCTTAATGGGAGCGACGAGCGGAAAGTTCACAGCGGAGGAGACGGAACACCTCCGGGAGAGAGAGTGGCGAGGTTTTTCGAGCAAAACGTTTAACAAGTGTGGACGAGGAGCACACGGTATCATTTCGGAGATGCCGTTTAATTCTAGGCCTCGGAATGTGGAACGGCTTCGACTGACGGTCGTTCGGCTTTGGCTGCTTTTATTTATTTACCAATTTCTTGGTAAGTCGTTTTGGTAACGCTGCTCTCTTCTTTTATTTCAAGTGTTCGGCACAGCTTTTCTAAAACGTTCCCACATGAATTAAAGGGGAATGTTAAAAAATAATTTGCTTCTCTTTCCAAGAAGCAGCTATTATTTATTTCGAGTATCCACACATTTAAATTACCAAATATTTTTTGAACCTTCAAATAACTATCTTCGAATCTACGATTAGAGCGTGAAAAACTCGGCGCATAAATAAATCAAATTTTTTTCGCGTTAAAACACGGCACGTTTCATAAAACGAGAATCTCGATTAGCAATTATTCAAGCCGCGGAGAACTTTCCTCATCCTCTAAACCTCCAAAAAGAACCTCGAAAAGCTCATAATTAAGACTCTCCCGGCAAGTGCAGACACGAGGCCCCCATAAACAAAGCCTTTCTCCCGGGGCTCGGGCAAGGTTGCGCACGCGATGCATTCTTTCTCGAAACGCGTGAAAAACGATCGAGCGCCGCTCTCCTCGCGGACAATAAAGAACCCATAAAGGCGCTTAATAAACGAAAGCGGCCCGGAGAGAGAGAGAGAGAGAGAGAGAGACAGAGAGAAAAAAAGGCGAAACGAAGCCGAATCGAAGGAAGGAATCCATTCCCCGGGACGTCCGACGATTAATTAATTACCCCCGGCCTGTGTATATACTTGGCGAGCGGGTTTAATTACTTCTGAAACCCCCGAGCGAGACTCCGAGCACGAAAGGGCGAGTTTGCCCAACGCCTAATTACATCGATCGCCAGGCGCCGCCGCCGTCGCGGAGCACGCCCATGTAATGGCGAGCTTTCTTTTATTTTCAGCAAATTTTCTCGCTAAAAGGTGGGAGGTTTATTTTTTTCTGAGGAAGCTGGGATGACTCGTTGGGGATGTAATTGCCGCGAGAGAAAAAGGGAAATATTTGAAGTGATTGACTGTTGTTTGGTAGGTGTTTCGATGGTGGAAGGATATGTTATGATTTTTGCTAAAATATGATAAACGAATGGTAAATTTATGGAGTTTTTTTTAAGGTTACGAGACGTCAGAGAGAAGTGATGGATTGATTTTTCGAATTAATTATTATGCAAGGTAGGCGTTGAATATTCTGAATTTCATTATTTATACCCCGAGACTTTTTGCAGTCGGGATAAGAATCGAGGATACACACTTTACACGAAGACGCAAAGTTGTTAAAATTTAGAAACGGATCCGAAAGCTGTCGCTCCGGTGAATTTATAATGACCGCTCGTTTTGCATACAACCCACCGGCGATATATTTTTACAAAAGCGTCTATTAAAACGATCGAGGAGGAAACTCGGGCGAACAATGAGCGAATATCTCCCGAACAATCGTTCGAACTTGGGAGCTCGTTTCTCTCTTTATTTCCGGAGCTTCGCTGCAGCGGCTTAAAAACTAAATCCGAACGGGGCGAATAAACGGATTGGGCAACCAAACGTCGCGTCAAGCTGCTTACACACAGAATCGCTCCTTTCTTCCCTCCTTTCATCTTTTTTTCAAAACCAAAAGGGTAGCAGCGGCCGCGCAGAGCAGAACAACCCCCCTGCGCTCATTAAAATGCAAAGGCCCGGGGAAAAATTTTTCATTTAGCGAAAATAAATAATTCATGCGTACGGCGCGCGATGACAAATCGAGAAAAAATTCAGCAGCGACAATCGAAAGCTGCGGCACGAACAATAATGACCCGCTTTACGAGCGGACCTTCTCCTTCTCTTTTTTTTTTTAGAGCCGCCTGTAAAAATTGTTATTGGGCGCATGCGCGCTTTTCCGCCCCTCCTCGGAACGAGATTTCGAAAATCCGTTATTTCAATACGAGAGCAAGAAGGGCGGCTGCTGCTGCTGCCGCCGTCGGCTTGAATAATTTTATAAAATTAATAGTAAAAGGGTGGCTGCCGGCCGCTTTACTGCTGCCATTATGTTCGTATGCAAATAAGAGATGCTGGAAGGGGGTTAGTCGGATCGGGCTCTCTCGCGAGAGCAAAAAAAAAAGCGCGCAAGCGCACGCAGATGAAGGGGGACGAGGAAGTGCGAGTGAATGAGCCGCAGAGATGCGAGAGCCTGATTTTGGCCCGCCGCCGCCGCTGCTGCTTTTTTGGAAGTGCAATAGGGAGAGATGAAAGAGTGCTTTTTTTTGCGATCGCTCATTGTTTTTTTGCGCGAAAATCGTGAAAACGAGATTTTTAACGGTGATTTATATTCGCCGGGGTGTAAAAACTTGGATGCATTAGCATTCGACTCTAGAACGCAGCTGTGCCGTTTATGTAATGAATAAAAAAAAAAAAAAATTGTTTGCTTTTTTCAATTCAAAGGAAAAATAGAAAAGTTCGTAATCAGAAACGACGTAAAATCCATAAAAATCGAGCACACTTGACGCAAATTCCGCGGCCGACTTGCCGCGCGGCGCATCAAAAAAATTAATCACAGCGGCGCGCAAACAAACAAAAGCACCTCGTGTGGCTCAACAAAAGCCGCTCATTTTCAGGCAGGCCGGGAGAAAGAGCAGAAACAAGAGGGACCGGCGCGTATCAGAAAGAGAGAGAGAGAGAGAGAGAGATTGCAAGCTGCGAGGCATTAAAACTCCCGAGATTTATAGTACGTACCGGCGTATATCCAGCCTGCGTTCCATCTCTCTTTCTCTCTCTCTCTCTCTCTTGCGTCGCGCGGTGTTAGTGACCCGGTCCGCTGCCGTTGCTCTCCCGATACGCTACTCGTTCGATTCGCGACGGCTGACCGCGAAAAAAGGAAGAGGAGCCCCGGCTAAGGACCCAACAATGCGCCCGATTTCGCGACGCCTTTTTTAAGGCTTTCTGCGCGGTTCAAGTGATTTTAGTTACTCCTTTTTTTCCCTTTCTTTCTTTTTTTTTTTTTTTTTTAAGTTTGGACTTTTCGCGTTTGAAGGCGCGTTGGGCTCCCAAATTTATTATTCCAACTCGATGTAACTTACTTTTTCGACACCTCATTACAGGCCAAAAGATCGGCTACCTCGACTCACCTGAAACAAAGAAAAAAGCCTTCCATTAGCACGCCGTTCCCCAAAATCATACACCTCGCGTCGACATTCAATCCGAATGTCCCTCCGACCGCCGAGCGAGCATGAAAGGCGCCGCGGGCACTCTTCGTTTCCGATCGTCCCCCCCGTCGGAATGCAGAGCGCGCTCGCGGAAAATCGGCGTAGAAAGCTTGGCCGCGGGTCCTTACAATTGCATTAGCGGGAGTCCGCGACGAGGAGAGCTTTCACCGCGGCGGCGGCGGCGGCGGCACATCTCGCGCGGACGGACGCACGTCGCGCAATATTCCGGAACACGGCGCGCATAATTAGAGCTCGGGCTTTTGCGAGCGCCCAAAGTACCACCTTTCGCCAAAGGCCTTTTTCAATTATTCCTGATTATTGCCTTGCTCTCGATGGCCGCGCGGAGGAGCGGAGGAGCGCCCGCCGGGAGTTCGTTGTGCCGATTTTTTTTTTTTTTTTTTTTTTTTTTTTTGGGGGGGGGGGAAGAGCGCCGCCAAGAGTTTTGCGATGTTTTTCGCGTTAGCGGGACGAGTTTGGGACACGCTTCTTTATTATCGCTTCATTCCGCCGTTCGGTGCGCTCTTTATTCGCGTGAAATCTCGGTGTCTTTTTTTTTGGCACTCGAATTTAGAAACTTGCTGTTTCTTATACGAGAAATTTTTTTTTGAACAACTGTCGCAAGCGTTGTCACGAATGTAAAATGTTTTTTGTGAATTAATTACTTCCTGTGATGAAAGATTTATAATGAATCGTTTGTGCGTTGTTTTATAAAAAAATTGAGTTTTTATGGTAAAAGTAAAGAAAAAAAAACTTTTTAACGGTCAATTACGGAAACGTTGAACATGCTAACTAAAATAATAAAAAAATAATCATAAACACCTGATAAAAATAACGAAACCGACCGCAAAAGCGACTTATCGCTCTTACACCGTCCATTTCAAAATTACCCAACCCTCGGCATCGGCCGAATCGCTAATTGAAAACTCGCAAAGGGCTGCAACAGCAGCGAGCGGCAGCAGCGGCAGCAGCGTCAGCACGGAGCCTTCCCTTCGCAAAGAATAATCCAAAAGCAAAGCCGAAAATAAAAGGACAAGCTGCCCTCGCCGGCCGGATCGAAAATACGAGCCTACGTATGCTAGTTGGAGGCGCTCACGTACGAAGAATAAATTTCATCGGCCGGTATATTCCGCGAAGGGAATCCTTCCCCCGGGGCCGCTCGTATATAGCGAGTTTATTTCGACCGGTCAAAAGAAAGGCCCTGCCTCCCTCTCTCTCTCTCTCCCGCGAGTTGTGCAGCAGAGACGGATGATGAAAAATGAGTCGGCGGAATTGCATAAATTTAACGAAAATTCGAGACGACCGCCGCGCGAACAAAACGAGAAAACGCCGCCCGGAGCTCCTCTCCGGCCGTGTCTTCCCTCCTCTCCTCTCTCCCTCTGCTTCGCAAACCGCACGACAAGCGCGAATTCCGCGAAACGCCCGAAAAATATCCCGAAGAGGGGACCGGAGATAATGCAAGCCGGAGAGAGAGAGGGAGAGATGCATCTTTCGCCGGCCGACTGAATTTGCTAAATTATCCTCGCCGCGGAGCGGCTCCTTCTCCCCCCGGAGTATGGGAGTTTCTAAATTAAGCAGCGCCGCTCGCCGGCAGAAAGCTTCATGGGGTGTTTTGCGGCTTCTTTCGCTCCGACGCTTTATGCAGTTTTCGCTCGCCCGATGGGTAAATATATGGGGATATTTCTTACGCTTTTGGTAAGGCGCGCGCGGACATCGAAGTCGGAGCGCGGTAATTACAGTTTGAAGTAAAGTTCCAGATTTCGGAGATTAATGAAGCTCACGTTCCGCGTTTTCGAGAGCGTGCAATCTTCAATTAATTCGCAAACGAACGCAAGAGGAAGAGCGCGTATAGGATAATGACCGTAAAAGGAGACATTGGAAGCGGCGAAATTTTTAATCAAGCTATAACCCTCAGTTTTCAGAACTGCTTACAGCGTTGAACGATAAGCCTCTCCCGGCCGGCAAAAAAGGAGCTCGAAAAACGCGACGCCAGGTTAATGAGGGATTTCAGAGGCTCTCTCTCTCTCTCCCTCATCGCCGGGCCTGACAAATCGCTTCTCTTACTGGCTCCACTTCACTCTCCGAATATCGCGCGAATTAACTCGCATTTTTCTCTCCCGAAATGCATAACTCTCTCTCTCTCTCTCTCTGCCTCTTCCTCCACCTCCTCCTTCGGGGAGCCCCTCTCTCCTGTCGTTCTGCATACGCGCGGCTTTTGCGAGAATTTACGAGATTCCGCGCCGTAAAAGCCGAGGGCCCAGGGAAACAAAAGTCCCTCCATAAATCCGCTTATGCGCACATATTTATGCGTCTGCGCGGTAGATTCGCGGAAAAGGCCGCAGGTACGGATCCCTACTTTTTTATTTTATATATATATACGAACGGGAGGATTAGTCAAATGCGGGAGCGACTCGTCGATGAAATTCAGAAATGCTATTATGGTTTCCATTACCAGTGGGACTCGGGTTTCGCTCCGTTTCGGGGGCTTAATGTTTGATTGATCTACATTTCGGGTTCGAGCTCGATTCGAATGTAAAGGAAGGCTTTTCATTATCTTGCACATGTCGGCGCGAGCGGCGAGTGGTGGCCCGAGTATTTTAGTGGGCGAGGAGAGAGTCTTTTAACCCTTCGCTCATAAATGAGATGCAGTCATATTACCACTATTTGAAGAGGTTTTCGATTTCTAAAGCAATCGATTTAACTAAAGTGGAGCGAATATTATTCTGGGAATACAAAGATCTTAATTAAGATAGATCCGTTTCCTTTTTTTTCTTTTTCGAACGGTAAGTAGGTCAACTCTTTTTTACATTGTTTATCTTACATTAAATAGCTATTCATTATGGCTCTCAAGGTTCTAGTTTGTTTTAGAACAGACACGTTTTAATTTCATTTATCACAGCTGTTACAAAACCATTTCAGGCGAGGCTTTTAAAGACAGCATTTTTTCTTCCGAGAAAACGAGGAAATCACATTCGCCGAAACAATAAAAAAAAAAAAAGCAAATCGACAAGCTCGCCAAATCCCGCTTATAAAGTGTAAAACAAGAGAATTTCCAAAAACTCTGGATAAGCAGGCGAGTAAGCAAGTAAGTAAGTAAGACACAAAGGCGCCGAAACGTCAGGACAAAGGCGCCCGGCCAAGCGGGGGCAAACGGCTGCCGAGAGGGAGGAGCCTCGAAAAAGCGAGTGCAAAGTGCAGCGGCGCAAGACTCGAAAGAGAGGGAACGGAGAGAGAGAAAGAGAGAGAGAGATCGAAAGAGTTAGCGGCGGAACGGCCTCGCGAGCAAAAGCTGGGGCGAACAGTGTGTCGGGAGGGGGAGAAAAAAGGAGAGAGAGAGAGAGAGAGAGGCCCGCAAGGAATGATGAATCGTTTCTATTAAAATACTTTTTCGACGGGGAATACGGAATGGGCATCCGCTGCTGGAAGACGCGGCGAGAGAACCGCGAGAGTGGATTTATTTACATATTTTCAATCTGGATTAAGAGGTATACACGGCGGGACTTTGTTTCGACGGAAGTGCCGCGTGTCCTTTATGGGTCTTCGATAGTTCGGGAGAGTTGCGGTTGAGATGATTATGCGGGAACTTGTGGATAAAAACTACGATTCGAACCACGATTGTACGGTACAATTTTAATTGTTAATTGCTAAAAAAAATCTTGAGTAAAAAGACGAAATAACCGATTAGTCGTTACACAAAACAATCGCTCGCCGCGAGATCAAAGGCCTCCTCGCGCAAATCCCGAAAACAAAGGCTTACACTCGAAACAATCAAGCTTCCAAATAAGCGTCGGGGCATCTCTCTCTCTCTCTCTCTCTCTCTCTCTCTCTCTCTCTTTCTCGAGGCGCCGATGGAAATAACGGCCGCCGCCAGGAGAGCTAAAAAGTGATTTATGCCATTGGCGGGCATCCGTCCGCGTCGGCAGTCGCCGGGGCCCTCGGTATTCACGCGAGCCTGGCAGGCTACTACCACGAGACGACGAGGCGCGAGAGGTGCAAACGCCCAGACAATGCCGGCACAGAGAGAGAGAGAGAGAGAGAGAGAGAGAGAGAGAGAGAGCCGCGGCCGCGATGTTAATGAGCGCCAATTAATCACACGGGGAAGTGAATCCTAATGGGAGAGAGAGTCTATTAGCGTCGTCGTTCCCTCTTTTCGTGTCGCCGCCGCACAGCCCGACGCCGTTGCTGCCGCTGCCGCTGATTAGAATTTCATCGTTTTTTGCGCGGTTAGTGTATGTTAGCTTGTAAGCTGGATTACGAGGCGTTGCGCCAAGCGATTTAAAGCGGCCGCTTGGCAATCTTTTTTAATTGGCGCGAGCTGAGTTTTTTCTTTTCAGGTGGAAAGGTTATTTATTCCGTAGGCAAATTTTTTTCTGGAAATGGCTTATCTCTAATAATGAGCCAAGATTATCGGAATGCTTGCATTTACATTTTTGTAAGAGGATTAAATTATACAGCGAATGCAAATAATAGGCCATAAACGATATCGTAGTTATCGACTCATTAAGAGCGACAACCGGCAATCATCGGTAGCTCGATTAGCAATAAAGCTCTACAAAAGATCGTTATCCAGCTGAAAAAAAAGGCGCGCGATACCAGAGAAGCACTAATTCTTCCCCCGCCGCGAACGCACTTTTAAACCACCATCCATTAGCTCGAAAAGTAACAGGTGACAATGTATCCCCGCCTCGCACACAAAAGTGCATTCACGCCGCGCGGCAACAATGGCAATCGGAAAAAGGCCGCACTCTCGTCTCGGCGAGAGAGGCAGAGAGCAGAAAAGCCGCGCGCGAATGATAAATGAACTCGGCGAGCTATCATATCGAGCGGCTATTAACATACTGCCGGATAAAGTATAACGAATTTAAAAGAAATCCAATACACGCGTAAAGCAGCTCTCTCCCTCTCTCCCTCCTCCCGGGAATTCCGTCGAAGATCTTATCCCCGCGAGAGCGCGGCGAGTCCATTAATCACATCGTGTCTCTCCGTCCCTCTCTCTCTCTCTCTATCCTTCCCTCCCCGCTGCTTGTCGAACGGAGCACTATTGCTCTTTGTTAAGAGAGGCGGCGCTTTTTCGCCGTTTCATTTGTCACTTATTAGCCGCGGCGCGAAATTTACGCGCGCCCAAAGCTCTCTCCTATATCGCTTCATTCGGCCGTGCGGCTTAACGCGGCCAGGTATGCGGCTGCGAGGGAGGGTAAGGTAATGAAACTGGAGAACGGAGTGTCGTTGCGCAACCGGCTTTCTTTTTTCTTTTCCTCGCTGCCAGAGTTTTCCGAGAGAGCCCCCGTTTATCGACGCCTCGAATTTTCGATCGTCGCGCGATTAATTTTTCGTTTATACTTAAAAAAAGTATCGGTAATACAATAACTTGCAAAATTCGAGCGATCGAAAAGAAGTCGGCGCCTCCGCCCGAAAACACACGGCAGCATTAGCCGACGCGCCGGGGGCAAAAACCGATCCGCGAATTCCATCGAAATACCCCCGGCCGCATGCGTCGCGGCCTAATAAGCCTCGCAATAAAGCAGGCCCCGCCCGGCCGCATAGCCGCCCTCCCCCCCGCCGAAAAAAGCGGCCCCCGCGAGGGAAAAAGCCGGTACCGGCGTGTCCGCGCGCGCGAGACTCGGAGACAAAGGAACAGATACAGAGGGACGCGGGAGCGGCTCTCTCTCTCTCGCGTCCGCAGAGAGGACATGCCGCGGGGCCGTAATTGCGGGCGCGTGATATCGGAGCCGACGGCGGCGGCGAGAGCGGCCTGTCGCCGAATAACGTCGGATGCGGGCTTTTCGATTTTCCGGCTTGCTTGGCAGCCGCGCAACTCTCGGGGCGAGCGCGAGCTGATTATTAAGGAGCCGCGGCGGCGGACGTGTGCAGCGAAATTCCGGTGTCGATGAACTTGACGAAAGGAATTTTGCGAGGGATTACCGGACGGTTCGGCTTTTTGGATTGAGAAAGTGGACGAGCGATCGATCCGCGAAATGTGGATGAATTATTTATTTCGACGAGCGATCGAAATAAATGTGGTGAGACTTATGCCGGACTCACCCTCGACTTTCACCGGATTAATATTGTTGTTTAAAAGTTATTTTTTTGTGAAAAAGTGTGATCAAACGCATAAACGTCTTACAGACATATTAAGAAGAAGTTCCGTCGCCAGCAGAATCCTCTAATTATTCATAAAAAAACCTAGTATGCAAATACCGACCCTCTCGTCGAACTTTCCCAAAAGCCCCGTCGACTCGCAATCATCCTAACGACCGGGTCGAAAAAAAACGTTGATTGAACACTGTATGTTAATCCTCGAGTTCGTTACCCAACAATCCTCCTCTCTCGACTCTCTCGGCCTCTCGGTCGGGATGGCTTTTCCGATTGTTCGCAGACCGGAGAGGGACACACTCTCCTTCGGCGACGAGAGCGGCGAGAAAAATCGACGGGTAGGCGTCTAAATCGGCTGGCGGCCTCTCTCGGCTCGGGGGTCACTCGCGAGGCTGTTTGCTCGCTCTTGCGCCTAGGGTATGATTAAACATTATCGCGATAACGGGTAATTGCGGCTCTCCCCGGGGACCATTATGTGTAAATTTCACTCGGCCGCGCAGTTCTTACCATTCATTGTTCGCGAATTCCCGATGCTGGAAATGACACAGCGTATTAATTTGGCCCGCTTTCGAGTGTGCGCCGGTCGTCGTCGTCGTCGTCGGGGGAGGGAAGGGTTAAGAAGCGATGATTACCGGCGAAAATACCACGGGACGAAGAAGAGTCGCACTGCGCCAGGCGGCGGCGGCGGCGGCTCTCCTTTTTCCTTTGTCTCATCTGGTCGCGGCGCGCGCTGCTATTTTACGGGTGTTTGTGCGTATATTGCTCGCGCGCGAGCGACGGCCCTGACTGCACATATGCGCGACATCCTCGCGCGAGAGTGTGGCGTAATGAAAAGCTCAAAGCAGAGGAGACTTTTTTGACGCGCGCTGCATTATTAAATCCGACGGGGATTCGCTAATGTTATGCCATTGTCTCGAGGAGGCGCGCGCGCGTCGTGTTATTTCAAAAATATTCGTCGCGACGCTTTTTTTCGTCGAAGCGGTTTTCGGACGAAGCCGACTGGGAATTATTTTCTGAGAAGCGGCATTAAAGCACCGAGGAAGAATGGCTGCGCGTCTCCAATCGATTTTCCGAATAGTTTACGCGTTTTTTTTTTAATAAACAAATTTTAGCTTAACATTTTCTTTTTTTAGTAATTTCTCTCGCCACTCGAGCGAGCTGCTAAAAATAGCAGCCGATTAGATCCCCATAGAGTCGATTTCCATAAAAGCAGTAAAATAATGAAAAGAAGCCTCCCGACTCTTCGAGTCCCTTCCTCGCCGCGGCCGGAGTAAAAAAAAAGGCCGCTGCACACACGCGTTCCATGTACTTACGCACGTAGGTATTATTCTCGGTCGGCGCGCGAGGAGAGTTACAGACAGAGACGTACGAACGGCTGCCAATTACGAAGCCGAAGAGGCCTAAGAACGAGCGCCGGTTAATAAACATCGTGCGCGCCGATTCCGTTGCCTCCAAAAAAGGCGAGTTTCTACCCGCGATGGAAAAGCGAAAGAGAGAGAGAAAGAGAGAGAGAGAGAGAGGGACAATGGAAGACAACGAAAAAGGCGCGAAATCCAGAATACGCACTTACATATTGCGAAGGTGCGACGAGCACCGGCGGGCACGTCGCGCAAATCAATTATATATATCCCCGCGCGCGACGCCGTGGAATGTAGGAATATCGAGGCTAAAGATGCGCCGCGGCCGGATTGACGGATTCGTTCCGATTTTTACATAATTAATGCGGAATTTGAAAATTCGGAGGATCAATTATTCATGTTGCGGAGAGAGAGAGAGAGAGAGGGGGGAGAAAAAAATTCCTCGAGCCGATTAAAATTTATGATTCGAACGTTACCCGGGGACGAAAAAGACGTCTCTCTGCATCGAGCATGACAATTAAGCCACTCCGGAAATGTCAGTTCTTTCATAGCGCGGAATAAATCAATGACGAAAAAACGGCGTTTTCATAAGGCGCACATTGGCCGTAATTTGATTTACGAGAAAAATAAACGCCGCCGCGAGTGTCCAGCTTAGCTAAATATAGATATCAAACTTTTTTACGGCGCCATTGTTCCTTCCCGCGAATGTAAATGCCCCGCCGCCGCCGTCGCAATGGTAATAACCACCGGTCCCTTCGTTCTTTTTTTTTTCTTTCCCAAAACAACGATCGTTTCATTAAAACTGACTCTTTCGGGCCGGGCGATGAAAAAAAAAAAGAAAAATTACAAAACCAAATGATCGTTCGGCCATTAATCATCCGTGTATCGCGGGAGAGGGTTATATGCACGCCCTTCCCTCCCCCCCGTTCACGTTTTATAACAATCTTTTCGGCGCTCGGATGGAATCGAGCCGCCGCCGCCGCCGCCGCGCGGCATGACTTTGACCGATAGCCCAGCGTGTTGCCTATCTTAATGCATGTGAAAACGGGCGCGCGCGCGACTGCCTTTTTTTTTCACCCGAGCGGCCGGCTGCGGCTTTCGAGAAAATGCGCGTGTTTTCGGCGTTTCCGCGATTGCTATCGCCCGGCGTTTGTAAGAGAGAGCTTACCGGCGGACGAAGGAAACGCCACCTGCGGCGAGGTGGCTCGCGTTTGCTCTGTGTTTGGCGGTGCGCGCTTTTTTGTCGAGGTGCTAATGGATGGATCGAAGTGGTATTAATATTGCGTTAGAGGGACGGGGTGAAATTCGGTTGGGGAGAGACAGTTTGGATAGAATCGTCAAGATAAAAAAAAATTATCGAATGCTTTTAGATTTTTTTTTTTTTTTAAATTTTGTATAAAAAGGCTTAACATCTTACTTAAATCGTGTACTCACTCTTCCTTTGACCCTCGCAAAACTGTGCTTTTTAAAAAAAATAACCCAAACTTACAAATTCACACGAAGCTTTCCCCGCATAGTAAAGAAAAAAAATGTAAAACGCAGCGAAAAGCAAATGAGCGCAATAACATTAGGTTGCGCAACAGTTGCGCAATGTGAAATCGAGCCCTTTGGAGAGCAAATTAAAGCGGCATTAGCATCTCGAAAGGACGCCACCTCGCCGCTCGTCGCTCCGTCGTCATAATACATCTTGGCAGCTCGCGCATATCCTTCGCCCCGGCGTTGCATACCCTATGACAAACGAGCGGCGCGCCCCCAAAATGTCACTCAGCGCGCCGCATTCCACATTATGCCTCACCTGATTTCCGCCTCTCTCGCGGGCGCGATGATATTCCCCCCCACTCCCCGCCGCTCTCGGAGCGAGCAGCAGCGGCAGCGGCGGCGGCGGCCTAATGGGAAAAATCGGACGCGGTGTAGCAGCGCCTTGGAAAGTAATGAAAAGTTGTAAATTCAATTGCGAGCGGCGCGCAGCAGCCGCGAATTGACGCGCGCGGCAGGCGAGAGAAAGAGGAAATAATAAAGCTGCGGCCGCCGCCGCCGCCGCCGCGCGGGATTTCATTTTAACCGGTTTCGCCTAACAGCTGCTTCTCGCGCGCCGCCGCTGCGCCGGCAGCGAGAGCTTTTTCGCCTAGTCGTATAAACCGTTCGGCCTCCCTGCGATTTTCCATTAAGAGCGGCATTAAACGGGTTATTACAAAGGCTTCGAATTCACTGATTAATTGGACGCTGTTGACTTTGTTCGTTTATTCATCTGCTTGAGTAGTTAAAAATAGTGTGGGCTTTGGAAATTTTAGCGTTTATATGATGTTTTGTATATAATCAATAATTATTATCAATTTATGGTGCGCAATAATAAATAATGAACAAAAATAGGTTTAAAATGATTTATTTTTGTAAATACGGCACTGAACACTTTTTACAAAAGAACATCTTACGCGTCTTTGTCTTTGCACAATCGATACGAACGTGAAAACCAAGACTCGCAGAATATTTTCGTAAATTCTTATTAAGAAGCAAAGCGAAAAACTCGACTGTTCTCCCGAAACTCGAAGTACAAACGAAACTAATCTAATACATTGGAGCTCGCGCGAATTCCTCGCCCGTCAGAGTCCCGTCCTCGGCACTAAATTCATCTCCGCGGATTCCATTTTAACCGGTTTGGGTGCACAAAAGACTTATTGAGTCACGTTTGAGAGCAGCGCGGCGGCAACGGCGGCGGTGGCGTCGGCGGCGAGTCCCTCATCTTTCATCATTCCGCCGATCGCGGAGAATCAAGACCGAGAGATGACAGGGCGCTCGTTCCTCCTCTCTCTCTCTCTCTCTCTCTCTCCCTGCGTCTGTCTTTATACCGGGAGAGAGAGGTGGGAGTTTCCGCCAGGAGAGGCTCTCTGCGGTTCGCAAAGCCGCCGCCTTTTAGAAAGTCCCCGCGGCGGGCTGCCCGTATAAATTATTAATAAAGCCCGTAACATAATTTTCCGAAACAATGCGGGAGCGCGCAAGACACACCCGAAACTGAGCGCGCGCTCAGAGGACACGTTTAATGCGCGGCTTGCGTAAAGCGGCTCGCCTTTTTTTACGCAGCTTTTTTTTTCTTTTCCTTGCCTCTCTCGTAATTGAAAAACAATTCTTTTAAAATGAGCATTGAGCGCGCACAGCTGCATAGCGAAATGGAAAATTGGGCGCTCGGCGCGTCGTGAATGCGGAGGCTCATTTTGAGGAATCGGCTGTTCGGGATGAACTGTGTTTGTTTACAATCGGTAATAAACACTTTACGTAACTGACTGGCAGGACGTTACTCAAAAGCTGGCTGAATAATTGATGAAAAAAGGCGCTCATATTCCACAGGTCGTCGGGGCAGCAAGTCGGAAAGCTCTAAGCAATATGTAACATCATCGGTACACCGAAACGAAGCGCATCTAATAAAGCGACAAATAATCCATTTAAATTTCCCCGTACATGCATAAAACAGCATTAATGCACTATTCAAAGCCCCGCCGAGTTCAGTGAACACCGAAAACACAAAGGAACAGCGTCGTCGTCGGCCTGCGAAAAAATTCGCAGTTTTCCCAGGAAATATTTGCAACACCAGCCGCGCGACATTCGGGTGCAACGACCGCGCGAGAGAGCTGTTTTTCCGCGACGGCGGTATTGTCTCTCCCTCGGCTTCTTTTTTTCGTAACCATTCGGCTTCGTATTTTGATTATCCGGCAATTAAAGAGAGCCAACTGCCGCGCGATCGGCGCACAGGCCGACGACCGAGCGGCGATTCCGACGTCAGCGCTTTCGATCGACTCGCGCTCACTCTCTCATCTTCGGTGTGTTGACGTTCTCGCGGGGCGGGCAGGGGAGAGAGGGGGGGGGAGCCTCTCGGCTCTTGTTGTTAATAACGTGCGATTTTAGTTGCACTCGGCGGAGAAACAAATTGCCGGTGCGTTTTAACGACGGGCCGAACGTTGCGAAGACAATGAGAGAATGCCTCGGCTCTATTGTCTGGCTTAGAATTTCAAGCGCTCCGCGGCCGGGTTGAATTTTTTATTAATTGCAAAGTATCCGCTCGGCCGGGGTCTGCGCGTATATACATCGACTCGATGAATCTTATCTGCAAAATTCATTATGATCGTACATTAATAAAGCTTACAGTGCGGGAAAATGCTTGAATGGCATTAGCGTTTCCATGAATATCGCCGCGGAACAATCGTTCATTTCATTACGGCTGCAAAGAGGCATATATGACTCTTTTTTAAATCATGCTTTCATTTTTAGACTGACAATTTTTTTACGCATAATCGTGTGCGCGTCGCATATTTGTTTTCGCATCGGGTATATTTTTACCTGCGCTCGAGCGCAGTGTCTATTATCTTTTTCAAAAACGTCCGCAAAAATCGAATGAGTAATGCACGGCATCGAGTGATTCATCTGTAAATGCAGTGATGAAAATAATAACATCATTACGGTCCAAGTAATAAGTTTCACGATTTCTCGCAGCTGCAAACTATTAACAGGAGTAATCTGCCATCGCATAAATAATCGTCTCAGTTCCTAATTAACGTGCCCGCAGTGTCCAACGGCGCGATAATCCCACTCAAAACATTCGCACCGCCGTTCTCCCGCAACGTAAACAACCACTCAATCCTCGAAGAATCCCCGACCTAATCTCCCTCAAAATGCACCTCCCGCGAGGCGGCCGTATCGTTCAGAAAATCCGGAAACCGCGCAGTCTCCCTCCGATCGGTCGTCCCTCTCCGTTCGGCCTCCGCGTCTCAGCTCGGAGCGCGATAAATCAAGCGGGCCGCATCGGCCGGCTCTCTCTCTCTCTCTCTCTCGGCGCGCACCGAGCGCCCGTCGACTGGGCGCACGCGCCCCGCGCGGAAGCGACAGGTCCACTCCTTTACGAAATATTTATGTGCTCGCGGCGGCTGAGTTTCCAGCGCGTTTTTCCCGCTTTCCGCGCGGAGAGACGAACGAGGAGAGAGAGAGAGCGGGGGGGCCTTTTCGGCTGCTGGCGATTGGTTATTTATCGATCGGCGATTATTCAATTACTCGAGGCGCGCGGAGGGATTATTTATCGGGGATTAATTATGCGCGATGCCGCCGCTGCCGTGTAAAATGGCTCGGTAGCGGCTTATTTGTCAGTTTGAATTAGCTTGGATTTCGAGGTTTATTCGAGTCTATTGAATCTTATTATAATTAGGTTTTTTGTTTAAAGTAACTATAGTGATAAATGCTTCGAAAACTGGCAAAGTTGGCTTCTCGAGAACCTCTTTCATTCGGTAATTCTATTATTACGTATTTCTTGAAATAAATCACCGAAAACTCGTTGGAATAATAGGTGCGACAATAAGAAGCTAGTCGCACAAAATCAAAAATAAACAGACACCCGCGTCCACCTTGCAAAACCATTCGAATCAAGCCATCTCTCCCGTTATTATTAAACCGTCAGAATCCGACAAACCGGCGCATTCCAAACTCGTGTCCGCCACCCTCCTACTCCCGGGAACAATGTCATGAATTCAGGCACCTTGGCAGACGGGCCTCCGCGATTAATCAAACTGATTTACATTAATTACGTTTTATTTCCATTGCGCATATGTTTTCTCAGCGAGAGAGAGAGAGAGAGAGAGAGAAAGAGAGAGAGGGAATGCTCGGTCCTCGCAGTGAATTATATTGTTTGACTTGGGGCGAAAAAGAATAAGAGGCGAAGACGCGCCGACGACGAGGTGCCGCCCGAAATAAATCTCCAAATTCGCGTTTCAGCGGCTTTGTGGAAACGTCGGCGCGCTTAATGTCGCGCGGCCGCGCAATGAAAGCGAGAGGAGACGCGCCGCGCCGGGAGAGGGTATCGTAAATTTAAATTTAGCGCCGGACCGACCGCGGGCCTCCTCTCTCCCTCTCTCTCTCCCCCGAAAAAGCGCGAGAATTTGAATTTCAAAATGCCGCGAAATTGCCGCGGCCGGGCCTGTCGGCGTAAATCCTCTCGGCCGAGCCGCCGACGAAAAACTCGCGCGCGTCTTAATTGTGAAGCGGGGCCTCGAAAAACTTTACTTTGAGTCGTTGCTCTTGTTTACTTTGAGGCTTGGACTGCATTTGCTGCCTCTTGCAAGGGAGAAGCTTTGAATAACAATAGGATTTGTTTTTGCCGTCGTTAATGCCTTAAAGTAGTTTAATCGAGAAAAGTGTACTTTTACTCCGACATCCCCTCAAGACATGAGAATTGAGTCATCATATCGATGGTATACAAGTTTATTCTTAAACAAATACTGATTAAATTAATGACGGTAATTAAAAAAATTAGCCAACCAATAATTATACGCTCGAATCGAAGTAAGACACAACAGTTCTCTCGGGCTTTGACAAATGAAACTAAACAGAGGGCCAATTTGTAAGCCCGTCAAAAAATTACCATCCACACAAACGAAATATTTCACTCCTTCCCGCTGCTTTATTCAAAAGCAGTCGATCGCGCAATTAAAAAAAAAAAAAGAATTGCATTCCATTGCCGCGGTTCGACACTCGAGATAATTTAATGCGCGCGCGCGCCTCCGCCGTCGAAATTACACAATTGTACGTTATTTGCTATTCGCGCGCGTTTTTTGACGGATGATTTCGACTTGCTTCGGCCACGATACTATAATTATCGATTCGCGGCGCTGACAATGAATCATCGATCGTTTTTCCCGCCGCCTCTCGTTCCCCGCCGGCAGTTTTTGGGGCCGTCTATTTTTTATTCTAACCGACACCCGAGAGCCGCACAGCCGATGGCTCTCGCCAAAAAATGGCAGCGCAACCTGGCAGCGGAATTATTGCCCGGCTACAGTAAAATCGACGGCCAAAGCCGCGTGACGGACCGTCGTCGTCGTTCGATTGAATGACAGAAGCGGGACGCGGATGAGTTCGATTCGAACGCCCGACGATATTTTAAATCGTTATCACTAATAATAAAAGCGAATCCTTTGCCAAAGCACCGTCGACGCGCCGTAAATCAGTGTTTTCGCAGAAAAAAAAAACGACGCGAAAATTAGGCCAAATAGGCGGCGAGAGGTCCGCTCGCGGAAAAATTCAAGGATCCCGGGGCCGGTTATCTGGCGCGCGTTCTCGAGTTAATTGTTCTAGCCGGCCGCCTACGCCCGGAAGTTGACTTCCCGCGCCCGAGACCTAATATCTTGAGACGCTGAATTGCTCAGCCTCTCTCTCTCTCTCTGCTTCGCTCCGTCCTTCGCTCCCCCCTTCGCGGCGGATTATGTGCGAGAGCCGCGTGTGAAATGACGCCGAATCGCCGAAACGAGATTATCCCCGGGCGTTTACTCTCCGGAGGGAGGACGCGTTTGCTTTTCGGAATGTTTTCTTTTTGTAACTCGGGAGTCGAGCGCCCCGGCGGTGGTTCTGCGTGAAATGTGTGCGTTGCAGTAAAAAAAAAAAAAAAAAAGGCGGTGCGCGCAGAGCGGATAAATATTGCTCGTATTTCAATTAAGATTTTTTCGAATAAACGCTTATATTTTTTCTACGACTTTGTACTTAAACAAGCGGCTCGATAAGGTTTTATCACTCGATTCTGATAATAAAAAGCACCGGTCGCAATAAAAGCGCCGCCGACTTTGTTCTGCTTTCGTTGGGAGAGCCTTGAGAAACAAAACAAAAAAAAACTATATATACACAAACGCTTTGAATTTATGATTTGCAGGAAAATTAAAGGAGAGAAAATCTTTCCTCGCGACTCCCCCCCCAGACAAAACACCTCCCAGCAAACAGTAGCTCCAATTCCTGATAACGAATTTTATGTCCTCCGCGGCAAGAGCCGTTCCGGAGATAACTCGTCGTTTTATTGTCCCCCGAGAGAGGGAGAGAGAGCGCGCGGCAAATAAGCAGGTTAAGGAAACAGCGATTAATCCGCCGCTCCGTTTGCCCAAGATTCGATAAATTACTCGCCGCGCCGACACGTGTTACCGCGAGATGCTGCCGCCGCCGCCGCCGCGTGGGAGGAGGAGAGGGGGGAGAGGGGAGAATCTACATGCAAGTATATGCGCGCGGTGACGCGTAATGCAAGCGTGTAAGCATTCGCGAGAGCGAGAGCGCGTTTTGATGTTTCACTCCTGCTGCCCCTGACTGACACGCCGCTCGCGTGTGTGCGCCCGCTAACACGTGTTTAAAGCTTTTAATTTCGCGAGATTGATCGGGCGCGCAGCACCGCGCGGAGGCTCGTTAAAAGCGGACGGACGTCTGGTTGGCGCGGGCGTTTGTTGTAACGTTACGTTTATTAGCTGATTAGTCGGGGTATTTGTTCATTTGCGCGGCGGTGAGGTGTGATTGATTATTGTTGAATCGCGCTTTCGTCGCGACGATTTGGTTTGTTGTAATTTTATCGTGATAATACGCAGTCGGGTTATAAGTGGAATTAATTAGATGGATTAAATGTAAGGTGTATAATTGTATTTCTTAAAATAATTGTTCAAATTCTCTTGAAATCGAAGCATTTTAATCTCCTTCAAATGATATCAAGAAACGATTGCTCTCAATTTAATTTTCCAAGAATCCTTTTATCTCGAGCGTACAGTTTCGCATACTATTTTAATTAGAAATCCAAGGCGCCAGATCATTTACCAAAAGTTTCTCCTCCATCCCACATCGCTCGATCACTTTCATCTCGTGTCCCAGCAATATCAGCGCATCGACAATCCAAACCTCTCAAACCCCAAGCTGCCACAACAACAAGGATCCCTAACCTCACGCATGACCCGGCAGCTCTCGAAAACAGATATCCCCGAGCTGCGCCGGGCAAAAAGCCGTCGTCGTAGCCGCCGCCTGAAAACAACAAGAGCGCGGCCGGAATGTGGGTTAGGCCTTCGCGCCCCGTAGGTGGGCGGCCGCGTGCTCTAATTATGAATTAATACCCCGGTGCCCGCGAGCGTATAACGGTGTGTCCGGGGCAGAGAGCCGAACCGAGGAGAGAGAGAGAGAGAGAGAGAGAGGGATACGCTCGCGACACGAAACGTGAGAGCGGCAGAACCGGTTATGCGAGCGCGGCGCGCGCGTCCGAGGAGGGCATTCCGGAAGTTCCTGCCTGCGACGCTTCCGTCTCGCTTTCTCGGACTGGACCGTCGCGCTGATGGGATGAATAAATTATGCTAATGACCGAGCGGGACTCGCCGACTGGTCCTTTGTTTTTTGCGCGGGAGCCACGCCGCCGCTGCGGCTGGCCTGCGTGTGTTTGGATTAGGGAGACACCGCGGGCGAATGACGAAATTTCGACGGGCTTTTCGTCGCGTGGTGTGTATATTGAGAGGTTTTATGAAAAAAACGGTTAAGGACCGCAAGGATTGCGGGAGCATCGCGGTATTTAAAAGGAAATTACGGGGGATTATTACCGGCACTCCGGTCTCCGTAAAAGGTTTCGTTTACAGGTGGTATTTATCGCGGAATCGCCGTCGATTAATTATTCGAGGACGAAAATTCCGAATATCATCTTCCTTCGAGAGCGGCTCGTAAACTCGAAATTCAAGAGAGCATAAACGTTTTCGCGATCGCGAAAAATATATGCGAACGCGCTCTCCTTCCGAAAGCAGAGGCGGTCGCGCGCACGCGAGCCTTGAAAAAAAGCCACACACCAGCAGAAATCAGTCGCGTTTCTCGCGTTAGTTCCCCCCTCCTCCTCCACCCCGGCGGTTTAATCGAGGGAGGACGTGAAATATCGGGCCGCCGACGTTTTTTCCTCTCGGGAAGCGCGCCGCACGCGAGGTAATTACCGACTGCGCCGGGAGAGAGGATCGCGAATGATTTTCAAAGCCCCCTGAATAATGCTCGCTCTTAATCTCGCTTATTAATGCGATTCCTCATTTGTATGAACTTTGATACCGCCGAGGAAGAGGAGAGAGGAGCGAACGAGGTTATTAGGCGTCTTATGACTGTCAACCGGCTCTCTGGTATATATAAGCGCGTGAGATTACGAAATTCGTCTTAAAAGGATTCGAGTTACAAAACTGCTTTTTCTCCCGAGAGGTGTGCAGGGGAGAGGGGGGGGGGGGTGTATCGAATTTAATTACAGCCTGCATTTGTACGTCCGCGAGCCGAGGGTATTCTTTGAATTATTCATCCTTTTCTCCGATCTCTTTTTTTACCCGTACCATCGCGGGGAGATCCTCCCGAAGCTTTTATTCGATGATTACTTCGAAATTATATTCGCTGGATTTTCTTACGGCGCGGTAAAAGTCTTTTTTACGAGCTCGAAACGTTTCCCTCTCCGCGGAGCTTTTTGCACACTTCGTCGATCGCGCGTCCAATGTGCGCACTGGAAAGAAGACCGAGGCCGATCCGGCCGCGAGTGATTAATTAACCGACAAAACAATCATCGTCCGACTAAATTTTCAGCCCGGTTTTTTACGTCCCTCGGCGCGACGAGAGTGATTGACTTGGATCGATTGATCTTTTAATTGAAGAATATCGAAAAGCACGCAAGAACGGAATATAAGGAGGGAGGAGAGGAGGGGGGAGGGTTGACCGATAGAAAGCTCGACGTCGCCGGTTTTCCCCGTGGGGCGTTTGCCTCAATTTAAACCGGTGACTTGACTCTTCTCGCCGAAGCTCCCCGGTTATCGGTTTTTCAAAACGAGCGCACGAGTAGGAAATTAATATGTAACCTTTTTTGGTTTTGTCTCTACCTCGGCGCTCTCTCTCTCTCTCTCTCTCTCTCGACTCCTCTGCCTTTTTCTGGAACGTAAAAAAGCAGTGCACTCTGTAATCATCTCCCGAGAGTCGAGAGAGTGTTTCGACTTCAAAGACGCGTTTGTATGCTGACTTTTAGTTTTCGAGCTCTCTCTCTCTCGAGCCCGAGAGCGGTTCGACCGGTCATCCGCGCCGTGGAATTCTAGAATACACCGATTTACATAGTCAAAGACAATCACGGAACAATATAAATAAAGCCGCGCGCATAAATGCATAGCAGCTCTCTCTCTCTCTCTCTCTCTCTCGCGGCGCATGTAAAAAGAGATCGAGCGAAAATTGCAAGTTGCGGTATGACTTACGGGCTTTTATAGTTGGCATTCTTTCGAGCCCCGCGGCGCCTCGCTTTTCTCGCCGGACAGAGAGGAGGAGGTGGGAGGAGGGGGGATTAGCCCTTCGAGATACTCGGCAAAAAGGGAAAAATATTGGAGGACGATAACGACCGGTTATTGCTCGCCGGCGACGATAATTATCGATTTTAATTATTGAGCCGAACGCCGTATATTTCGCTGAATGAGATAAAAGGCAAAGAAATACGCTGCTGCTGCTGCTGCTGCTGCTGCTCTCGCTATTATCATGCAAATGGACACGCGGCCGATATAATTGTTTATTTATGCGAAAACTAGTATAACCCAGGCTTTTCCACCAGGACTCGCAATCGGAGAAATCGATGATACCTCGCGCGCGCGCGCGGACAGCTTTTTTTAGAAACCGCGGAGTGTCGTTGCAAAAGTGCCGAGGAATGCAGAATCGCGAGGATTGATTTACGCACTTGGCCTTCCAGCGACTAGTTTTTCTCTTTTTTTTATTCGCAACTCGGAAAATATTTAGCGGCGAAGCTGAAAAATTCCCTCTCGTTTACGTCGTTGTAATAATTATCAATCGCGGATCTTCCAGCGAACAAAGTCGAGCGCGCCAAGGCCCGGAATGCAAAAAGTCACTCAGTCCTGATCTCCCGCAATTTCACTCTTTATCCTTCTTCCCTCGTTCTCCCCTCGGCTCTCGTCGCGTCAGAAATCTCGGATAATCTAATCAACTCGGTGTCGCCGTCCCTCCTCTCCGCGAGAGTGAAATCAGTTTTGCGCCAGAAAACGACGGTTCTCGGGTGAAACTTTTTAATAAGCCCAAAGTCGCCTCTCGCGCGCGGCGGTGAAATCAGTTCCATCTGCCGCGGGGCTTTTTTGTCGCGACTCCCGAACGATGCGTTTTGTATGCGCTTTCTTCCAAGTTTTCGAGAGCTTTCTCGGCGCGACGGTTTTTACGCTGAATTAAAAATGAATTTGTGCCGCGAAAAAGTTGAGGAACGATTAAGGTTTTCGAAGCGAAGAGGCAGTCGGCGGGCTATTTCCCTTTTTCACTTTGTACATTACCATTCGTACTGTATACTGTATAAGAAATCTTTTTAGGTGGAATATTTAGTTAGTTTTAGCGGCGTACATTCACATAACCGAACGGTTAAGCTTTTTATTATTCCAAAAACAAAATAGACGGTTGTTCCGTATTCCCCCGATGAATATGTAACTCAATTTAACTGGAATTGCCTTGCGGTATGAAAACTGGCAATTAAACCGCTCCAATTGATCAGCTCGGGAAAAGAAAATTGACCGCGCGAAGAAAACGCCACCGCCGCGCGCGCCGCGCTTTTCACTTTTCCCGAGAGCGCGTTTATAACTCGTCAATTTTTTTTCCACCGGGCAACGAGCTAAACGCGCATAATAAGCCGCGAGCTTCTGTGTCATTCTCTCTCTCTCTCTCTCTCTCTCTCTCTCTGTCTCTCCCTCCGAAAGCCCCGCTGACGATTGTTATTAAGCGTTTTGCCGCCGCGGATATAATCCTCCTCTCCTCTGCGTGCATCTCTCGTCGTTCGCCTGCAGTAAAAGGCCTAAAGTTTTTAATACTTTCAGCTGTTTTTATGGCTGCTCGTGGCATTCGCTGCTCCTTTTTTTTTCTCTCCCTCCCGCTCTAGCGGGGAGAGAGGGAGAGAGAGAAAGAGAGCCAATTGCTGCGTGTGTGAGAATTTTATTTTCATTTCGAAGCAGCGGCAGCAGCAGCAGCCAGACGTCTGATGTACGACTGAGGCGCGTCGAAAAAATCCCATAAAACCGTAAAAAACCATCTCTCGAAAAGCGGAGCGCAGAGAGCCGAAAGCGGAGAAACCGCGCCGATTGAAAATATCGCGATTCCGGCGCTGATTGGCCTCCTCTCCCCGACGTAAGAAAAGCCGCGTGCACGAGTTTCTTTTCTCACCGCGCCGCGCGAATAATTAGTTTAATTTCGCCTCTTTAAAATTTAAATACGCGAAATGTGCTTTTGAAATTGCCCTCGGCGGAGAGACGAATTCCTCTTATGACGGCGCACGCGTCATTTTCTGCCCTCTTTCTCCCACGTACACCGACAACCAAACGGAGAGACGCGCACACAAACACACACACACACACACACAAACACGTAGACGGGACAGTGGCCAGCTTCGAATGGCTCCTCTTTTTCTCCCTCCCCGGTTTCTCATTTCGGCCGTTCCTCTTAAAACGTTTTTTATCCCTTCCTCTCACTTGGCTTTTCGATTTCTTTTAATACGCGGCCGTAATCCTTCTTCCCGGCGATAAAACCGGGGAGGACTCTGTCGATTTCGCGTTAATTACACGGCTATCTCTAGGGACGTCTTGTTTTGTTTCGTTTTTTTTTTCAGAAATTCCCCGCGACGGGACGACGGTTTACGTAATTAAATTACCCGGGGATAATATTCGGCAAAGTGCGACGATTAGTTTTTATTGTCGTTTGAGAAACTGGAGTTTTATCCGAAAAGAACGATTCGCCGAGACGAGAAGTGCGTTAGATAAGCGGCAGTTTACGCACCGCTTTTAGGAATAATGCCTATAATTTTTTAAATCATTTGACAAATTAAGTACAATGTACTTTCTAAGCAGTACGGCTTGACTTATGTAATGCGGTATGAAATCTGTCTTAGCACAATAATGTTATGTTTCTCTAATTACTCGCTTTTATGAAGCAGCGATACGTTTCCTTTCTTTCAAAATTCGAAAATTTAAGCGCACAATATTTTGCCCATTTTTCATAGATAATAAAAGCAACTATATGTCTGATCAGAATATATCTTTCAAACATCTGCGGGAGCAGAGGAAAATTTCCACCAAAATAACAACTAACCGAAGGCAGTACGTTTTCGTGGAATCATCTATAGCCGAAGCTTATAAAAAAAAAGTCTCTCCTCGGATCCAAAGTCCCGAACAAAAGGAAAGGCCGCCGCCGCCGCCGCTGCACGCGCGCCGACAAATTTTTGAGCAAACACATCGCGGAACAAATTCGTGCGCTCGTCTCTCCCCTCCCCGTCTACCTGCAAGAGAGAGACTGCCCGAGGAGGAAGAGAGGCAAAAGCGGCAAGCAGCGGCAGCAGCAGCAGCAGCAGCTCGGGCATAAGATTCGTCGTCGTGCGCTGTGTAAATCCACGATATTCTTTAATCTCTGGCAAACCGCCTCGCTCTCTCTCTCTCTCTCTCTCTCTCTCTCTCGGCGGCATGCCGCAGTAAATCTCGCGGACAAACAATCATAATTTTCGAAGAGCCAACACAAAAACGAGCTTTAAAAGGGCCAGCCGATGCCAAGCCGAATGAAATGCGACCGCCTCCGATTGTTTCGCGATTCTCTCTCTCTCTCTCCGTTCGTTCCTCTCTCGGAGAGGTGCTCCGCTTTTTTCGAGGCTTTTCTTGCACGCATGCGCGAGCCGCGAAATTGCGCGGGTATTTTCTCTCTCTCTCTCTCTCTCTCTCTCCCTCTCGCGCGAGAGAAAGACGGAGAGAGGCTGTAAAACGAGAACGGGGATATGGATATGTGAAAAGCTGCTTTTACGAGATGATGTTTCATTGCGCCGCGGGAAAATGGCTCGCCTCTCCTTCGAGATTACAGAGACACGGGAGCCGCCGTTAATTTTGTTTACTGGACTCGTAAATTAAATTCTGAAATGCTTATTGAACCATTTTTCTAACAATAGAAAGAATTACAAGCTATTAGTCTATATAAACGCGCTCGTCAAAATAGGCGGTTCGAGTATGAGATAGAATTATTCTCAAATGCCAAACCGTCAAAAATATATATATTCGTCGGCAGAAACCTTCCTTCTTCGCGAGGCTTCTCACGAGTTGTTTCAGAGCTTTATTTAAAAATTGAGAAGAGTTTTATTTTCAAACCAAATACAAAATCAACGATATTTTCAAATTAGTATGATGAATTTCGTAAGCCTCGTTAAAACTCAACTTTTTAAATAGTAAAAAAATTTCAAGCACTTAAACATTATTAAGTGGCTCGTGTTTTCACTTGTACTATTCCATTCGCTTTCTAATTTTGTAAAAATAGAGGCTTCAGCCCGTTTAAGCGCGTTAATAAAAGAACTGTTCTCGTTTCTCGAAAATTAGCCTTGTTTAATAGGTTAAATTACCAAAGAAAAGGGCCGTTTGAGCAACATTTCCCCGACGATTTCTCAAAAGTACCTCTTCGCATTCGAATCGCCGGCTCTCTAAAGATCGTACTTAATTCATTACCGGTTGCCTCAGCGCTAATTACGTTAATCAAGCTCTCCCTCTCTCTCCAAGCGGCCGGCGATCTATCAATTCCGATTCTCGAAAAAAAATGTCGAAACCGCCTGCATCGGCATCTCTCTCGCGTCACACTCCTTCACCCACATATCGTCCGCGGCTCTCTCGGAGGAAGACTCGACGAGGCGCGCGCGCGCATGTGCCTCCTCTTTCATATACACAAAGTCAATGGAAATTACCGCCTCGGTAAATTGAGTCCAACTCGAGCTAACTACGCGGCTCTCCGCGTTCCCTGGCTATTCACAAATTGTCACTCGATTAGCCGCGGCGGCGGCGGCGGCGACTCCGCTCTTTTCGAGGAAAACAGACGATTACCGGCCGTCGTTTGGCGCGGTAATCGCCGCGAGAACCGATGCGCGCGATTATTATATAAGCGCGTAAACACCCTGCGCATTTTCGAGATTAATAAAGCTTCGTCGTCTTCCGCCTCGATTCTCCTCCTCGCGGAGCGGGCTTTTTCCGCGAAAGAGTCGAAATTTAAAAAGCACTCGCCGCCGCCTAATGGCTAACCACGCCGAGACGGGAGATTTTTCGGGGAAAAAAGGGCGCGGAGCGGCGGCAATGAAATTTCGAGATTTTCCTTCGAGCGACGGTTGCGGCCAAGAGAATCGTTAAGCGCGACATCGCTTGCGAAAGAGGTCGCGCGGCGGATTGTTTTTTGCTGGACGCGCAGCCACGAAAAAAAGGGGACTGATGAATCGACGACGCGGCTCTCGTTCGCCTTATTTGTTTCTCTAATGATTTCGGCCGATATTTTCACCGAAGGATATGAATGATTGCCGTGGAAACTTTTGACGTATCTGGCACGAAAGCGTTAAAAAAATTGGAGTATACATGGTAACAGCTAATAGACAATGTGATTAATTAAGAAAACACGTCAGCCGCCTAATAAAAAAAAGCAGTGTCACTAAATAATAACTAATTACTCCCATCGAATCGCACCACTTTTACGAATCGAAAAAACGTTTTTCGAGATTCAGCGCCGCGGAAAAACCGTCCATCGGCTCTCTTTTTGCCGGCGAGCGGAACAGCTCCTGCACTACTCCCGATAGTTTCTCGGAATTTTTTCACAAACAGTCGTTAAGTAAGTCGATAATTAGCCCCGCGCTCTCGCCGAGCCCAGCGCGGCTCTCGTCCGCGCGCAACAAAGCGAGAAAAATAAAGCTCCCCGGCGCGCGTCGCTCGCTCTGACCGATTTTCCTCGGGCGCGTTAATTGCCCCAGGAGCTGGACGACGAGAATCGGGCGCCGATCTCCGCATTATGCAACGGCTCCAAGCTCGATTGCGAAACGCGCCCGAGTAGCCGATAAGCCTAATCTAAGATCAGATAAAGTAAAAAGTCGGGGGTCGCGCGTACAAAAAAAAAACGAGGGCACAGACACTTGGCACTTGAGTCTCGCGGCGTACGTAACGTTCGCCGGTCTTTTGCGCAGACGGTGAGTTAAATGAACGGAATCCTCCGGGTACCTCTCATCGATCCATCCGCCAGCGAAGAAAGCCTCCTGCATGTCGCGCTCTCTCGTCCTCGGGGGGGTCGAACTCTCTCGTCTCTCACTAGTTTTCCAGGCTCCTCTCGGCACTCGAGAATTCTTTGGAATCTAATCAATCACTGTTCGGCAGTTCTCACCGACGCGTCGTCGCACCACATCACCAAACAAAACGCAAACCAGCAGCGGAGGGATATATTTATATTTATATTTATAAGATCGGCGGCAGCACCAAGAGAGAGAAGCCCTCGTCCTCGTCCAGTTTGCACGTCGACACACTGTGCACGCGGTACAATTTTCACTGTGGCGTTCTTTTCTCTCTCTCTCTCTCTCTCCTCTCTCTCTCTCTATCTTTCTCTCACGTGCGTAGTGTGTAGGAGTCGACGGCGGCGGCAGCGCTCGTGGCTCTCGACTGGCGCGAGATGACTGAGCCTGGCCCCCGCTCCGGCGATATGCCGGCTTCCGCGAGAGGGCGAGCGACGCGACTCCCCTTTTGCGCGCTGCTACGACTCCCCACCGCTCACTCTTTCTCTCTCTCTCTCTCTCTCGCTCCTCGATTCCTCGCGGCGCGGAGGCTCCGCCCCGTTTTCGTGCCGCGCCGCGCGGCGCGGCCGCTTTTTCTATCTCTCTCTCTCTCTCTCTCTCTCTCTCTTTCTCGCTCGAGCGCGCGCTCCCCTAGTTTTCTTGCTTTACTTATCTTTAAGTTTAATACGCTTCTTGCTTATGAGCGGCCTGCCGGCAGAGAGAGAGAGAGAGAGAGAGAGGCTTTTTCCCTGCTTTTAAGATGGTCTCCGCCTCGATTTCGAGGCCTCTCTCGCTCGGCTTTTTCGTTTTGCGGCAACGAAGGAGAGCTCTCTGGCTCTCTCGGCGACCGATCGAACATGGCGCGAGTCGAGGCTTTAAAGTGTGTAATGGGATAATTAACGAGAGAGGGCTTGATTGAGAGCCGGCTGAGGAGTAATGATGGCGGATGCGAGAGAGAGAGAGAGAGAGCCCCGATGGCTTATCGGGGGATTCCTCGACTGCCGGCGAGATTCAGCCGCCGAGGGTCATCTCGTTGGGCGCCAAAATGCTCCTCGACTTAGGGTCTCTATCGGCCGGTTTTTGGCCTTATCTTATCATGATTTCGGACTATTTTCGATTGCGGACTTTTTCCTCGCGAAATTCGAGCGAGGCAACGATACCTGGGCTTCTTTACCTCGACACCTGCTTGAAACGGAGGCGACGAGTAACTTATCGGTATAAATCGGGCATTTTCAGGGAATTTTTGTTTCGCGGCGAAATGTCATAAACTATTTTTCGGACGGAGAACTCCGTAGTCCTAAAAGCGTGTAATTTATACTTTCGGTTCTCGCGAGATTAAGAAAGTATATTGTAAGGTGAAACTGTAAATTGAACTATTAGAAAGTTAAGCTTTTGAAAAGTCATTGTAGAGCTTCGTAGAAACTCGTATTACAATCCGAGCATTGAAACGCCTCGCACTATTAAAAACTCCCCAGTTATCGAACTTTAATCGTACGCCTGCAATAAATTCTGCAACGTTTAACTTAATACATCTTTGGCGTTGCTCTTAATCTCGCAATAAATAATATTCCCTTTTTTTCCGCGAGAGCGTCGATCTAAAAATCTCTCGGAATCGTAAATTACTTTAATTCTTAATTAATTAGCGAGAGAGCCCATTTTATCGAACACCTATTAAATATTTGTGTTTTATTACGGGAATTTGTAATTCGGTGCCTTGCATAATTAACTGCCGCTGCGAGGCAGAAGTGGAGTAACGACTATCAGTACGTCATATAAGCCGGGAGTAATTAAAGCCTCCGCTCATTGACTAATTAAAATAGCTGAGCTAGAATGCGCGAATGCTCTCGTTAACTTTATTATCGATAATCAAGCTGCAAAAAACGTCGGGGAAGTTCGATGGACGGGCTCATCTCCGTTGAAAATGTAAAATTTCTCCTAAACATCTAAGGCTGTGTCTGTATGTAGATGTAGATTAATTCGATCAGAACTTGAGCACTCGAGATGATAATACAACTAAAAATAAATACTATCATGATTCATCCGGTAAGATAATGCATGAATTTCGCCGGTATTATTCTTCGTTCTCTTTTATACGGATATACAATAAAGCTGACCACAATAACCGGTCGAAGACTCCGGTAATTGACTCTGTTTGTACGCGGCTGATTTGTGGTGATAAAAAAGTCGTTACATTTATTTTTTTTTAAATTGACTATTCATAATTTCAAGCCTGCTCTCCCACCTCCGCACTGCAAAAATGACCGAAGGCAATTAAAACCCGAACCCGCAATATCGAGTAGTATATCTCCTTTGAATCTGCGTATATAGAACTTATTAATTGAAAACTTGCTTCCCTCGTGAGCTGTTATAGAATTTAATCTTTTCGAAAGATTGTAAAAAGGAAAAATTTGTATGTAAAAGCAAGTTGTTACTCTTTTCATAATTAAAGACATTGTTGTGCATTACAGGCTACCGATATTTAATTACGGAGTGATTAATCAACGGCACGTCTATGACGTTATACTTACGTTCCCATTTCATTGATTCACTATGATTAAAATGCAGTCATATTTACAAAGAGCAAGAAAAAGTTCAAAAACGTCCCCCGATTCCAAATCATAAAAAAGCGTCAAACAAACCATAAAATCAACTCTCGAAATACATAAACGTCCACGTCCGATCTCTTCCTCTCGACTCGGCGTATCATTTACAAAAAAAAAAAAAAAAACGCGCAGTTCTTCCATATTCCTGGTCGGCCTACCTGGCGCGTCCCCTCGGCCGACTGTCCAGCTCTCCTCGGCCTTAGCTCCCCCCGATGAAATTCGAAATGGACGGCCAGAGAGAGAGAGAGAGAGAGCGAGAGAGCCGGGCGCGCGCGCGCACGCGCCTTTCGCCGGCCAGTAGTGTCTGCGCGTGCGGCGCACGAGGGTGGCAGCCGCCTCCTGCCCCCCCGAAAACTCGCGCCGGCCACTCCCCCGAGCGCCGAGGGGAGAACGCTGTATAGCGTCCGCGAGCGAGCGGCTCTTTATTATTATTTCATAAAATCGAGTGCGCACACGCTTTTTTCACTCGGGGCAGGAGGTCAGCTCTCTCGCACGACAGATGGTCGCGGCGGCGTGATTCCGGATAATTGCCGCGAGAGTTTTTTATTTTTTTTCTTCCTTCCTTTTTCGGGGCCGGGAGGGGATCGCGTGTATGCAGATTCGACGTAACGTCGTTGCTCGCCCCGATGGCGCTCGCTCGCTGCTTCGGGCTGATGCGCGGGGCGAGGAATTTGCGATGATTGCTTCACGCTGCGACGGGCTTCAGAATTTTCGAAATCGAATTGGGGGATGCACCGGGAATCTAATTTTTGCGAGTTGTAATGGAACTTTGCGGGAGAGGAGTAAAACAGACGGAAGATTGGATTAATCTTTTTCGCGTAACTTGATTACTGCATGTTTGCAAACTAATGTTTGGCTTTTTTTTTTAAGGTTTGGCGATTTATAATAATTATTCAAACGTAATTTCAATTGTAATTTCTTATATTTATTGTATTTACATATCAGAACAAAAGAGACCAGTTCTGAATTCAAGTTAAAAAATTTGCACAGATCGCCCGTAAATCTAACAGACGAAACATTTTTTAGCAAATTTGACTTACAATCCATCCTCTCGAAATGAATAATACACTCGAAGAGCAGTGAAAAGAAATGAGCAAGAAAAAGGCCACATCTGTATAAATATCAATTTCAATAAATCCAGCATATATCCCTCCGTCTCCCATTCAGCTCCATATCATATTCGTTCAGATCTCTAGAAAGCCGGTCTCCGCTGCCGAAAAAATTTCGGGAAAAAAGTGCGCTCGTGCGCTCTCGCGCAAATACGCCGAAACGCGATACTTTATGTGAACTGCCGTCGCGCCTCACCCTCGAGAAAAAAAAAAGGAGGAAGGAAGGCCCTTTAAGGCCCACAACGGACCGGGGGCCTCTAATCTGACCTATTTCCTCGCTCTCTCTCTCTCTCTCTCTCTCTCGCTTTCTCAACCCTTTCGATCCCCCTCTGACCTAACGGGTCGCAAACGATTTTTCCCACATTCTAGTTTTCTAACCCTCTCCTCTCTCTCTCTCGACTTGCTTTCTTGTTGCGCGGAGGAAGTGACGAAGCGCGAAACGGTAGTTTTAGCCCGATGGGCGAGATATTAACCCTTAAACGGTAATTCCTGCCCTTGAGTCGGGTTACGGATGTGAAGGTTTTTGGGAAAAGCTCGAGTTTTCGAGGGAGAGGACGTGAGAGCCGGTGTAACTGATACCGTTAGAGGGGCTACGGATTTCGGGCTTTTTGTCGAGAAAACGCTGCTCCGCGGGGGTTTTTAAAGCAGAATGGGAAATTACGTAATGGAGCGCGCGTCAATGACTAAAAGTCGAAGTTGCGTTTCTTTTTACGAGAAAAAGTGACGTCGTTATATAAAAGTCAAATTAAAAAAAAATTTTTTTTCTTTCAACATAAATTGTTGTAAAAAATTTTTGATGGTTTTTGTTGACATTTGACATTTTAATATTGATACATACAGTGTAAATTTTAATTGACTTGTTGATTTTTAAAGATTTTAGAATTAAGAATATAATATATGAAATGATCGATTGTTAATATATAGATATATTTGAAAGATAAGATTCACATTGTTGTGATGCATTTTAAATTAACGAAATACTGAAAATAAAGTTCATTATTACTAAAGTTTCTTTTTTAAATAAAGATTGCATTTTTTTATTATATTTATATTTGTTATATAAAAAATTCTTTGATAATAAATAATTACGGCAATAAATAAGAGCTCGGCCCCAGAAAGCAATGTAAAAAAAGGAGAAACGAAATAAAAATCACTTAACTCCGAAATAGCTGTACACACAGAAATCAATACCCCGCGCGTCTACCTGATCGAAAAATGTATAATTCACACAAAACGCTCTTTCTCTCGTCGTTGCGTGAGAGAACAGAGAGAAAGGGCAAATAATGACGGAAGGAGAGGGTTAGGTAAAAAGCACACACATACGCCGGTACACCATATCCCGCACATGCCGCGCGCGGCGGCGACTTCCGCTCTCTCTCTCTCTCTCTCTCCCTCGTGAATTAAGCCCGCGGACCGATCGCGGAAGGAGGGATATTTCGGAAAAAAGGGTTTTCCGCCGCCGTGTGAGAAACCATTAGACGGGCACCCCAAAGGGGGCGCCTGTGAAAAAAAGAGAGAGACTTCGAGAGAGAGAGCAGGTACGTATATAGGGGAGCTGCTTTTTTTTTATCAAGGGGCTGCGAGGCTGGGCTCGATTTTTTTCGGTGAAAAAAGTCCGATGACTTGGAGATTCGGCGATTGATTTATTTCGAGTCCCGTTAAGTCCGTTTTGTAGGGAGTAATGAGGGAAATGGATGGGTAAGGAGGATGCGCCGAGTTTACGGATGTGGAGGAATTAATGGGGGTTTCGAGAGATTTCCGTTGAGTTTTTGGAGAATTGTATTATGTAGCTGCATTTCAATCTTTCTATAAACATTTAGTATTTGACATTGTTTCGAGTTCCAAATTTACAAACTTTTAGTGACTTAAAACACAGCATGTGAAGAATAACAATGTTTTATATTTTATACTAGACGAAAAATTAAGATATTTTTATTTGTGTCAATAACTAATCATTATTTTTGTACGCAAGAAAGACTAGATTTAACAATTTAAAAAATAAATATTTAGAAATGTAAAGGCATCACTTTCCAATATCTCATTGTGTCACGTACAAGCTATAATATTATGTCACACCCAAAATTAATATAGTAGACTAATTAGCTTGAAATTTTATCTAACCAACCACTACCAAAGAGGAAATTAGACACTCGAGCAACTCTAAAATAATCATTTCCAATCACGCTCCATCCTCCCAAGACAAAAGCCAGGCGTACAGGGTGTCAGAAAGGGGGAACGAACTCGGTCTCTACTTTTGGAAAAACCCGCGCTCCGCTAACCAGCAGATAACCTTTTTTCTCGGGGAAGGGGGGGGGGAGGCAAAAAAGCACTAGGCTAATGCCCTCAGATGTGAAAAGGCTGCCCCGAGTTCTGCGTTTCTGGCAAAGGCAGAGGAGCATCGGCTACGTTTAAAAATACCACGTCGCCGCCGCCGCCGCCGCGGCCCTTCCGATGGAAATATGAATTTTTTTTTTTTCGGCCCCCGGTTTTTATCTGCGCCCGGAGCCATATGGCACGTAGAGGTATCTTGTGAAGCTCCGCCGAAGAAAGCGCCGAGCCAGGGAGAAAGGGAGGGAATAAAGTGAGCCAGGAAAGGCTTTTACGCTCGGAAAAAAGACGAGTGTGCTTAACCGGAAACCTGGGGAGATTCTTCTTCTGCTTTTTTTTCTCGTGTCGCTGCGGAGCTTTGCTCCGGCTTTATTCTAGGTGATATTGTTTGATCTTGGCTTTTGGTTAGTGAAGGATTAATAAAGGCTGCTTGAAGTGATTTGGTTATGGTTGATTAATTAGCATTTATTAACAATCTGTTGTAATTTTGTCAAATAGTTCATACACTGAGTAACCAAGGATTGTAAAATTTACAAAAATACTCGTAAAAATTACCAACTTAGTTGGTAAAGCGATCACAGACTACGAGAATGAAAATTTTTACTAACTAGACTGGCAAACATTACATGCCAGAATCGCAAAAATTACAAGCTAAAATGGCAAAATTTACAAATCTAGTTGGTAAAAAGGTTGGTAATTTTTACGAGTATTTTTGTAAATTTTACAATCCTTGATTTCTCAGTGTATTTATAAAAGGCGTTTTAATATAATTTATAACATAATAAAATGTAATCGTGTGATAGACTGCACGATTTAATAATAAAAAATTGGTTTCTATTTTTTCAAAATAGCTGATTTATAACTTCTAATTATTTGTTATTTACATATAATTTATCTTTTCGTATACTTAACGCTTTCATTAAAACTTAATAAATAATTATATTAAAAAGCTAATTTTATTATCAAATTTCTTGAAAAAAAAAAAAAAAAAACACGCGTAACCGCAATAATTTGTATACATACGAAACACACGTAACATGAGAAAGTAAAAAAAACTCTGTTTCCATATTCAAAACAAATCAGTCTCACTATTTTAAGACTCCATAATAACAAAGCGACATGACCAATTAGTTAACGCGAGAACCGTCACAATCCTCCGTTTCCACATCTCTCCTCCCCTCTCGAAAGGCCTTTCTCGAAAAGAAAAAAAGCTCCGAAGAAACATCCAATTTTAAAAAGTCTCCTTTCTCATCCACCGCACGCTTATACTCTTTCTCTCTCTCTCTCTCTCCCTCCACCCCTCGTCGTATATATATTTTTAGAATCGAGCGGAAGGTGCCGAGAGTACATATCCGCAATTCTCCTTGCATTGTCGCGCGCGCCCCGATGAGAAAAGGGTTGTTCGCCGGTATTTTCACCCTTTCTTAGAAGGCCGACCCCGCCGAGAGAGCAGCTCTCCGCGCGGCGCAGCAGCTGCGCAGCCACGGGGGATCGCGATTTCGTCTCGCTGAATTTTCATAACGACCCAATCGATTCCTCGTTTCTGCGCGCCGGCGTCATTAGCCTTCCTTTTTTTTTTCCCGAAAAAAAAGGGTTGCGCGTACATCCCGCGCGCGAGGGGTCGAGACGCGTATAAACGTCGGGGACGGTGCACCGACACCTTTCTCTCTCGGAGGCTCTTTGAGCTGTCGGATATGGTGCGTTATTTTTTTCGCCCGGACGACGGGAGGAAGGTTAGACTCGACAATGGGAAGATCAGGACGGTGATAACTCTTCGCTGTCAGAATTTTCGGTGCGCGACTTTTTGTTGGTTTTCTCGGTTTTTGATAATACAGATATCGGCGACACTGTCGGTGGGTGATGATTAATTAAACCGCGCGTAATTCCGGTGGCATTCTTGAATTACGTATGCAAAAACAATGGGTTAAAAAATGCATGAAAATTTAAGTCGTCTGTAAAAATTGCGCTCGTCTACAAAAATTGGAATTTAAATTTAATTGGAGATCTGCTCGAACGATTCCGTCGGAGATATGTCAATTTCGTTCGCGGCGATGTGACAGCCGCCGAGTAAATATACACGCGGTGTCTCTCTCGCACGAAATAAAAGTTATCGCCGTACAAATTGGATATCTCGTTAAATCAGCCGATAATACCTGCGCCGCTGGTCTAATCGTCTAACTAATAGTTTGTGTCTTTTGCGTCGTGGATTTATTCAAATAAATTCGTGTAATCAGCCTTAATCAGTTTGATCGATTAATCGCTAACTGTTTTACGTAATTTCGACAAACCTCTTAGTAATTCAATATAACAATCTTTGCGCCTTGATAAATCAATTATACACGCTTTTCTTATTTCGTGCCGTTCTAAATTTCTCGTTGTTCTTACAAGATTCATAGAATCGATTATCGATTTTATATTTAAATTTTCTACTTAAAAACTTTTATCATTTACATAATGATACGTCACCGAATTCTATTATCAGCAACATTCGTATCTACGACGATTATTAAGATTGTAAAGGAGCTCTTATCAATCCCAAGCAATTATCCACTTAAACCACCGAGAACGACAAGACTCCTCCGACCGTCATCCGCAATAAACTCGAAAGGCCATCAATCTCCAATTTCCCCAATATTTCTCCTCGAAAAACAATCGCAGCTCTTAATCCCCAACAAGCTCAACACGCGCATCTCCAGCCATAAATCAGTCGTCTCCCTCGGCGCTTAAACACGCGTCCTCCTCTCTCTCTCTCTTTATTTTCAATAAAGCCAGCTCCGGCCGCAAGAAGTCGAAAACGCCAACGCAGAGAGTCGACGAGCGGCGAGCTGGCAGAAAACCGGGTCCGCGCCTTTGATCTGCCTGACTCCTGCCGTCTCGTCGATATTGCTGCCCTTATCTGCGCCTCTCTCTCTCTCTCTCCCCTCTCTCCCCGGCCAATAAAATAAATCGAGCTTATATTTCAGGCGGCGCGCGGAGAGCGCCGCCGAGAGAGAGAGAGAGAGCGAACACGCTTCATTAACAGAAACGTTCGGCGGCGGCATGAATTACCCGCGCGGTACACGAACGCGGAATGCGATTCTAGCGGGGCGCGCGTTATGCGCCCATTTTTACCTCGTATAACGCATTAGCGCGGCGGCGGCGGCGGCTCGGGGGAGCTTAATGGACTGCAGCCTCGTTACCAGAGGCGCAACGCCGCGCGCTCGTGGGTGGATTACATCGGGAGGGATAGATGAGCACGGGGGCTTCCATGTCCACGGTGCACACCGCGTCGCGGTGTAAAGGCGGCTTTTTTTTTCGGTGGCCTCTCCGGTCTGGTTTTGGTCGGCGATTGACTGGGGGCACTTGTTGGATTTTTCAATGGAGCGAGCTATATTTTCAAGTAGGATTATTGCAACGTGTATGTTTTTATTAATTAAAAATTGCGTAATTAATGGCGGTGAAAAATATAATTAGCACTTTTAATTTGTAATAAGTGATGATCGTGAAATTTCACTTTCGCTATACTTCTCCACTGTTGAGTCCTACAGCAATTATGCAGCTAAGCGTTACTAATAACGTCAGAGACTTTATTGTTTCCAAGTTAAGTAAATTTCTATCACACAACACGTGCATCTAAATTGCTTCATTAGTCCATTAACAATGAATGTCAGATTTTCAATGTAACTGTTGGTATTTAGAACATGACACATGTTTGAACGGGTATAAATCCAACATATGCTATTTTACCTTTTCATTGAATGAGTATGAGTTTTATATCGATCCATCTATATTCCCTTTCGGTTCAGGTAACAAAATTTCTAGGTACCTGTTGCCCGCATAGAAACGTTTCACAGCATAAATGCAATATCGTTAGATTTATAGATTAATGCAGGTTATCAATAATATTAATAACTCTCTCTGCTGTCCTATTTTTATTGCATTGAGAAAATGTATAATTTTTCCACTTCGAATGATAAAAATACAATTTTACATACAGCGTATTAAAAATATTCGTAAAGACAAGCGAGAGCAACTGAAATTTCTCACCTTTCTTCAGAACTCCACGCTTCCCGCCTCCCCACCCAATAAAACCTAGAACGTGGAAACCTCCAGGTGGTTCGCTCGAGCTCCGGAACTGGCTAGGCGTGCATATTGTAATTACATGAATTATTATTTCATTTCATGTCGCGAATCCGTTCCGCCTGTCTTTTTCCCCCCTACCATCCTCGGCTCCCTCCTCTCCGCGTCCGCCTTATCTATACATCTCCCGCTTTCTCCTCCTTCGCCTCTCTATATATCCCTTTAGGTGAAGCCGCGATGGCGCGTCTTCCGCGCTCTATTTTACGCGCCTCTCGAGTGTGCGTAAGGGCCTGCCGAGGCCGGGATCTCGGGGGTATTGTTTGCCGCGCACACCGTGCTGGCTTTACGGTAATTGAAATGGAGATAACGAGAGGCTTTCTTCGGGGAATATTGATAGCGTCTATCGGAATGAGATCGTTAGCTTTTTTGCGAATTGGAGCGGGCAGCTTGGTGGCTCTGTTTTCGATTGCAGTTTTTCTCTTGTTTCGGTGATCGAGAGGGTTTTTAAAAAATAATTTTTGAACGAACTATTATTAATTTATTACTTCAAAAGTTCGCCTCTTTCTCGAAAAAGTTTTTGAAACAGTAGTAATTCCTAGGTGGATTTTAAGAAATATCACTCGAAGCCAACGAATCTTAAAAATGATTACTCTTACCGCCTTGAGCAATGTACTTTTTAATCCGATCAGAAAAGATCATTAGATATATCGTAAAATGTGAAAGCAGTTAAGAATAATTGTAGACCCGATAAAAAGAGTCCGCCAGTTTCTTACTAGATTAATAAACGCTTTACAAGCTTTAATGGCCCTGACACACATAAAGCATTAGAAAATGTTCATCGTAAGCAGGGAGCTGCAGCGACAAACAAATCCTCTCATCCGGGCCACTTACACCGTCGAACCCCGGATTCACCCGACAAAATCCAGCTCCCGAATCGTCGGATTCCCACTTCCTTGCCCAGACGCGGGCCCGCCGCGGACAACAAAGCGACGCAGCCCGGAGAAAATTCCCCCCGCAGCGTTGAGCAACTCCTAATGAAATATCCCCGGCCAAATGAAGCAGAAACCCGAGCGGCTATCGCGGCCGCGATCTAAGGAATTCCGAGTCGGCGAGTCGCGCCGTTTTCAAAATCGACGAGCGTAACGAGGCCCATAATTCGCGCAAGTCGTCTCCGAGCAGCACGCATTACGGCTCGGGCCCTAATCTCCGAGCGAGTTCTCGCTCGGGCCCCCGACACGCCCCCGTTTGTATACTTCGGGCACTGCATTGCTGAAATATATTCAGTCGCTAGGCGAGACACTCGGCTGCGCGTGTCGTTTCGGACGCATATCTCGAGGCTCGCGAAAGTTCCCCCCGGCGAGTCTGTGTGCGCGAGTGCAGTGTAGGTATTGTGGCGCTCCGCTGCCTCGGCACGTGGCTATGAATTCGCAGCGACTTACGGACGTAATTTTCGGAGCGTTATTCGTATTAGAATATTCAACGATGCTCTCGGGTTCGCCGGGCGAGGGAGGATACGGAGGAAAAGCTCCTTTTTCCACTTCTGGAATGTAGCTCCGGAACGTTTTTGCTTTATTCAGGCGTCAATTTTTTTTCAAATCGTTAGCTTATAATTTTCCAGCCTCCAAAGTGCTCGAAAACGTTTCCGCGCACTCGAGCCGCAGCTCGCTCCCCGCGCAGAAGCAGAAATGCGCGCGTATGCAAAGAATCCTCCTCGGCGTTTGTTTTCGCCGAGTTCTCTCTCTCTCTCTCTCTCGGCTCTGGGATGCGCGCAGGTGAGCACACACGAGCGTGTGGTGCCCGCGCAACGCACGCACGTACACGCATGTATACACACGCAGAAACGGCGGCGGCGGCTATGTAGGAGCGTAAGCGCCGTGAGCCAAAGGACTGGTTCTGCGCTCGCGAGATATGAGTCAGGGCCTCGGCCGCCGCGGCGCGCTGAGCTCGTATATCAAAACCAGTAGGTGCACCCCCGCTCTTTCTCTCTCTTTCTCTCTCTCTCTTTCTCTCTCTCCCACTCCGAGAGCCGGCTTCGCGCGGCTACTCCCTCCGCGGCAACTCGCAGCCGCGCCGCCGAGTCTAAGAATGCGATCTAGAAAGAGAGCCGAGATGTGCTGGATTTCGCTGCCCAGAGGAGGAATTGAATTTTGCGCCGAGGCTCGGCGCGACGAGGGAGGTGGTGCGCTTTTTGCTGGAAAGATGGATTTATGGCAGGCGGGAACGGCCGGGGGAATGCGCTTTTTGTTCGCCGATGCTGGCTTTCAGTCAAATTAATAAGCCGCGGTTGCGGCTCTCAAGGTTCGGCTTTCGAGATTTGTTCGCAAGTTTATTGCAACCATTGTTTCATTAAAAAAGTTGCTGAAATTTGAACTTGAAAAAAATTCCCGAAAACGAGCCATCCGCATACGTAAAAATAATCGCCGGGGAATACAAATTATCCGTCGAGGCGTATATTTCGTGAGTCATTTTTCTTGCGTAGATCATAAAAGGTTCCTCTCCTAAAAAAGAGTGACCATTACTTTAAAAAGTTCGAAACGTCCGAACAAAGGGTTTCGAAACTAGCATACACACATCCTCGCGCGGCTCCCCCATAACCGCGCGCGTTCCCCAAATTTAGTCCCTCTGCCCGAGAGTGGACGCTTAGAGTACACCTATACTCGGCTCGTATGAGCCGGAGCGTCGAAGGAGCCATGTTTTTTTTAATGGGTTCAGTCGAAAATGCCTATCGGTAAGTGCTCGCGTTCACGAACGGAGAAGCGGCGATAACTGACTCTCGCCGAGTTCAAGGACGAACGAGTTAGAAATAAAAGATCTCTCGCTTCTGGCTAAACGGAAATATCGTGTATTTAAATTCATCTTTTTTTTTTTTTTTAAGCGAGCTTCGGTCCTTCGCTCGTTCTTTTGTTTATTTTGTTCAATTTGCAATTTAAATTTTGAATTTATGCTACTAAGAGCTATACGTTGATCGCTTGCAAAGTGTTCTCAATTTTTAACCGAAAGATACATGCCTTTTGATATAAAATTCAACCTCTAATCTCCGTTGCGCAACTGCTCCTGAGGTTTTCCACAAATCAATCAGTATTTCATTATTATTCCAACAGAAATTCCAAACCAGTTACTAAACGCACTCAGATTTTCAATCTTAATTATTTGCCGCGCTCCGTAAAAAAAAACCACGCGGCTTTCAATGATTTCCCTATCTAAAACAACTAATCGAAACCCGTTTAAACCTAATTATCTCTCAATAAAAGCGACCCCCGAAAAAAGGCCCCGCGCTCCCTCGCCCGCGGCAAAAAAAACGGCCCCGCCGATCCGCTCGGTGCGCTAATTAATTACTCGGAGCCGCGCACGTATACGTCGACTCGCGGCTCGATCTTGCTTTGCACGCGCGAAAATGCGTGTCAGTGGAGCAATCAAGGTGCTAATGCAGCTCGGAAAAAACAAACACAGTCGCGCGCGGCCGGCTGTCGGGGCGATAATTATCGAAATGCTAGAAATGTCCCCTGCCTCCGTTATCGGGGAACGTGAATCGCGCGGCGTTACGTCACGCGGAGATAAATTCGCGGGCGAATTATCGCGCGCGGCTCGAAAAGCGCGAATTGAACGGCGCTCGGTGCTGACCCGGTTGGAAAAGACCGTGAATTTATAAGCGGCCGGCTTTTCTGCGATTCTCGAAGACGAGGGAACTGATTTGGGTGTGGAAGAGCGAACGGTCGGAGGCTGGGTTTTTTTGGAGACCGGTAGTTGTTGCGATTTCCGCGCTGATTTTATGCGGTTATCGCGAGGCGTTTAAGGCGATTACGGAGGAAAGTTCGGGTTTAAGAGATTTGTGTTATCGAATGCTAAACTGCAGAAAAGTCGGAGATTTTTCAAGCTCGTACATCCTACTTACGCGATCGAGTGTCGAGATAACCGATGTCATGAATCACTTCGAATTAATCATGGATGTCTTGGCTTGAGAGGTATCGTAAAAGGCGATAAATTTGATAAATTTTACGCTTTATTTTTTCGATTAGCGGGTATTTCTCTAAAGATATTAACGCTTATTATTTAATCTCACAAAAAGCGTATGTTCATGCATTATTTCTTCTTAAATCTAAGAAGATATATGTTATACTTCATATTTCCGCGCATAATAACATTATGAGCAATTTAAAAATCCTTTTCCATGCAAATGCATACACATCAGCACGTCAAAAAGCAAGCAGTAATTCCTAAAAAAAGCCGCCAGTCGACGCGGCGAAAGCCCGCTAAAAAAAAAGAGAGTCCTCGCTTTTCCCCAGAAAAAAGGCGATCGCTCGCTCGCGTTCTAAAGTTACACAGCCGGCAATTCCCGGCGTATATGTCATACGAGCGGCAATGACGTTACTTTCTAGGGATTTAGCGGTAGAAATCTCGCTCTCCCGGCCGTCTCTGCTCCTTATGCTCTCCTCTCCTCAAGCGCAGAAAGAAGGAGAGAGGATATAAAGTGGAATATACTCGGGCCCGTTCGGTATGCAAGCGAGTATTATGTGTCTCGGGCCGTAATGGAAACGGGATATCCTCCCCGACCTGACTTGGAAAACAATCGATACGAGCGCGAGGAAAGATAGTTTTTCGCGCGCGCGCGCGCGCGCCACTCCGTTCCGTGTGTGTTTGTGTGTGGGTAACTCAATACAACGCAAGCGTATGGAAGCGATGATCTATTTGCGCGAACGCGGCGGTGCGCGAGGACGCTCTTCTCTTTAAGCGCGCGAGTAATGCGCGCGCGCGGCAATCGATTCCCACGGCCATTGGACTCCTCTCCTCGCGCGTCGTCGTCGTCGCGCGGCAAAGCCGATTGGGAATTATTGTTTTTGTTGGGAACGAGAGCTTGCGCATAACGAGTGGCTCGGATTCCGCCGCGCTTAGCGCTTCAAGCTCGCTGGGAAATTGAGAGCTTTCGAGCGCCGCCGAGTGTGTTTTGGAAACAATGTCGATTCGCGGGCTGTGGGTCTTGTGGCGCTGAAAAACGGCTTTAAAGCGGCTTTTTCTTTATTGATTGCGAGTGATAATGGGCGAGCGGATTTGTTTTTTAAATAGGCTGACTTTGCCGGTAGAAATGAATATTAAACCGCGGTGGTCAAAACTCTTTTAATAAAATATTTGCAGTGAATTAGCTTGGCGGTGAGCGAGTTAAATTGATAAATAAAGCAATGAAATTTCTTGAATTTTGTGCAAAATAACGTCTTTGGTGTTCAGAAACATTCGTCGATTATGAAATAAACATTTTATATTTATGATATTATTGAGCCTATTACAATAATAACTACGTTTCCACTTCCATGCAATAAGGGTTTCGATTATCAGTTTAAGGTCGATAAATAAACAATCGAACAAATATTATCAAGTCAGTTTTTCCTTCATTTCTAGAAGCTCATAACTATGCGCGCATTCGGCACGCTCTCCATTACATTCCAATCAATAACGTAGCATAAATATGTAATCCAGATAAATAATTTATGTCCTCACACTCAATTCACCAAACGGCCGGGGCGAGAGAGATTACAATAGCTGGAAAAAATCCATAAATTAGCGGAAACTCGAACGGCAAGAGTGCCAGACCGGCAATAAAATCGGGCAGAAAATCGATTCCCACGGCGAGGCGATCGCTTGCACACACACTGGTTCTTATCACGCGAACGCGCCGCCGCCGCCGCCGCCGCCGGCGCGCGATCGGCTCTCGTTTTTCCCGCTCCGCGCGGCGAAACCGGGAAACGAGGAAACTTCTCCCGGCGGGAGGCTGGTTATATGGGTTCTGGTTTGTCTCTCCGATTATCTGGAGCCGCGCGCTGCTCGGCTTCATAAACAACAATATTCGCTATAAAACCGGGATTTTAGCGGGGCGAGAGAGAGAGAGAGAGAGAGAGAGAGAGAGACCGGTTGAAAAGGCGCGTTTGAATATTATATTAAAGCGAGCGCTTATCGCCGAGTGCGCCTAGATATTTATGCCTTTGTTTATGCGGGCGAGCAGCATAATGAGCAATTAACGGATAGGATAATGGAGCTTTTTCTTACGGGGATCTGTGCTGTATAAAAGCTCGGAGCGAGATCTCTTACATCACGTCGATAAGGATAAAGAGGGCTTTTTAAGTGCGCTTTCCTGTTTACCGGGAGCTTGTAAATATTGAATATATTATAAAGGAACTGCGTGCTTTACAAGCCGGGGAATTCATTATGATTGGTTACGCTCGAACAGTGGGATTACAGTTACAGGTAGTTTTCTGGAATGAGTTGCCGTCGGTGTCGAGAGAAAAATGGAGGTACGTATTTTACGAAGTCGGGTGGTGCTTGTTAATAAGAATTTCAGATGTAATTAAAGCAAAAAAAGTCTGGACAGCGCGTCTGAAATTCCGTGAATTTATATAGAAAAAAACTGAAATTTCATATGAAAAGGCGGAGAAAAAACTAGAGACTTTTTGTGTCTGATAGCTTTTTGCGGCTGATTTTTTTGTGGGAGGAAAACTGGTTTGTGTTATATATGATACCTCGGGCGTTAAGGAGATAATGAGGTTAATGGCTGCTTTTGTACAAAGAGTAAACGACGAATCCTTTTTATTATCGCTTCTATTATAAGAGCCAGCATTTTTCTATTGAGTAACAGCTTTAATCTTTTTGATTTCTTTGGTTATTTTTTTTCATTTAAATACTTTTAGTATACTGTAAATAAAATTTAATATTCTTCGAGATAGATTGCGTAGTAAATATTTTTGACATGTTTGTATAAAGAGGAGATACCGTTTTTTTCGAAAATATCTTAATTTATTACCCGATAAATAATATATTAAATTAATCTAAGAAAACGATTTTATCTGTAACACAAAGATTGCACTTGTTCATTGCATAATTTATGTAATAATCAAGTTAATTAACATATAAATTTATACATGATTCAGTTGTTAAACCGAACCGGCAAACTCGAGCGCCAATAGTTCGCGTAAATATTCCGAATTTCTATCAAAGAATGCAGCCGGAGCAGAAACGAGTTCCGCGCGCAAAAAGCTCCACATCCAGCCCAGGGAAAATTTGAGCCGCATAATCGAACTCGACGTGCAGCGGCAGCTCGCAATTATATACTCCTCTCCCCGGTCGGACGTACTCTCGCGGCAGGCGCATAGAATTGAAAGTCGTGCGGAGTCGCGCACACACGAATACGGCGGCATCGCAGCGGCAGCAACAATTTGCGCCGAGACACTTTTACTGCGATACAGTTGTAAATAACGGCTTAGACGTCGTACACGCGGGAGTGAAAAAAATCGTCTCTCTCTCTCCCTCTCTCTCTCGGCAAATAAGGCTATAAAATCATCATCGTAAATCTCGCAGTAGTAAAGGCTCATCGCGGGGTAAGTATAGGGGAGGCGGCGCACGCGCGCAGCCGCCGCAGGAAGCTGATATTTCGCGGAAAGGGAGAGAGAGAGAGAGAGAGAGAGAGAGAGAGAGAGAGAGGGAGGCGTAATGCGAATGCCAGATATCGGCAAAGCCGAGGTGTAAACGCGCCGGAGATGAGGCTGATTCGACGCTCGCGGCGCAGGCAGATGAGCTACTGCTACTACCTGTTATTGCGAGCTGCCGAGAGAGCTTTGTGGACGAAGATTTATGGGCTGCCACGGGGATCGATTGTTTTTTTTTCCGAACCTCTGCTGTTTGATCTTTGGGTGATTGCGAGGCGGCTGTTAATTGTAAGGTGCTCTTTAGGGCTTTGCTTTGATTCGCTTTATTGATTAGTAATTGTATCGTCTACCTTGAGAATACGAGCTTTTTCGAAAGGAATTTCTGTTTCCTTGGATGAGTGATAAAAGTAATAAAGTTATTTTATAGTACTATTTATTTATACGTATCGCTTACAATTCAAAATGCAATAATAATTATTTACTACTCAACCACTGTACATTGCTTTTTATAAGTTTTTAATTCTTCGAAAACAATATTACAAGCAAAACAACGAAAAATCATTTCCATCACCGAAAAATCATCGCGAAATTTTCAATCCCGCAATCAGCACTCGCCACTACAACCAGCGAAAAAAAAGCCCGTCTCGAAAAAAGCCTCTCGATCCGCCAGATGCTCGCGCAGGTAAGTATAGTAAGCAAGCATACATTCAGACATCGGGCAGCCTCGTTGCGTCAGGGCCGCCGGCTGTCAATTCTCGCGCGGAAACTCGTAAACTGCCCGAGAGAGAGAGAGAGAGAGAGAGAGAGAGAGAGAGAGCCCTCTCCCTCCCTCTGCCCCCCTTCTCGCCGCGGACACGCGCATGCACGTAAGCCCCGATGCTCGCCGCGGACAAACGAGCGACGATATAAGTACAAGTGTCCCTCTTCTTCCCTCCTCTCCCGGACGCGTGCAATTTATATTCGAGCCTCGTCAGCGAGCCGCCGCAGCCGCGCTCATATGGCCGCGCGCGCGCGCGCGCCGGATTTTATGTCGCTTTCGGGAAACGCGCCACATCGCACAGCCGCGTTTATTCCATCCGGATCGCCGAGGCGGCATCCTGCCTTACGCATCGGATTCGACTCCACTTGGGAATGTATCGCGCGTTATATCTGCCGCGCGGGTGCGCTTTTTTTCTTCGCTTTCGTTTTATTTACCAGGCCTGATGGGCAGAGTCGCTGACTGATGCCTCTGCTTCGATTCACCTGCACTTTTCTGGAGATGAGCCATTTGCGAGCCCGCTGATTTCGGACGACTTCGTCGGCGGAGATTACTGGTTGCACGGCTGATTTCGCGTCGTATACACGCCGGGGGAATGATGAGCGCTTTGGAGATCGGCAAAAGTGATTTTTAGTCGCGATTAACGAACATTGGAAGCGTTCGCGCGCTCGAAATAAAAGAGAATGAGACGAGGCTTTGACGAGGGTCTCATTTATGCGAGCGAATCCTATTTATTTCCAACTAATGCAGCGAAGAAATCGATGAAATTTGCATTAACGCACTTTTTAAGCGGATTCCTGGGCGAATTTAAATTTATGCGAGTTGCATAGAATGGGCCTTCTGCGAAAGCACGCATTATAATAAATAAATGCATTGATTGTTTAACGTGACTTTCAACAAAATTCTCTCCGGAAATCACGTGGCGCGCGATCGAGAATTTCATTAAATAATTTAAAATAAATAACTGCCTTTTTATTCGGCTCGCCTTCCCAAAATATATATCCCTCTTAATCGTACGACAGAGTCCAAAAAGAGCCTCGCAATCAGTCCAAAAACTCCATTTCCCCATATACAAAGCGCATAAATAAAGAAGACGCCGATGTGCAGCACCACTTGAACGTCCAAATAACTCAAACCAAGTGTACGTGCACTCCAATATCTATAGAATACCAGCCGAGTCGACGACCGGCGATGAGGCTTACATATATATAACCCTCTCTCTCTCTCTCTCTCTCTCGGTCTCCTCTCGGGGCCCCATTGTTCATGCCGACCGATGCTTTCCCGAATTGACAAACTGCTTAATAATGAACGAACGGCCCGCGAGAAAGACGGAGAGCCGCGCGCGCGCCTCTTCTCTTCCCTCCTGTGATGTTGGCCGGCGATGACGCATTGATTTTCGAGCGCCGCTTTTATCGGGGCCCGAAGCTCGTGCGATCGCCTTTTCGATGTCACGAGCCTTTTATTTATTTCCTCGTTTAATTACGCAATGAATGCGAGAGAGAGAGAGAGAGAGGGATATCACATCGTTGTTATTATCCTTCGCCGGGAGAGGGAAGCTGTGACGGAGCGTTTATGAGAGAGAGAGAGAGGATAAATTCCGACTCCGGGATCTTTCTCCGTGTCTATGTGCTCTGTATATTTTATTGTTCTTTTAGAGAGCGAATCCGTGAGATCGAATCAAGCGCTCGTCGCTCCGCTCGTTTTTTTCTTTTTGGGTCTTATAAAGCTCGGATACTGAGAAAAACGCCTTTGTAAGCAGGCGAGCGAGTGGCTTTTAAGAGTGAAGCGTGGTGCTGTCGCGGGAGATTGGATGCATTGTAAATTATTTTTGCGCTTAAACCGCTTTATTTGTTTCTCTCTCTCGGAGCTTAAGTAGATTTTCCGAGACGATATTGCACTTTGCGGAAAGTGATTTATTGTAAAGATTCGTTAACTGTTTATAAGTTTAGAAATAAGCTATCGCCTCCTTTTTTTTGAGCGCTCAATTTGTCTCTCGTGGGGTATATACATATAGATGAAAGATTATTTATTACGGTTTTAGTTTCGAGATCAATGATTTCAGATTAACTTTAGGCTGGATTTTTAAAAAGATAATTATCAGACAGGTATATACGCTCCTTCGTAATAAGCCGATTGACTTTGAGCGTATATCTGCTTTGGTGTAAGCCGAAATATTTGAAAGTAGTGTATCATGACTGATAGAAAATCTTTTCGTTTCATTCAGTCATGCTACATTTTTAAATATTTAGAGAGGCCACTTTCATCGAGCCAACAAAGACTTTTTACTTCGAGGATATTTCAGATTAATCACCCGGTGCCCGTTTCATCCTGCATTGACGGTTATAACAAACTGACGAACAATTCTAAACAACTCTATCGAAAAAAGTTGCCACGACCATTTAATTTCCAACATTTCAATCCCCCACAAAAGCGCGTAAATTTCAATTCCCCGACCGTCGACGCGTCCAGCGAACGAGCAGCTTTCGAGCCAGCTCGCGTCGACTCGGAAGCGGCAAATACATCAGCCGCTCCAGCGCATTCGAAGCCTCGCTTATACGCACCACGAGAATAGCGTCGTTAGCATTTCGCGCGTAGCCGGGTAATCTGCGGCTAAGAGTCCCGCCGGCGTCATATCGTCACACCCATTGCCAGGCCGCGTCGGCAGCAGCTACCTCCTCTGGAATTCCAGGCCGGCTTTTTCAGATTCCCGGTATCGACGTGGAGGTATCGCGCGCGGAAATCCACGCCGGTGGGGGGGGACACACCATTTAATTGAGCGCTCTCTCGGCCGGCCGAACAATGCCGCAGCTGATACACGAGGCGCACGGCGACCGAGTGATATAGAGAGAGATGCGTCGAGCCGAGGGACATTAGTATACAGAGAGAGGCGCAAAACTGCATATGCGCAGATATGTCTGAGGGGGGAGAGAGGTGGCTTCCTTAGGTATGCGCGTATGATACCGGCTGCGTAATGTACGGTTAAGGTGCGCGGCGGGACGGTGTGGGAGCGTGTTCTTGAAAGGGGATTTTTTTTTTTTCGAGTTTTTGGGGTTCGCGCGGAATTCTTGTTAGCGGTTATAGCGATAATTTAAAGTAAAATGTATAAGAGTAATAAAAAATTGTATAAAAGCTTCGAAGGTGATATATTTTTAACTGTTGCAATGATGAGACTATAGGGTTTAGTTTCTGCGGAATGCTGTCGAAACGCAGAGTTCAATATTATTCAAACATTGCAAATGTTTACCGACATTATGTAACAAGTTTGCATTCGTTTAAACAAAACTGAATATTAAAACGCACAAATACCCTTCGCCGTGTTTCTCGAGTGAAAAACAAAAATATCCCATAAAGAATCACTCTGCCGGCGCCGCAACGAAAATAATCCACACTTTAGCAGTCAATGGTATTCAGTCTCGGCGGAAAGCCTCGAAATGACCGTGTTTATTTCAGCCGGCTCGCCGCCGTTCAGCAAACCTTTAAAGGCCGTTTCCCACTTCGCGAATATATCCCTCGCAGACGCCGTATACCGTGTGCGCGTACACGAAAAAAAAATCGTAAACTTTACGAGCCCGCGGCCGGCGTTCACGTTCGCCTCGTAAACGAGAGGTGCGCGCGGGCTCCTTCTCCGGCTATTGTGCGTCCTCGTGGTAAAGACAAAAGGAACTGTTTCGGGATATATGATGTCGCTGGTACCCGTCGCCCATGATCGGCCGAGAGTTGGAGAAAAGGGATGTGGCTCTGGAGGATATTCGAGGATGAAAGGACGTTTACCTGAGCCACCGCGTATTGTACCGTTACGAATCTTTATTGTCCCCCCCGGTGCACTTGAAATTCTGGAGGAAGGATCGACTATTTCAGGGTTTAGGAAACACGCGGGCTCTTTTTCGAGGGTATCTGCTTAGCGGTATTCAAGGTCGGGACGTTAAATGTTTTATTGCTTCAGCCTTTGGCGTCTGGAATATTTTTTAGCGTCGGATCATGAGATTAGGCAACGAGACGGAGTCGGCGGGTTCTTTATTTTTTTTCATTTTATTCCATTTACTTGGTAAAAATATAAATGAAAACGTCCATATTTAGAATTAAAAGTATAATAAAAAAAAATTCTACATTCCACTCTCGAAAATTCGTAAAAACAATTATTGCTCCTCCCTCCCCACCTATACCTGCCCGAAACAGATAAACAAGCGGGCAGAAGCAAAAGGCGAACGTTTCACTCTCACTAGAACATCTTCACTCGATTCGCTACTCGGCACCGCGCGCCGTAACTCAGCGTGCGGAGGCGAAAGGTGCCGCGCGCAACGGCGTGTAAAAGCGGCCCCGAGAGAAAGACGTAGAGACACATGCAACACGCGCGGGGAGAAGGGAGGGAGAGACGGACACAGAGAGTCTGTGCCTCGCCGGCGTGGCGTCAACGACCTTTTGTAAACACACACTGCGAGCGGCTTATCAGCGCGAGATCCCTCTCGTTACTTCTTCCCCGGGCGCGACCATTATCTCTTTCCAGGCGACGAAATTTCACTTTTCTCCCGGCAACAGACGCGCTTCTGTTGAGTATCGCTTGGGAAGCGGAGTCGTCGGCTGCCTCGACGATGATAATAAAGAGGAAGAGCCGCTTTTCCCGAGCCGGGAGGTGGGAACGTCGGCCGAGGGGTTTTTATAATTGCCGCGTAATTAAATCGTGCCTCGTGAGGATTGACGTTTTCTAGTATTCGAGAAACGTAACCTTGGTGATAAATGCTTATTGTGTACCCGATGCTAATGTAATAAATGTGATTGATTCTCAAGGTTGGGAGAATTAATCGATTTCGAGCTTTATTTAAACGTTTAATTTAAAAGATTAATATCCTACCTTCGGACTAGAAGAATGTACAATAAAAAACGAGCAGACGGAACGTTAAAGCAATTTACGCATTTTTGCTCGCTTGAATAATACGTCAATCTGTCGGTGAATTAAAAGTAAACACAATACAATTTTACCGGGGAATCTTGTCTTCGCCGAGATGTAATTGTGAGAGCGGGAGAGGCCTATTGGAGTCTCTTTCTTCTTCGAGTTTGGCGGTTAACTTTGATCTTCTCGACGGTCTTTTCAGTTCGCGCATTCCCGGCACACCGCATTGACGTATAATATACCTTTGCGCACTTGTCATTGCGCCCAATGGGAAAACAATACTTTATTCACGAATCAAAGCGCTTACAAATGCAGGTCTCGCGAATCATGCTTGCGATTTTTTTTTTCGAGTTTCGTTGGAAAATTTATCTCTCCCCTCGAAATTACACGAAACTTTATGTAATTCGTATTATCTGCTTTTGCTTCTTTTGTGCGGAACAATGGGGAGTTTTGAAAAGTAAATGAATCTCGTAGACTCTCATCAATCATTTAGTTCAATCCTCAACATTATCAATTACTTCAATTATAAAAAAAATCATGGTAAATTATATTGATCTTGGTTACTGCTTTTACCAAAAGGAAAAATTAACTCTTTGATAAATGTTAATTCCAATCTTCACCAAAAACGCTCAAATTTCCCTAAAAACCCGAAGCCTCAATTAAAAGAGCAGCATACATCCTTCGAAAGAATTCGAACGTCAGCCCAGCTCCATCCCATCGGCGTGTCCTTCTCACCTTTCATCGTCGAGCGTCAGGTGCGTCGAAAGCTCGAGTGAGAGAGACTCAATTCTCAGGGCGAAGACAAAACGCAGCGAGCACTTAAGCATCGGCCCGGGCCGAGAGTTGGAGCGTCGTCGCCGAGCGTCGGATCGATTGAAGAAGGAAATAAAAGGCCGCGCGGCCGTCCGTCTCTCCTTCTCTGTACCGTTAATTTACGGCTTTGATTTCTTTCGAGTATAATACACGCCGGTGGCGGCGATGCGTCCTGCCTGTCAAGCGCCCCGTTGGGAGAAAGAAAGAGCCGGAGGAGAGAGAGAGAGAGAGAGAGAGAGGGAGCCAACGTACGCGCGATTAAAACATTAAGAGGCATGGCTTTTTTAGCGAGTCGGCAGATCGCTTCGTTTCCGCTTCTGCAGGAAATCTTTGAAAAACGACGGTTGCTGCATAGTTTGGCGCAGACAATCTTCATAACTAGTACAAATACCTTTTCATAACTAATTAAATCATTATATAGACAAAATTTTTAACCCGAAGCTCAATCGCACACAATAAACTTAATAAAAAATCTAAAAAGAATCGGGCCAACTTCACCTGCGCAGCCCTCTCAAAGCAAACGCTTAGAGCCGAGCGAAAACTCTCCCCTCCCTCCGATTCCTTAGCCAGATGAAGATAGACAGGGCGCCAGTGTGTGAAATTGAGCTGTTAATGCCAACAATATCCTAGGCGCACGAGGCGATCCTTCGGCTCTTCTCTCCGCACGCGCTGGACACTGACCCTCCTTAAAGCTGCACCGGCCGCCTGCCCTTCCATCTCTCTCTCTCTCTCTCTCTCTCTCTCTCGCGCGCGCGCTCGTAAACTGCCCGACGCCTCTTTCTCTCGCACCGGGGGTTGCGGCCAATATTTTGACAGGCGGGGTTGACCGTCGATCCGCGGCCAATTAGCCCGGGGATCGGTTGATTTAGTGGAGAGGGATTTTTTCCTCTTTGGAAAAGAAACCTGGCTTTTTTCACCGTTTTGGGGATATATCGACGGCTGGCTTTGGGAGATGTAGTTTACGAGGAGGGTGGGAAGGTGAAGAGAGAGAGAGGGAGAATATATCAGGTGACGCGAGGGATGTATTTTTTGATCTTTTTACAAATAAAATTATTCACTTTGATCAATAAAACGTTTCGTTTACACTTGGACAAAACACTTTTTGTGTCGATTTCTATACATACGAAATAAAAGCGCACGGAAAAGCTATAAATAATCAAAAGTTTTATTCAACACTAGAGCGCTAACGTGACAAATCGGCAATAAATACTAGCATGTACGACTGATTTTTATCGATGTGCCGTTACCAATTAATAGGAGTACATCAATATTTACAAGCAGCGCCGCTTCTAAATTAACAATTACGCTATCTGCGCTCGCTGCTCTCTCGCTAATGATTTCTTCCTTTATTTTTAATTTAACGGAATGCAGAGCTCCGCTCCGTTTATCTTCACCGTTTATAAATACCTTTCATAAATTACAATTACCCTTCGCTATTTTGAAACCGCTGACTTTTACATTCTAATATTAAAATTCATTATACGTCCTCCGCGGCGAAAAATCGAAACCCACCGCGCATTATCCCCGCGCCGTCGACCCGCGAATAAAATCCCCCGATCGCAATGATGTAGCTTTATGGTTTCAATAAACGTCTTAATCCCCGTCGCCCAAAAAGAGGAGGAAATCCGGAGCCCCTTTGTTTAATTTACTATTCCTCATTACACTATTTTATCCACATTCCGCTCGGCGCGGACACCTCGTAAAACGCGCCCTTCCCCGCCACACTAAAGAATTAATCGCAATCACTAAGCAATCCTCGAAACAATATAATCCTCGAAAAAAAAAAGAAAAACAATGGGCCACGCGTAAAGCCCCTCCGGGCTGCGGAGTCGCTGCTCTCTCTCTCTCGCCTCTCGTTTATGTGGGTAATGAAACGGATTTTTCCGCGCGCTTCGCCCGGAGCGAAAATATATACGTCCGGGCCGCTCGGGCAAAAAGCCATAGGTGTAGTATCATAGCCAGTCGTACAAACGAGAGAGAGCCTGGCCTGCCGGAGGTAAAGGGAGAAAAAAAAAGAAGAGGAGGAGGGGGGGGGGGAAGAAGGAGGCTCGTCCGCGCGAGACGTAACGAGATAGAAGCTGCGAGGGATCTTTGAAAATCATCGAAAAATCCGCGCAAACTCGAGCGCTCGCTTCTCTCCTCGTGCGCGCGTCTGCTCTCCGGGACCCATAAAGTGTCGGAGTAAATCACTTGGTTTTATGGTGCTGCACGTTTGCCAGCCTTTAGCTGATGAATTCCTTACCCAGGCACACACGCCGAAGAGAGAGAGAGAGAGAGAGAGAGAGAGAGAGACAGAGAGAGGGAGAGAGAGAGAGAGAAGGAGCGTGCATAAGGGGGTACAATGGCTTTGGTTTTATCGGCTGTCTTTTTCTCTCGGCAGCGCCGCCTTTTTCATCGTCTGTCTTTTCGAAAGCCTTGTGGCTGCTCTCTCGCTGCCGTCTGTCGTGAGAAAGAACACGCCTTTGCTATCCCGAAAAATTGATTTTATACTTTTTTACCCGACCAGAAAGAGAGGGAGAGAGAGAGGCAGCAAACAAACGCTTTCGCGAAATAATAATTATTTTCACCGTAAATCAATCATACGCGCTTTTAAAAGCTAATTCCTCGCGCTGCTCTCTTTTGGCTCCGGATCTCGCGCGCGAAAGGTGCACCGAGGGAGAGCGGAGGGAGAGAGAGAGAGAGGCCTTTTTTATTGGTTTTTACGTATATGTGTAATTTATAACTTTGGCGGTTTTCGGGCCCGGGCCCTTTTTCACTTTGTTGCGGGGGAGGAGGAGAAGGAGGATCGAGAATGCGGCAGATTGCGAGAGGGCTTTTTATTGACCCCGAGGATTGATTGCCCACGTAATTAACTGAAATATTCGGGGTTTATTGGCGGACTGATTTACGTAAATATGGAAAGTTTGCTTTACGGCCTGTAAATCATAGAAACAATGCGAAATTTGCTGCGGTTAACGTTTACTACAAAAATACTAAAACTATCTTTAGAGAAGTTTTAAATTCTTCCGAGAAATAGAACTTGATAGATCTAAATAATTTAGTTTATTTGACGTTTCATACTGTTTTTATTAGAACAACTTATATTACACGACGATTCAGACAATTAAAACTTTAATAAAAGTTATTTAAAAACTGAAAAATTCTAAACGTAAAAGAAAAACTTTATAAATGACGAACTCCCCCAAAGAAACCGGTAAACCCCACGACGGCAACCAAGCAGCCTCGATCAATCAAAACTCTCAATTTTTCTCCAGCGACCTAATTGCCAAAAGAAGCTCCGAGAAATATTCCAGCCCGCGTCTGAGCCCGACAGGCGACGTCGCTACTTAGCCAGAGCAAAAATCTCACCCCTTAGCATCCAAAAGCTCAAAGAACTAAGGGGCTCTCCGACTCCCGGCGGCAACCGGCCGGGAAAACTTCGTCGAGTGTGTTTTGCCGCGGAAAATTAGAATAATTCGATGATACGTAACTGTTGCGGCCAGGCCGCTCATTTGAATATCTGTATAATCGGAACGCCGTTGGGGCGGAACCAGAAAACAACGTCGCTGCCGACGACACCGAGGCGGAAGGAGGCCTCCTGATAACGGCAAAAAGCGCCACCTTCGCGGCCCGACATTATTCGGAATTTTGATATACTCGGGGGACGCCGACGCCGAGATGGGCTTGCTGCTGGCTGCATTTGCATAATTTTAGCGGCGAGGATAGCTGCCTGAGTTTTCCGGCATGGATTTTAGGAGCTGGAGGAGGCGAGGTTGGCCTGTCGCGAAGTGAAATTCGACTTGGGCTCTGGTTTATGATTAATTGTTATTTCGGTCCTGCACCTTAGATTTAGAAGGCATTTAATACATCGATTTAATATTTTGCCTACAATGTTGATTTAGAACAAAAATTAGGAAATGGATGTTACTTCTTTCGGAAACATTTATTTCATTTTATTTTATTTTGGCAACTGCACCTGTACATTATATTTATTACAAATAACAAATTCAACTCCCCGAACATTCACAGAACTCTCCCATTTCCCTACAATTCCTCCTCTTCCAAATTCGAAAAGAAAACCCTTAACTCTCTCTTCCATTTCCACCCGCCTTTCCACCCCCTAAAAAAAGCCATCAAATCCGCCTCCTCTCCATCTCTTCCGCTCAGGGGCGACGACACGCGAGGCTTATCTCGACCCGCGGATAAAAAGCGTCGTTTCGCACCCACGCCCCGCGACGGACGGGGGCTGGGGGAGGGTGGAGTTGGGGTACCGGGCAACGCCTCCTTCGCCCCCCCTGTCGAGGGTGAGAAGGAGAGAGCGCAGACTCGAGGCGCGCGACTGTCGCAGACGCGATTCGCCGCAGATTCCGGCGAACCGCGGTGTCGGAGCTTCCGCGGGGACGCGGGAAACGAAGGGGCGCAGGCGCGAATCTCGCGAGGGTGGACGGAGGACCAATGGGGATGCTGCGCCGGAGGAGGGTTCGCTGAGACGAGGAAGAGGGACGGGCTTGCGGACCGGATTGGAGGAGCTTTTTTTTTTAGCGAGGGTCGGCGGTTTTTAGAAAGTATAGCTTCGCGGAAAAACTCTTTGGATAATTAATTATTGTGAATTAAACGAGAAATGTAGATTAGCGTCTAAATAGTATAAACTCGGGTTTCAACGAAAAATCTTAACTGGTAAGAACGTTTGGATTTCCATCTATACGCTCGGAGATATCGCAAAAGCAATAAATACCCAATAACTCAAAGGCATTTCTCAATAAACCGAAAGCCCGCCGAAAGCCCTCTTATCTAATATCTCGGAGCGACAAATAACCTCTCATATCAATTACCTTCCAGCCAATTAATCAAGCCACTCCGCGCGGCGCCATTCTCAACGGCATTCCAGAATCCGAGAAATATTCTACGAGAACGTACCCCTCCCAGCTACCGTCCTGCATTCCCGGGCCGTTACCCACGCCGGTCTCGCGCATTTCTCGCTCGGCGTCGAAAAAAAAATGCCGCGAATTCGGGCTCCCTAATAAAAGGCGCGACCGACATTATCAGCCCGGCGCATCGGGAGTACGAGGAAGAGAAGCAGGCAGCGGTACATCGGCCGGCGGAGCCGGGCCTGTATAATATGACGTCACGTACGAGGCCGGATACCGCGCGGACGTGTCGCTCGGGAGGCGCGGAGGCCCTCCGCGGAATAACAACGGAAAGAGCAGAGGCGACCACGGCGAGTGCAGCTCTCTTGTGGGAAGGGAAATGCGTTTATCGACCCAAAAGTTTCGCGGCGCGGACGCGAGCGACGGGCTCGGGGAAGTCGAGCCTCGGGATTGGTGGAGCTGGGTTCCTTTTTTTTTTCGTCTTGGTTTAAGGTAGCTTTGTATTGCCAGGTAGTTTTTTATTGATCGAAGTGCGATGTATTGTTAAAATTACGTATGGAAATTTATGCGGTCCGTAGTAGGTGATGTTGAAACTGTATAGAAACTCGTTGGCATTTCTACCAGGATGTAATTTAATTGATTTTGTAATAATGACGTTTCAGAATGTAATGGCTCTTTTTTTTGCAAAAAAGAGCTCTTAACACTAAAGCACATAATGCCTTGATATCGGTACTTCGTGCAAGATTAATAAAGTACGATAAACTATAATGCATAATACACGAAAACCCGAATCCCTATTCCAGAAGAACGCGAGTCAAAGTGCGAAAAACCACAAATCAAGCTCGGCGAAGCGTATACAGGCCATTTTTCAAGCTCGAATCTAGAATTTCCAAGCAGGAGTCGTCCCTCTCTCTCTCACTCTCCGCGATTCCCGGTTCTCGCGTGCCGCCAGTGCAGTTTCTCCCGATTATGTACAACGCGTCGCGCTCTCGTCTTCTTCCCAGTTTAAAGTCCCACTGCGGTTTGAAACGCGATCGGCCTGAGAGTGTCCCATCATACGCGCGGGGAGAGCCTCTCGTCCGCGAGCGCTCGGCGCAGCCTCTGCATACGCGACGCGCCTCTCTCGCATTATAAAACACGAGAGAGAGAGAGAGACAGAGAGAGAGAGCCGATGTACGGGCAGCTTCTCGGAAGGGAATATCGAGGGGTAATTAATTGCCCGCGTAGATCGGCCGCGCCGAACGAATTGCCGCGACGAATTCCTTTGTCCGGTCTCTCTCTCTGCTGCCTCATTAATATTGCCTCGTTGACCGATGGACAAGTATGGAATTGTGCTTTTTGCCCGAGCCGGCAATGTCGGACTTGATTGAATGCTGATTCCTGGTTTTTTCGACTTTTTTTCCGGCGGGATCGTAATTAAGTGATTCTTGAGCCGGATCGAATGCTTTTGTTTTAAATCTGGAGGATTCTTTATTATTTTCATAAGCTTTTTCGTTCGCTGCCGATAGAATTATTTTTATTGCTATTTTGTCATATTGTATTGAATTTTTTTTATCGACTTTCGCGCGAATTTAACGCAAAAAATCTTCTTAATCTTAAAGAAGCTTTTCGTTAGGCACTAATTTAATGCCGCGATAATTTCGAAATTAAAAGCACCTCCAGTTGTAAACTTCCTAAAGCCCCGATAAATGATCATTACGCCAAACGCAGAGAATAAGTGGATAAAAACATCGGAGAAACTCGCATTTATCGGGCCACAATACTCGCTCCCCGATATTAAAAGATATCTCTGCATTCGAGAAAACGTTCCTCCGCATATCGAGCAACGACCGGCGCGCTCCGAAACGAGGCTGAAAGTACCGTAACGCGCCGCTTGGCGTTCGCATAAAAAAGGAAGCTACGCGCAGCCCATTAGACTTATCCGCGACAATAACGATCCCGTAATACATTTTCTGACACAGTTCTTTTTAATGGCGCGGCGGCCGGCAAACAATTGTTTTCACTTTATTTCACTTTGTGAAAGCCGGGAGGAGAAAATGAGCGTGGCGCAATAATAAATTAGCGCGCTGCAGCGGCTCTCCGATTCGACATTATATTGCCGCGCGCGAGGCCCCGAATTAAAAGGCCGCTCGACCCGATGGGCTTTTTTATCCTGGCGCGCGATCACGAATTTAACGAGGAGCGACGAGGAGCGCGGCCCCGGAAGTTCGTCGCTCGTTTAACGACGTGCAGGAATGGCGGAGAAAAGTTACGCCGCGCTTCCGCTCGGTAAGGAAGGAAACGTCACGTTTAAAGAGAGAACCCTCCGCGTGTGTGTGCGAGCTCGCTCTCTCGTCTCGTCGTCGTGTCTAAGCGAGCCCGAGTTATGTTGTCAATTTTCACGAGGTTATTGATATGCCGGCGAGCGCCTCGCGCGCCTCTACGGCCCCGCGCTCCGTTATCGAGAGCTTTTATGGGAGCTGTCGCGCGCGGCTTTTCTTAAATAAATATGAAACTTTTGCGGGGTTCGTGTATTGGTATTTGCGGCGGGTGACGGATAGCCGGCTGAGATGAATTTCAATTGGAGCTTTGACGAAATCGGTCGCTTTTGCGCGAAAAGCTTGGGCAAGAAAATAATGATAATTGAAAAAAAGGGAGGGGGGGACTGGAAAGTGTGTTGTTCGGATTTATTTAATAAAGTCGATTAACGGAAAAGGCTTACGTGCCCCTTTTTGTAAAGACCTCGTAAACTCCGCGAAGCTATGCAGTACATAAAGATGTTAATTTAGTACACGAAGCGAGGTAAAGGAATAACACGACGATCAGATTACTCTATTGAATGCATTATATACTGATTAGGTCATCTTTTGAAGAATGCTTTTAGCGTCATTAATCCTTTGCATTTTCAGATTTATTATTAATTGCGCGATTAATAATGCTTTATTCGTTATTTATTTAATAAAGCTTTGTTTAGCAATTTAAATTTCATTTTACGAACAAGAGAATATAGTGTAAAAGTATATCATATTTTTGAAGAAAATTAAAAAATTAATTTACTATATGTATACGACTTTTCAAAAAGTATATTCCTACGTTTTTCGAACGAATCGATAAACGATAGAAATCGATTAAGTTATCCTGTATACCTTCGAAAAGAGTTTTCCGCGATACGTAATAGAGAAACTAATACATATTTTACATAACAATATTTTGAAACTAAGCAAAACGCGCTAGAGCTTTCTAATAAAAGTTTATAATACAAAGTCACGCGTCACTCTCGCTAAATTAACTTATTGAATTACAAGAAGATTATGTTGCAGGTTACGGAATGGCATTTTACTTGTCGCGCGCTCCACACTCCATTCGCCTCGTTCTCATGGAAAATATAAATAACAATGTCTCGCCCGCCCAGCTAATAAATTTCAATTTTCCCGGCGCGCGAATGCCTCAAATTTAACCATGCCTTATACCACTCTCTTTCCCTCCTCGGCCAGGAATTTATCAGATTCAAAGCGTTATTTATGCCGTTGTAAAAGCCCGCGTAATTTACGATATTTTACATTTCGCTGAATTCATAATTCTAATGGCAATCCGCTGCCTAAATCCGCGATACCGATCTCCTCTTATTGTCTCTGCATCGTGATAACGAGGCCCTCTCTCTCTCTCCGCTCGTAAATAACATTTTTCGTGAAACGGCGGAGAAACGCGGGTGAAAAATCTTCGGCTCGTACCGGTTGGCAAACGAGTATCCACGCAGCGAGATCGCAATCGCCTCGCTGCCGGGATATCAATACGCGGCCCCCCGGCTATTTGGAGCAATAGGATATCTCGCACTTGAACCAAATACTCGGGGAGCCGAGAGGTGGACGTTGACACTCGCGCGAGCGCGCAGGCACTGCCGGATTTCTTCATTCTTGCGAAAAGCGAACCTACAACGCGCCGCTGCACGCTTCGACGGGCTTCGAATACAAATTAGAGGCGGCTTCGATATCCGCCCGCTGACAGTTTCTCCTGGGCGACGTCGCGATGGCTGCCCACGCGGTTATTACGTGCTTTTGCTCCTTTTCAGCGAGGGCTCTTGTTTTCGGATCTGTTTCAGGGCGGGTAATACGGATTGAGCGCCGAGGAGAGGGAGATAAGTCAGCGGGCTTAAATTTTTCAGGGAATTTTTTAGTTTGTACGTAGAAAATTGTGAAAGCTGTACGAAGGACGATTGTTGGTTTGAATTTCAAATTGACACATCAATCATTTGATTTAATTGGATACAATAATATTGCACCGAGATCTACATGCGGAATTAAAAAAGCAATAAACAGCGAGCCATTTTTCAAAGCGTACTTCATTAAAAAATATAACAGTCAAACCTCAATAAAGGATTTCTCAATCAATAGCGATTTTCCAGCCGCGTGCCCGACAATAAAGCAAATCAAACAAAAGCAATAGCAAAACTATCGTTCGGCTCGGATCGACTCTAACCGGGATCTCGTTTTCCCTCCTCGCCAGAGTCCAGTCACGATAGCCTCGAAAAGTCGCGAGAGCACTTCGAACGAGCCAAAGAGAGAGAAAGAGAAGGAGAGAAGGAGAGAGAGAGAGAGAGAGAGAGAGAGAGAGAACCAGTCGCTTGGCGCCCTAAGCAAATTGTCGGATATCTTGGGTGCTCTTTATGGGCTTCCATTATCCGGCCTCCTCTAAATAGAGACAATGGAAGCCAATAATTAATACCTCGACGTCTGGCGATGCCGCGATAACCTCGCCGTTCTATTGGCGGCCCGGGCTTTTGATCTATCGACGTCAAAATCGGGCTCTCTCTCGCGCCGAGCTGCGCGCTTCTCTCTCTCTCTCTCTCTCTCTCTCTCTCTCGCTCGCGGAATTTATGAACGCGGATTTCCGCGCGCCGCTGGGGGACGAACCGACTCTGAAGCTCGTGAGAATGATATTCATTTGAGGGTAATTGCGCTTTCTGGCGCAATTAACCGCCGCGGAGGATGTTTTACAAGGGACGTCCCGAGGAGCTTTTAATGGGACACGAGCGGATTAATATATTGGACGATGATTCGCTTTTCGGGGGAGGAGACTTTCCTTAATAGCTTTATTATTTGAGCGTCTCTTGCTTGTTTCGCGTTTTTCCGCGATAATCCTCCTTTTGTTGCGTACTTTTACTCGGCGGAATATATATATTGATATGTCGTCCGTTCCCTCGGCGTAAAATATACTTTACGAAGTAAATTTATCAGTAATTTAATTGCCCTCGCGGATATGAATTTCGTGTAAAGTAAGATAATTTCAGATAATGTTTTAAATAATATATTCATAAAAAGCAGGTAGTTGGAATTAGCGGAATTCATAACCTCATTCTCTTTCAATACCGATATTAATACCCGGCTATCGGCGTAACTTTATCATTATGGCCTAAGCATTTGAATATTTGACAGTAATCGCGGAAATTCCAGAAAAGTGCCGCGATACGCGAAATTAACAAGTTTATCTTAAAACGAACTCTATCTATGTAAAACGAGAAATAATCCCCGCTCTCTCTCTCTCTCTCTCTCTTGCGCGCGAAGCAGCAGAAGGCGAAAGAGGCGAAAAAGGCAGTGGCGGAATCCAACGAGATAATATTACGTACACGACGTGGCAATTTGTAAGGCGCTTATTCCGCGCTTCGATATCCACTTCGGGGGACTTCCGCGAAAATAATCTGCCCCTCCCTCCCTCTCTCTCTTTCTGCCTCGCCGATTCGAAAACTCGAAAATGCCTGTAAACTTTGTATCCGCGATAAAAGCCTGCAATTCCAGGCGCGTACAGGCGAGTTGCGGCCAATTTAAGCGCACGCCGAGAAGCAGCGGAGGAAGGAAAGGAGCCGAGAAGGTAAGTCGCGAGAGGCGGTTTGTCAGGTAAATGAAGATTCAGGCGCTTCGGGCATTTTTCGCCTGTGTGGGAGTGCTGAAGATTGAAATTATTCAGATAAGTAATTGCTGGGAAATGGAAAATTGCCGGGTCCGCGTATATGCTTAATGGAATATTAGTGCCCTGTTGAATATTTAGATTGGTCGTAAAGTTTTAATATAATTTTAAAAGCATAAAATTAAGCCGGTCGAGGCTTCTATTGTGCGCTCGAATTATCTCAATATTATCTATTCGAATATTTCAATTTTAAATTCTTCTAACGATAAATTAAGCCGCGAGTTTAAGGAAATATACATTTTCCTGCGCGACGTGAATTATTATCCTTTCGCACAATAAACATTGTTTCAGTTTTTAAATTGAGTGTAATATTTTTCATAATTTATTTACGATTTATTTTTCTAAATCCTTTTTAAAGATTGAATTTCAAAGCTATTTTACAGTCTGGCTAATTATTGAAAAAACTTCAATATTAATCAAACAATTGCTAAAAAAAAAAATCGAATCGTGAAGCGATTTCACCAAAGTCAAAAGATCCCAATTATCTTACAACGAACACGACCCACAAGTGCCCCGCTATTTCCACAATGAACCGCTTAAAACGCCGTAAATCCTCAAAATACATCCGAAGTTTGTCGCGCGGCTGACAAACTGCCTTCTCTTGGCCACGAGGCAACCGGTTGATAGGTCGCTTAATTAACTTATACGCACATCCGAGTAAATCGTGAAAATACGGGCCGTATCTATCGCCCGGAATCGCCGGTTATCGATCAAGGAAGCCACGTCGCCTCTCTCTCTCTCGCCTCTCCTTTTTGCTCGGTTTCGTGCGAAAAACGCGCGAGAGGCGACTTAATCGCCGGAGTGGCAAACGGCTCGCGGCCTCGTGCCTTTTTTTTTTCGAGGATTTTTATGCAAATTTATATGGTAAAACGCGGAAATTTTATAAGGCTCTTATTAGATTACGGGGGAATATGTATTTGATAAAATTGAATGTTTACAAGGATTATGGGTTTATTTATGTTTTAGGTCAGCATGTTATTAGAATTCGATAACGCGTTTTAATCGCGCCTACTAATTTACCTGATTTTAACGTTTATTCTTGTTCTGGTACATTCACTTTAGATTAAACGTCGTGTTTATAGAATATTCGGTCCAACTGAAATTTTATTAAAATACAATTATTTGAAAAATTTCTCGATTACTATTCAGCTAAAGTACAACCTGCATTTTCTATATACTCGCAAAACTAAATTTTAAACCAGCACTCTAATTAAATTGCAATTGATAACAGTTTTTTTTTTCTTTTTTAAACAACTCCGAGAAAACGTGACAACCAGGATCACGTTCGCTTGTCAACACATCAATTAAAAGCCAACTTTTTAATTAAAATAACTGCGCCTGCATCCACTCCCGAAGCTCGAAGCGCTTCGAGTAAAAAAACTGCCTCTCGACTCCCCCGTCGACAATGAAGCCATTTCCAAGCTCGGCCGCGCGCAAAAAGGCACTTCCTCCGCTTCCTAAAAAAAAAGAAAAAAAAGAGCAGCGACGCCGAGCGCGACAAATCACGCGCAGCATCAATTAATCCGCGAAATACGGGCTGTCGTCCTCTTCCTTTCTCTCTCTCCTCGAGCGTATCTCCATCGTCGATCTTCGGACTATCGATCAAGGAAACATACCCGGAGAATTCGCGTAAACTCCGCGAGCCGCAAAAACGCGCCGGAGACAAGGAGTCTCGCCCAGCCTCGGCTATTATATATCTATCTCCGCGCCGCGGTGTGCGTACACGCGGCTCTCTCCGTGTGTGCGTTGGGTTCTTGACCGTTCCGCGCGTCCGCTGCAGTGAAACCAGAGCTCTCGCGAGAGCGCGGTTGTCTCTTTCTATTCTCTCTCTCTCTCTCTCTCTCTCTCTCGCTGTCGGAGCTGCTTCGCGGCGGACTATTTTGCGCGGCTTTTTTCCGTTTCTTTTTTGTTTGAAAGGGGAGTTTCCAGTTTGCTGTGCGCGGCTTGGATGCTCATATCCGCGTGCATAATGGCTGAGATAAAGCTGGCTGGGCCGGCGAGTATTATTAGATTTGCGCGCGGAACGATGATTGTTTGATAATCTGCCGGTAAGTTAGCGGGGACTTGTTTTTAATCTGGGTAAAATGTGTTTGTTCGGGCGAAGGATTTAGTTGTTGCAAAGCTAGATTTTCTCGCTGCGAAGAAATTTTAACGGGTCCCGTATGAGGGAATTTGTTGCACATTTTATTCTGCTGGATACATGAAAGTTTAATTTACGACCACTTTGGCCATTTTTCGACTTTATTACATCTGACAATTTTTTTATCTCTTATAGTTGTATACGATTCTTTAAAAAGCAAAGTCTAAAAGTTTATCTAAAATTTCATTCAGCCATTCATGCAGAACTGTTAATTTTGCAATTTACGCCTGAAAAACGAAGTTGGAATTTTATGTTACTGCGTGAAAATAAAACATTTCTCGCATTAACGCTATACAGATTCGGTAAAAACACCGTTCCCACCAAGACCGTAAATCAATTATCGACGCCCAATTAGCAGAATAAAGCTCGGCCTGATTAGCATAGCGCAAATTTTCGCTTTCATTAAAAACGAAATACTGCGCTTCCCGAAGGAACAACGCGATATATTTACAGCATTCCGAGGAACGGGGCGAATTATGCTGACATTCCTCATAAAAGTCCGGCTGCAAAAAATTTATTGTTCATGAAATGACGATAAATACCGTCGTCTTAACGGCGGCCAATTCCGAGCGTCGCGCGCGCGCGCACACACAAACACTGTCTCGCGGGACGGAGGACTGTGAATTTTTTATTGCGAGTTACCGGCAATGCGTCAGGCCTCGTCCGTTAAATCACAATCCTCGATGGCAATCGAGAAAGTATATTTTTCCAAATGGCTGGAATTTAAATCAGCGGCGCAGCGACGGATGATTGATTGAGGAAGCTGGAAAAATGTCGGGAAATATTTGAATTTATGAGTTATTTGTATATGTATACACGTCGCTTTCTTGCCGGGTTGTGCAAGAAAAACAAAGAATGATTTCTAAAAGTCAACCCTACCGCATATATAATGGCGAATAATAATCTTGCATGTGTAATTGAGAGTTGCGTGCCGCTGAACTTGGAATATATGATTATCTTTTCACACTTCGGGGAACAATTAACAAAGCTCGTAATTTATGTTTTATCAGTTTTCTAGCCTTACAAGAAAAGCAATACATTTATTACCCAGTATTTTTTTTTTGGAGAACCTTATAACTGCTTTTTCAGTATCATTAAAAAATCGTTTAGATAACATTAAATCGAAACAATCGTTGTTTAATACCGGCAATTTGCAAAAAAAAAAAAAAACCAACCAACTGCTCAAAGTTAAGATAACAATATAAACAAAAAATGCTAAAAACTATCGCGACTCTCGAAACAAACACGCTCGACATCGCACACGCGGCTATACATTACATCCCGTCTGCATCTCAAGCTCAATTTCAGTAAGCGAAAAGGACAAGAAAAAAAAAAGCGAAGTCTGGAATCGCTGGCTCGATCAACATCAATTCGCCTCAATCGCCGCGGAGTATATTCCCAACTTACGCTCGATTCCCTCCTCCGCAGCATCCTTCTCTCTCTCTCCTCCTCCTCCGCCTCGCGCATTCTTCGCTCCGCGCGAGTCTCGCTCTCGTTTTTCCCGGCCGGCTCTCTCGGCGCGGCGGGAGAGACAGGACTGGACTCTCGGGCGTTCTAGTTCGATTTTTAAAACGGGCGCGCCGGTTTCTCGCGCGCGGAAGGCGCGCTTTCTTAATGGGACCGGGGAAGGCGCGCGCGCGAAAAATCCGGACGAGCTGCTCTTGCACCCGATTGTTTTGCGAATTGTCTTTGGTTAGGGAGGTGGGTTATTTATCGGCGCGGGCCTCTTTCGGCTGGGCTGATTGGATTTATGGGTCAGTGCGGCGCTGCTCGGCGGGATTGATAGCGAACCCGCTCTCGGCTTTGTTGGCTGATATGACGAAAGTTCGATCGCGTTCCGCTAATTGGGGCGGGAAAGTGAAAAGTCGGGATTTTTAATGTGGCGGCTTTTTGATTTAAGATTTTAGATATATTGTCGAGCTGATTGGAACGAGCTTTGCGGTTTTGAAATTCATTTATTCGATTAGTGGCTTTGAGAACGGCGGAGATAAATTACGAATTCTTAAATAAAATTTATCTTATTATATAAAAGATTATAATATTACTGGTTTTATAGCCGTCCATTTAGATAACGAAGCTTTTACGTGAAGATTCATGCTGAAAAAGATATATAATATCGTCTTCTTATTTATTATATTACCGGTAATGCTTTATAGAGTCGTGCAATAAAATCCTGAATTTCTCTAAAGTAAGCAGAAAAGTACTTTACAGCAAATATAACGCCGCAGTAAATACAAGAATTACTTTTCCTAACGTTACGCTCAAATTATAGAAATGAGTTCATCGAAACCTTTAAATTTAAATGAATTATCAAGTCTATTACGCTCGCATAATGCTCGGGGCTATAAAAATCGCTTTCCAACCCCAGAAAATCAATTTGAATGTCTGTATTTACGGCCGATATAAACTGATACTCATTCATGCGTACGTTCGAGACCTGAAAAAGCGATGCAGCGCAAAAACGAGGGTGAAAAAAGTGAAAGGGTGATCGAATTACTGTACGAAGGGCGCCCTAATCTACGCCAATAAAATCAAAATTCATGCATTTAACCAGTGCGCTAATAAAAAAGAAAACGCTCGATCGATCGATTAACTCGGCCTCGGCAGTGCCTGACGGAGGAGAGAAAAAAAAAGTCAACTCCCGCGGTGATAAAGCGCCGACAATTTACAAGAGTCTCGCGCGGAGGCGCGCACAATGACGAATTCACGGGGAACTTCCATAAATCGGCTTTTCTGTCCCGGCGGTTCGCAAAGGAGGCCCCGGGATTTTAAAATCTCGGGGCGGCTTAAGCCTTTTTTTTCTTTTTTGCGCCGTTTCTCCCTCTTACGCTCGAAAAATACAAGCCTTTCTCCTCCGGGCTGCTCGCACAATGGGACTAATGTTCCCCGGGGGCCCGGGGCCTCCCCGGCTTTTGAAAGAAACTCGCTGTTTGGCTTTCTTTTTTTTTCGGGAATTATTCGCCGCGCGCGCGCGCAACGTTGCACAAGTTCTCTGCCCGTACTTTATTTAATTTAATAACACAATGCGACACACAGAGTCTTCGGTTAACGGGAGAGAGGAAGAGCGAAAATTGAGCAACTCGCGGCTGCGTGAATTTATGTAATTTTTCAATTTCGTAAACAACGCGACACAATGTACGGCGACGGGGTTATGAAATTATTATTCAACTTTTTCAATAGAGTACTTCAAACGAATCGACAATGAGCCGTAAAAATACTAATTAGTTTTGCTTGCGCAACGAGGATTTCATCTGAACTTTAAACGGAAAACTGAGTTTTGAGGCTTCATCGGGTTTCAAAATGCAACGCGTTTCACAAAATTTAACCATTACAGAATAGTGCTCATTGTTTTTTTTTTACGGTGTAGGTCAGAGTAACGGTACGGCGTTATGTCGCATATTCAAGCGATTGGCTGTGTCGCATACGAAACTACACGACCAAAACGAAGCAATATTTTCATGTCTATACTTTTAGTGTAAATAATAAGTTGAGTTGGCTTAGATTTTTTACGTTATAGAAACGTACCCTAAGAGACAAATTTAAAATGTTCGTATTTGTACAAAAGCAATCAAAAATAATTAGAAACGTGCAGTTATCACTGAAAAATTATCATTCATTCAACCTAGCATTAATATTATAAATCCAAAATGAGTATACATTTATAACAAAAAAATATGTATATCTATGAAATTCGTATATAAAAATCGCGAAGCTTTCTTAAAAAGATCATTTCTACACTTACTTCTTAAGTTTAAAATATTTTTCAATTTCCAGAAACGAAATCCGAAGTTTCCACGAGCAATTCATCGCGGCAATTCGCTCCTAGTCTTAAATCAAGCATCCACCTTTCGAAATTTGCCATTATACGCCCAGCAAACAAAACCCAATCATAAAGCTCGCGCGTACAAAAATCCGAGAAACAAAGCCCCTCGCTATCCCACACAATATGATAAGCTCGCATTCCCGAGAAAAGCGGCGGAAAGAAAAAAAACGAAAAATAAATAAACAGTCGCTTCTCACGCGCGCGTCGCGAATTTATTATCCCGCCTGGAATCTTTGGATTTTCTCACGAGTTCTCGGAAATAATCAGAAAGCGCGGCCTACGCTCTCCTGCGCGCTCGCGGATTGTTCTGGCGCGCGTGTGCGAGAAAACTTACGAGGCCTGGCGATTCGCTCTGCGGTTATTAATCGCCGCCAGATTAAGAGCGACCTCCCCAATACCGGTTTCCAACCGGGAGAATCCAATGGCCCCGCGCAAGAGCGCGAGCTAAGTATTGTACGTGCACGCGAGTATGTGGGGCTTATGCGCGAGGGAGAGAGAGAGAGAGAGAGACTGGATATATCTTGTGGGAGACGCCAGGCAGAAATGCGCGCGAGACCGATTTTCTTCATTTTGCTTTTCTGGAATGAGAGGAGAGCGATCTTTTCTCTTTGCGAATTTGTATGTTTGAACGGATTTAATGGCGGAGTGCAGAACTGAGATTCTCTTTGAGTTGCATTTTTATTCTTATTTGAAGAAAATTGGAAAAAAGTATTATGTAAATTTTATCGACAATTTGTAAAACTAAGTGAAAGCACCGTTTTTTATTTACAAAATGTACTTTGTGCGATTACGGCTTGTATCGTGTTATTCTGTAATACTATTTAGATCATTATCTGATAATGTACTTTTTCGACGGAAAGTAATTAAAAAAAATTCAACGACTTTCCCGTGAAATCCAGGCAGAGATCGACTTCTTAAATCAATGTTTAAATAAAAGGTTATAACAGCAATTCAGGGTAATGAAAGCATAATTAAATCCGAAAATTTACTTTCGAATTTCTCGGAGCCAAAAATCTGCATGCACACTAAAACTTTATTAAATTTCGTCTCGATTTTTTGCGCGGCTCCGGGCGATACGTCCGAAAAAATTGGGTCAATTTCAGCGGCGTATGAGCGTAAAGTATTAAAGATAGCAGCTTGCCGTATACGACTTTAAAATAAATCTACAAGTGTACTTACAATGTGTGCAAAGAAATATTGTGCTCGTTGCATGATTTTCGATAATTCTGCTGTAGGTGCATCGTAAACATTGTGCAATCGCAGTACGCTTAATACTTTGTTTGTATATTCGTTTAATTCATGTAAAATATTACGTAAAACACATTTTTAATGTTTAATGTTATGGCTCGAACGAAAATATTGAATTCGTGCCGCGGAGCTTAATTTTTTTTTTGCCCAAGCGAGAGTAATTATTATTAATATTTGCAAATTTTTACCTTGAAAGAAACAATTTATCTCAAAATTTTTCGCATTCGTTTAAGATTGTTAAAAAACATTTCTCGGTATTTCTTAAATAACAAAACTGATTCGATTTATTCGAATTATAAGGAATTTCCTGTACATTCAGCTCTGCTTGTAATATTAATTGGCTTCATATCTCCTTTCGTTACTGTTCAGCTCCAGACGTCTCTGGTCTTCTTAATAAATTTTTTATGACTATATTTAACCAGCGTCAAGTGAATCACGTATGTGCAAGAAAGACTTTCTTGGAAAGTGTTATTCAATGGAAAAAAGCGCACGTGGTATGGATGGTATCTATATCGCAGTGCGATGGAGTTCGCCTGATTAGTCACATGGCATTTAATTCTCTAAATCAACATCTTTTCAAATTACAATAATAACTTTAAATAAATACTAAATTGCTTGAAAACTAAGTGTTAATTTTAGTCAAGTTTATCTTAACTTTTACGTTACGTTTACATATTTTATTCACAAAAGAATATTGTAATTTATTAAATAGAACACCAATAAATTCAAACATCTAGTCCATTAAGAAATATACATAGTTTATCAATCCACTTTTTCTTATAAAAGTTATCCAATCAAGAAACCCAGGCGGCGCGCGGCTCTAAAAATAGCCCATCGGCACTCGAAAAATATATATCCTCTCGAAGAAAAAAAAGAGCATATCGACCAGCGCGAGCTCCCACACCGTCGATCGTTTCCATTTCCTTTTCACTTAGCCGTGTAATAACCGGCCGAGCGGCCAGTCCAGAATGGTCTATTAAGAGTCCTCGGCTTTCACCCGCGCCTGGCGTCGCGGAGCGCCAAACAAAGGGGAAACTCCACAATGGGACGATTAGCGGCTCGCGGGAGACATTCTTCTCTGCGAGAGCCGCATGCAGAGCGCCGCGGACTCTCGTTGCGCAACACACACACAAACACACCGCTCTCTCTCTCCCGCTACCGATCGCGGCTGGAATTCAGGCTCCGCGCGATCGATTCGGATGATGATCGATTCCGCGGCAATATCGACGCTGATTCGAACGCTTTCTTCTCGGCTTAGATTGCCGAAGGAATGGTTTACGTGCCTCGGTTCGGGGGAAAGTATACGGGGGGGATATACGCGGACGGATAATGTTTCTAGAACACGGCGGGATTACGGTAGTCAAATAAAACGTAATGATACGTTGGTCGAACGGCGGGCGTTATGTAAAGTAGGTTCCTCGGCGCGATATTACCGTTAATCTGAACAATTTTCCTGCATATAGTAAAATGAATATTCAAAGACGGAGAAACTGTTCAAACAATTACTGCTTGTTGTCGGTGGTAAAAAGGTTGGTAGTTTTCCATGCGTTTTCGCTTCCTGGTTATATTTTTGCGAGAGAATAAAATGAAAAAGCCGAAAAGCGCCGTTTTCTTTCGCTTCGGTTAAAAAATTATTCAGCATTTCATACATATAGTTACAATTAAAAAAGAAACCCGCGCGCAGAAAAAGTTCCGAACCGCTGGCTGCGGAGCCTCCTTTTCCGCGGCAAATCAGCGAAAGAAGCGGTTGCAAAAAATGCGAAAGAAAGCCCATAAATCGAGCGAAAATTCTAAACGAGACTCGACTCATCGCGCACATGAAGCTCCTCTCTCGGCGCAAATGTGCGCGCGTACATCTGTTACCAGCGCGAGAGAGAGAGAGAGCTCGGAACCCGTCTGCCGCGCGATCTGTGTGTAACTCCAAGACGCTGGGAAAAATTTTTCACAAATATATCGTATTCAGCCGCGGAGCTGCGAGAGACGGAGAGAGAGAGAGAGAGAGGGAGAGAGGTGACGAGCACGTCGACTCGCCTTCCTGTCCCGTCAGTCTGCGGCTTAAATATAGCCTCCGCGTACGCGTAACTTACGGGCACGCTTCGTTTCTTCATGAATGAAACGCCGGTGGCGAGCAGACCGCGGCTAGACTCGCTGCTGGAGAGCGAATTGCTGTGCACGCGAGTTTTCTGCGATTCCTCGACTTTTTTGCGGGAGATTATTATGTTTGGCTGGTTGCAGTTTCGAAGAGCTGATTTGATTTTGAGCTGCTTATTTGTTGGAAAATTTTATTTTGTATGCGTTGACGCGAAGTCTTTTGATTAATTATTGAAATGCGACGATCAAGATTTAATCTTTGGGAATAATACGTAAATTGGCGGTGACCGGGCCGATGGTGACGATCGAGAGTTTATTTTTGAAAAAATTTGCAGATATTCTCTGCGATATTCAAGTCATTTTGCGTTTTTTATCGGATTTTTATCGGATCGAACGTTTTATCTCTCCAAAAGATTTATAGCGATTTTTAGATTAAGAAATCGTGCAATTTTCTTTGCATCAATCATTACTCCTCGATAATATCGTTTCGCTAAAAATCTGCAATTCCCTTTTTACGCATTTCCAACATTATATATTTATCATCAGCGATAAAACTCTCCGATAATACACCCACATCGTAATAAACAAGTGCTCTTGACTCGTCCGACAAAAAAAAAAAGAAAAATTTTCCAGTCGAAACGTCCCGCGGCGACTCCTATAAAAAATGCAAACCTTGTCAAAACGCCTTATCGTCCTCTTTATACACCGGCGGAATAATGGCGTACATATCAATCGGCGAGTCTCATACTCGCAAAAAATAGCGCGAAAGAGAAAAGGGGAGACGACGGCGGGGCGGTAAGGGAGGGAGACAAAAGAAAATTAAAATGCTCGCCGTCATTCTGCATCGCTCCGCGCGTCGCAAGAAATTCTTAAATGGCAGTGCAGCGAGCGACCGCAAGCAAGAGACAGAGAGAGAGAGGGAGAGGAATGTATGGAAAACGCGGACTCGCCTCTATATCCTTCATTGTGCACGGCGTCTGTGTGCGGTGACGCGCGACACGCGCTGTAATCCACTCGGCCGAGCGTTATTATGTGTCGCGCTGTTGATTTTCAAAATGTTCCTGCTCGATCGCGAGCTCGAGGCGCATTGTGAGCTGTTTTCGTGGCGAGATTGAGTGGTTTGCACAGTTTTGGAGATTAGTGTTTAGAGATTGTCGGGGTTGCTTAACATCTTCGTTTAGATTTTGAAAAATAGTAAGAATGGGGTAGAAATGTTGAGAAGATTATAGCTTTTCAAGAAATGTGCGGAAAATTTCTTTCTTATAGCGGGTGAAATATTTATTATTCACATGTTCTTCAATAACATTTGCAAATTTCATAAAGTCTAATAACAATAAGAATATTATTGCCAATATATTTATAATATAAAGATGTATTCTATGAGCAATCATTATATTAGGTTTATTCGTTGTCTTATAAATCGCCAAGGTGCATAACTTCCAAAGCTCATCGCTTACCGGCGACAACCCAACTCATCCGCCTCCCATCGCTCAAAGATAATCTTCCCAACAAAATTAAACAATAAACCCACATTTACCACCTCTCCCAAAAACAAACCTCCCCCCAAAAAAGGAGCTCCTCTCGACCAGCAAAAATCCATCGGCCGCCTCAATTTATCACCAGCCGCATTAATTGAACGCTCATCGGTGCAAAACACACGCGCTCCGTTTAATTACCGATCGGCCGGAATTTATATTTTAATAAAGCCGCGCTCCCGGCCGTCCGGGGCGGCGGGAGCCCCCAATAAGCAGGCGGCTCACGTTTTGAATGACACACATGTCGCGAGAGAGCGAGGCGGGAATGCAAGCGGCGCGCATGTTCCCCCCCGGTCGAATCGCGAGCCGCTTTCTCGGAAAGGCCGCGGAATGCGCGCTTTTAATTGGCCGGCCGGCGCGGCCTCTCGGCTGCGGTTCGGGGGATTTTGCCAGGTTTTCGGGAAAGTTGGCCGTGGAACGATTACTGATAATTGGGGATGAATTTGCATTACGTTGACGATTATCGGGACTGGGGGCCGAGGTTGTTAAAATGTGAAGCTTGTCGGGATTTTGGATGGAGTTTACGGTGAAATTAATGTTTTTAACTCAAATTGCGTTTAAATTCGCGAGACACGCAAGAAAAGATGTTTAAAAATAGTCGAGGCTTTTATGGCGTGGAACAATTAGTTACGCCTTCGTGAAGTCTTACCTTTACCTTCCCCCATAGCGTTTAATAGCAATTAGCACAAAAATATCACTCGTCATATCGCCGAGAAAACCTTCCCGATCCCTTTTCCGCCTGTTATTAGCGTTTTTTTCCGAGCGGAATACATTAAAATCGTGGCACTTTTCAATTACCCCGCTAAAATATCACTTTGAGCCGCGCGCCTTCGTAAAAAAAAAACACGGGCATAAAGGGCGCATTCACTGTTTGACGGCAATAATTGTGCTATTAAAAGCCGTAATAAGTGTACTTTTGCACTTGCAGTACATTGAAATGGCGATTAAATGAAAATCTTTCCAACGGACGCTAAAGCTGTCACGATCCTGCATTCGCGAGGCTCGGGCGTATGATCGCCTCGGGCTGCGCTCCGACGTACACGACTATTTGCAAGACGGGAATAAGTCTGATATATTTTAATGCACTCGAATAACTACAGTTTTTAACGCTTGTATAGGAATTTTCTCGAATATTATCGACGGTGAATAATAAAAAAAAAAATCGCCGGTTCCGTCTCCGGGTCCTGACAGTTGATATTAAGAGTTTCAAATTCGGCTGTACGTTGCCGATGCTCGATTCTTAATGATCAACCCGCTGATAATTAAGACTGCTGAATTTAAATGAAAAAATCTTTTTAATTATCGTCAATAAAAATTTACTTCGCTAATTAATCGATTTATCTTGAAAATTGGCCTGGCTCTCGGTACTTATAACTTTGGCTCATTACGCATTCCGAAATATATCATCTCCAATATTTATCCCCAGATCCGAGGCAACATTCTTCGATACCGTGAAATACTACCTCCGAGCCTAAACCTCCTAATAAACCAAAGGCTCGCTAATTAAATGGCTCGACTCTATCATTACCTCGAATAAAGAGGCCCTTATCTCATTACCTCCGCAAATATGTAAGAAATCCAGCTTTCCAGATCCACCACCCACAACTCCGCCAATAAACTCTCTCCCCCTCCCCCGTCGGCTCGAAAATCGCTCTCCGCGCCTCTCCTCTCTCTCTCTCTCTCTCTCGGAGCTCGCACAGGTGAAACCGGTTGCACTTTCGATAAAAATGTCAAACCGCCCTCGACTGCGGCGGCGGCGGCGGCCGTATGGAAATTTCACGGCCATTAATCGAGGGGATCTCGCTTGCTTATTGTTTTCCGAGGGTATATACCGCGCGCTCGGGGATCGTTAAGCGATGCCTCGGCTGCGCGCGCATATACGGGTTTCCTTGGCCTCGGGCTCCGGAGCGAGCGCATATCGCCTATATTTCTCTATCTCGCTCGATCTTTATTTGTTTCTTTCGCTCTCCTCCGCGCGCGGGACTGCGGGCCTTTGCGGAAAGAGGGCCGCCGCCGCAGCCGCAGCCTTTTTCCGCGGGAGGGGGTGGCGCGCGGCCGAGGAGACGTTTTGTTGGTTTGCTTATGGATTTGCTGCCGGGGAGGATGGTTGGCTGGGCTATCGGCAGATTACGAGGTGATAAGGGGCCGCAGATGGAGATACAAGCGGGTGATAGAATTGTGGACTTGTGTAATGTTCGGTTTGCGAGGTAGTGCTGTTCGTTCGGACCTCGACAAAAGTTTATGTTCATTTGTTTGCTTTTTGTTAAAGATTGAATGTATATTATTAAAATTAAATATCCGTTCATAATAAATAACGAAACGCGCAACGCCTCGAACCCAAATCCGGATTCCAGAAGCGCGCTTCCTCCCCGCGCGTTCATCGTAAAACGATTAAGATTCCCGAGGAAACTCCCGGCAGCTCGGCTCGCCGACTCGCGCAGCGCTCGTCAATCACGCGTCAGCCGGCGCGGGCAATTAAACCATCGGCGCGAATATTATTTCCAGCCTTTGCACCCGATAGACTGCTCCTCCGCGCTGACGCTCGCCTCTACGCGTGTTGCTTACCACCTTATCCGTCCTCTCTCTCTCTCTCTCTCTCTCTCTCTCTCTCCCGACGTTCGTTCCCCGGGCTTGACAATGGAACACACGCGCACGCGAAACGGCGCTCTCGCGCATATCAAAGTAATATACGCGCGCGGATATGGAATATATGTCCGAGGCTTTATCTCGCATGCGTGTGGCGTCTTCTGACCTAGCGAGCCTCTCCCCCGTGTGCTTCTCCTCCTCGGCTCTGTCTCTCTCTCTCTTTCTCCGCTGGGATGTAATATTGCGAGCGCGCACCGGGAGGGGGGGAGTGGACGGAGGTGTATATATGCACGCTGAAAATAATTGAGTTATTTGCCAAGCTAGCTGATCTTTTTTTATACGACGGCAGAGGCGGCCGAGGAGGAGTTTAATTATTGCTAATGCATAGTGGGATTGTAGGTCTGCGGTAGGAAATGGGAGTATTTAAATGGTCTTTGTTTGTCTTTGCATATTTAAAATAGCTTTTAAAACTTGATAAATTTTGGAATTAAAGTAGTTCATTTGTACTGGATAAAAGGAAGCTTTTTTATTAGTCATTATTGTAGACTTTTTTTAAATAGAATGTTGGAAGGAAGACGCGGTAACCCTGATTGATTCCGGCCTAAGAAATCCTTTTCTCCCGCCAGAAGGCTTTCTCCGCGAGCAATTTTTCGAATTCTACAAGAATAGCTCCTCTGCCCGGGAAGGATCAATGCCTGCTCCGGGGTTTATTCTTCTCTTCGGCGCAGCTTTTCGTCCTTTTTCGTCGAGGCTCTCTCTGCCTCTCTCTCTCTTTCTCCCGGCGCAAGCATAATACTCGGCGGCGGCGCAGTTTAGAGTCATCCTGTTATTAATGACGTTTAAATGGCAAGTTCCGAGGGCTCGAAAGCCCGCGCCGCTCTCGGGCAGGGAGGAAGGAGGAATTTTATGGAAAGCGTATATACGGGCATATATTATACTTTTCCGTTTTGCACTTTTAACGAGTGAGTTATACGCGCGCCGCCGCCGCCGCCGCCGCGCTTGTATTCCATTTTCAGACGGCCGCGCGCGGCGCTCGTTTAGAAATATATATTTTTATTATTTACGGCGCATAAGTGTTTTTAATGAACGGCATGTTGTATATCACTTTTCACGAGGGAAAAGATCCGCGCCGGTAAAGGGCCGATTTGACGTTATTAAAACGCGAGTATAATGACCCGAGAGCGCTCCTTCGCTCGTTCGCTTTCCAGGAAATTATTGTCTTCCTCTGCTTTTTTTGGGGAGGCCTTTTATTCCTATTATTATCTGTGCCATTGTGGCCGATCAGGAAACTCGGAGATAAGGCCCCCTCTATCGTAAACATATCGGCGCGGAAATTTATAAGGAATAAATGACGGCTGATTTTAATGCTGACGCGAAACGCCGGAAAAAATGCCCGCGCCGCCGCCGTCGGTTTATAATCTTCGACAAAGGGGTTATATATATTCACGACTCTCCGACGAGCGCCGCGAGTAATTATTCGATTATTACTCCGGAGCTTAGCTTCTCGTAAGTATAATGAAAGGATTGATCTTTATCGAGAGAGGCTGAGGCGAAAAAAAAAAAAAAAAAAGAAACCACGGCGCGCGGCGATGGCTTTTAAATAAAAATCCATTGTGATCTCGCGGGAGTGTATATCCCCGAAAATCGCAAATCACTCTAGAATTCCGAATGAATCATCCGATCTGTTGGGTTATGAAATTAAATTCATAAATAAAATTATCGAGAAGTCGGCCGAGGAGAGGTTTGACAGTCATTTTCTTCGAGTCTCTGACGTAGTCCAGAGCCGCGTTTCTCAGAGCGTAGCCTAACAATGCAATCTGTATTTTTATTTTCTTGAATCTTAATAACGATCGTTTTGTAATCAGCTTCGTGAATTAGGACAGGCGATAAATAAGAAAAATTGAAATATGCCTTATGTCATGAAATTCTCTTTAAAAGTCCGTAGCTTGTAGGGTAAACGAAATAGAAAAGCAATTTCTCGTGACGCAACGAGTAATTGCTTTAGCTCGCAGATTGGAATTATTTAAGAAAACATCGGTTTACCGCCTACAAGGAACGATCGAAAAAAATTAATTTCAAAGATTCACCAACAAATTGCCAATAATTGACAAAAATTAGCCTCCAATGACCGTCGATTAACCGCTAACCCGCACAAAAATTCCCATCTTTAATTCAATTCCCATCCAAAAGAAAAGAAGCCAACCCAGAATCCCGAAAATTAAGTCAATTCCTTTCCCCGATCGGCAATTCAGCCCAATCGAGCGTCGATCGTCGTCTCTCTCTCTCTCTTTCTCTCTCTACCTCTTACGCAAGCCGGCAAAAAAGCCCGCAGCCGCGCCGGAATACATACAAAAGTCGAGGCAGAGGACTCGTCGCGGAGCGCGCGGAACAACAACTCTATCTCGATTCCCTCCTCTGGCTCCCACCTCACGTTTCCGCCGCGCGAAAAAAGCGGCTGCCCACCTTTTTTCTCCCTCGCCCCCCCCCCCCCCCCGGCGGGGCAGCGCTAACGAGGGATATCGACTCGCCGGAGGCTAATTGGAATCGCCGTGGTTTTCGGGCCTATTCTATTATACACCGCGGCCTGATTTTTGGAGGCGCGCGCGCCGATCGACGATCGCCGCCGCCGCCGCCGCAATTAAGCCGCGTGTTGCGCGCTGACGAGGAGGAGAGCTGCTGCCTGCGCTGCCGCGACTCTAATTGAATTAGGAGGAAGGGAGGAGGCACTGATTGGGCGGTGAGAGCCGACGGATTTTATGGGAGCTTTCATTGGGATTATGCGGTGTTTACAAGCTGGAATGGATGTTGGCGCATTTGTCGGCTCGCCGTGTGTGTGTGTGCAATAATTTCTGGGATTTCGGGAGTGCTTTTTATGCGCTTGTTTCGGACGGCCTAAGTGGCCTCTTTTGTCGAGGGGGACTAATTTTTATGGCACTTATGATTTTTATGATAATTGACGATTCGACTAGTAATTTATGTAGATGCGAAGCTAATTCTTACCTTTTTTATGCAAACGGATCAGATTTAAAAGGTCATAATAATAATAATAATAATAATAAAAATTCATGATGATTATAATTAAAAGTTTCGCAACATCTAAAAAGCGAGGAGCATAAGTCAGCAAGAGAGGAACGGCAGCAATTCCAGAAACGGAGTCTCGCCCATTACGAAAGCCCGTGAAAAAGGTGAGGAGAGCGTCCGGCGCATACTTTATGCCCCGGCTAACACCTAAAGAGACAAAACTGCAGGCACTTCCAAGCCCGGTAGCAGCTCCTCGCGGCGGGTCCTCCTCCCAACGGTAGCGGCGGCGGCGGCGGCAGCTCCGGGAGATTTAACGCAGTCCACGAAAACGTGACGAGCAGGTTAAGCGGCCGCCGCGGCGGCGCGCTCTGCATCTCGGATGCCCATCTCCTCCCGGCCTCCGGAAAGAAAGAAAAAAAAGAGCCGACGAGCGAGAGAGCTGCCCGCAATCAGAGGCGCGTAAGGACAATGCCGCGAAATTGATCCGAGAGTAATATGCTCTCGCGGCGCCGAGCGAGAGAACACCCGGCTAACGAGGGAGAGAGAGAGAGAGAGAGAGGAGCGCAAACGACTATGCAAATTCGGAGCTCTCGCTTTGGGGTGGCGGTGTCGATAAATCACCGGGAATCACTTCCACAGCGCCTACCGTAAGCGTTACATTGACCGCTGACGAGCGGCCCGGGGATGCATATAAGGATTGAACGCCGCCGAGTGTGCCGACGACACGAGAGCGGCGCGCTGTTTCGCTGCCTGGCGGGAGATCGACTTATTTTTTTATGCGGCCGATCGACGCGCGGAAAATGCGAGGCGGTGGGTGTTGGGCGGCTTTTCAAGAGGTCTTTCGAGGAGTTGCTTTTGGATTTTCGCGATTGGTGTAATTTGTAATTTCTTCTTTTGATCGGCGTGGATATCTGTAAAGCAAGTTTAATGTAAAGACGTCAAACGATGAGATATACATTAAGAGGCGCACAAAGGATTGCTTTGCCGTTTACATTCGGCATTGGAAATGCATCATCGCCATTATTAATGCTGGCTACAACACGATAAAAGAATAGAAATTATACGGTAATGCAGTAGTCGACCAATAAAAATATGTTGAAGCCCAGTTATTCTATTCTGACGTAAGTTATATTTAAATATTAGGTGATTTAATTTCTGGCATTATTCACTTACTACTCGGTGAGATTCAGTTATCCATGTTCTACTTCTAATGTAAATGATCCGCGTTCTCTCAACAAAACTCAAAAAAAAAAATGGATTAAATGTCAATCCACCAAACTAGCAGTGCCACTGGCGCTCTCGTCAAATCCTAATCCCAAAATCGCACTCAAACTCCTCTCCATCGGCGAAGCGTCCAATATTCTCCCAGCCGACATAATATATATCCCAGCAGCGCAAACAGCCAAGTGAGCATCGGGCTTGAGCCCATGGCGACAAGCTCGCTCTCTCCTACAAAAAGCCCGAACAAAACCGCGGGCTGAAAAAGGCCTTTAAGCCAATCGAAGCCCCTCTCTCTCTCCCTCCCTCTCTCCCCCTCTGTAGGCGCACGCGTCGACATGCAAATTTCTCGCGATGCCGGACGACAATGAGCCGCTGCCGCTGCCGCTGCTGCCCTTCGTGGAAGGGCCAACCCCGTACGCAGCATAGGTGTAGAGGAGATATGAGATGCGCGCGCGGGCCCAAGGCGAGAGGGGGATGTGCATACGAGGTCTTGAGTCATCTGCATATCTAAATAATCGAACGCCTGCTGCTGCCGCCGCCACCGGATCGAGAGGGGGGCCTGAATGACAAAGAAATGGAGCATACAGTCGCGTGCGAAAACTGCTCTCTCTCTCTCTCTCTCTCTCTCTGCCCGGCCGTTTCGAGCTTTGCTGAATGGTCATTATGGCGCGCGAGGCGTCGCGATCATGAGGAGAGATTCGCTTTTTTTACTTTCGTCCGCTTAACTGGAAACGGACTCGGGAGAGTCGCGCGCCCCCCTCCTTTTCCAGGGTTTAATTGGGAATTATCGCGGAGCTTTTACAGCTTTTTATTCGAGCTCGCGGGAAAAATTTATTGAAAATTCTCGCGACCGCATCGAGCTCCGCGCGATCGAAGGTGAAATTTTCGAGCTTTAAATCTATGCTTATATCGTAAAAACGTCTCATTAATCCGCCTAAGCCGCAAGAATGACTTATCTCCCGTCTTTATAGTCACGAGATACGACGTAAATAATCCGATTGCAAACAAGATCAGATTCTTTAATTATTGTTTATACTCGGCCCCTTAATTACTCGATCGACATTCGTTCGTTCACCTCGTGACCGCTTCTCTCCCCGAGCGATAAATCATCGGCCGATCAGCAGCGTCTCACGGGCGTCTCTCCGCGCGCTGAGGCTCGAGAAAAAACAATTACAAGCCTTTTGCCGATATTAAATTTATCGAAAAAGCGCGTTATGTACCCTCTCATTCGGTGGCCTTAATTCAGCCGCTAGAGATTCCCGATCTGCTGGGCTGCTGCTGCTGCGCACTTCCAGGCTTTATGTGCTTTATGGCTCGTAAAAAAAAAGTGGCAGCGCTCATTATTCTCCAATCAGCCGCCGCAGCCAATAAATTTCGCGATATTACAATCCCCCTCCACCGGGGGAGAGAGAGAGAGAGATAGAGTGAGAGAGAGCAAATAAAGGAGAGAGGGGGGTATAAGGGAGCATCTCGCCGGATTTTTGAAGCGCGCAAAGGACAAGCAGGCAATGTTCCTCGCTGATTTGCAATGCAAATGTCCGGCGGGTTCCTTGAACCAGATATATCCGATTGGCTGCTGCTACCGCGAATCTAGATCTATCTGCGCCTCTCTCTCTCTCTCTCGCAGCGGCTTTAAATCCCGGGCGACGCGCATCATTGATTGTCGATTGAAAATCGCATCTGCAGTCGACGCCCCTCTAGTTTCGAGCTTTGCCCTTTCTCTCTCTCTCTCACTCGCTCTCCTCGGAGGGAATATATAAATACTTAGCCGAGGAGCAACCCTTTCCTTTTTTCCCTGTTTTATATTCCTTTATATTTCATTTCATGCCTCTAAGCAAGCATAATGCCGAGGCCGAGGCAGCTGCCGATAATGAATCTAGAGGGCCTTAGGTGTGCGTCTGTGTCTCCGATTGATTTATCGATTAATTTGCATACGTGCAATCACGAGAGGAGAGAAGCGAGAGAGAGAGAGAGAGAGAGAGAGAGAGCGAGAGAGAGGAGTAAGGGGTTGCTGCCGGAGAAAAGGCAGGGAAATCGCGGGTAAGTCGACGATATGCGTTTTGTGCGTTTGGATAAATAATAATGTATAACGAGCTGCAGCGAGAGAGACTCATGAATTATGCAGCGGCCCGGGGAAGAATGGAGGAACCGGAGTTGTTATATTAGAAACTTATGTCGCTCGAGCTTTGAATATCGGTCGTTTCGACGCCCGGTATACACGCCGAAAGGATTTGTGTACTTAGTCGTTGCGCCCGATTCGTTTCGCCGTCGGCGAATTTGAAAGATGACCAATGGCGTCAATGTCGCCACGGGTGGTCTCTGCTTAGATCGTGAAATTTTCGTTAGCTTTTTTAATGCTGCGCGCTGCAGCTTTATTGCGTTCTGCTCTGAGCGGTCGGAGCGACAGACCTTTATAAATTTCGTTTGATAATAAGCAAATGTTTATTTCGATGGGCTAACGGTGGATATTGAAACCGAAGACTTTGATCTAGTAGGAAGTCGTTGTACCGTCGTTATCGTAAGTATAAACAGCTTTTATATAAAGCAAATAACTATACGGCGAATGCAAAAAAAGCCATTTTCTTTTATCGAAAAAGCAGACTTTACCCAAACCCGTCCTGTAAAACAAAGCGCCAAGAGACGAGACATACCTCACCCGGCGCTCTCGCATTTTAGCGTCGATCGATCGGAAGCGCGGAACAATCGGTCACCTCCTCTAAGCCGCAGCGCGTGTACACATATATATATCTCCTCGGGGCTACCTGTCGCCGAATGGCTCGGGCACTGGCGCATTCCTCGCTCTCTCTCTCTCTCTCTCTCTCCCTCCCCGGCTAGACGACAGGTATATAGAGAGGATTGCCCGATTGCCCACACGAAAAGCAGTCTCTCTCTCTCTCTCTCTCGCGGATCGATACACGTAGGTACTGTGTACGCGCATAAACTCCTTGGGTTGCCACGGACAAAGGCGTAAAACTCCTCGTCCCCGCTCGCGCGCGCGATACCAGAAATTTATGTCTCCTTCGCGGCGGCGGCGGCGGCGGCGGCGGCGGCGTCGCCGGGGCAGAGAGCGAGTTGCGTGTTCCGCCGCCCGAGAGCCGAGAACCGACTTGTCCGAGTCTCGGGCCGGGGCGATATAAACCGTGTCCGGCCGGGGCGGCCTATTCCGGATTCCCGTGTCTTTTCGCGAGAGAGAGAGAGAGACAGAGCCGAGGCGCGAGACGTATATACAATGAAATGTCGCGCGACGCCGGGCCCCGCGAGCGGGGCTTTTTATTGCTCGTAAATGGGAAGAGAGCCAGTAGATAAAGGAGCCCTGACGCGGGGATGAAGAATTCATTGGACGCGACGATTTGTCGCTCTCGAGGACTGCGGGCTGTTCGTAATTTAGGAAATTCGGTGTGAGCTCGAAAATCTGAGATGTATAGGCCTTTTATTACAGTCGATTAGGTTGATGGCCCTCGAATTAAAGTATTCGAAAAATAAGGTGTATCATCCTCTTGTAATGTGGCGATTTTTAAGAGGCCTTTATTAAATAATTAGCATAGGTTGAATAGTAGAGGATAGTTTTTTTTGCGTGAAAGTTTTAAATGTTCCAATTAAACGGCGAAAGATGTCTCCGTTATGTATGACTCTACAGTGAAAGTCTCAACAGTTCTGTTATTAATTCGTCCGTGCAAAGGTTACAGAAACAGCGGTAACACGCCCATGAGTCATTCGCGTCAAATATTATTTTGTACGATTTTTTTTTGTAACCTAAAAAAACAACGCCTCAAAAATTATCATAAATGATTCGGAAACGCAAACGAATACCAGACGAAAAAATGTAAACCCATGGCAAGCAGCGACGCAGTTTTCGGTAGAAGTCAAAAAAGAAAACCGAGCGAAGCCCGCAAGCTCCCTCAAACACTCAGCTCGATCCAGCTCGGAAAACAGCTTAATTTCTAAATAATCCGGTCGAATAGCGCGGAGCTCCGAGCTCCCGCGCATAATGACTCAAGCAGCGGCGCGCGCGCGCGCGAGTCCTGGCCTTGCGCCTCGCTTCTGCGCTCGAGTGTCATCGTCGGCGGCGGCGGCGGCGCGGCTGCGTCAAATTCGAGCCCTCCCCGCGCGGGGCGCCCCCGTCCGATAAGAAAACCGGCGGAATGCAGGAAGATCCTATTGTCCTCGCGTTCGTGAGAAAAGCGCTATGATCGGAATTTCGGGGCTTCGGCTTTCGATACCGATATCGATCGATCGATCGCCAAGTGGAACAATTATATACGAGCCGCGCGCGGCTTATTTCCCTCGAGGAGGAGCTGCGGGCATTGGAGAACTTGCCCCTCTTCGGGCTTTTATCATTGTTTGTCGGCCGGCGTGATGATGCGGTTAATTGGAAGCTACTATTGTTGCTTCGTAGGCGCGAGTGGGGTTTAAAGTTTATTTAGCGGAAACATTGTTTCCGAGTTGGTCTCAATGGTATATAAGCGTGCAGCTGGCGTTTGTCAACGTTTGTTTGTAGATTTTTACTTCCGAGTATATTAATTATAAAGAAGGCTTACACAGGTTTGAGAATCTGATTACAAAAGCGTTTTAAACAGACCTTTTATGAGAGTTCGCAAATCATTAAAATTAAATATTTGTTTTCTTTAAATGCAGTTTCGCAATCGTTTCAACCTTTAACTTTCTATTCTTCCAACAAGCATTGCGTTGCATTTGTTTTGAAAATTTCTTTAATAATAGATAACTTTTGTATTAAAATTTCACTTCGTCCTCCACACTCAAAGTCTCGTTCAATGGTTCCATCAAATCTATTTTCTACTGGCCACACAGAATTTCGACGGAAAATCACCAACCAGTTATGAAACAACGGACCAACAAACAGCAGCAAATCGATTATTTCCGCGCGCGCAGACACGCAACTGCGAATTCCACCACCCGAAGCAGGAACAACTCCCGGCGCGCAGATTTCAAGATCGGCCCGATTAAAGCCGACGGGAAAAATCCTAAATAAAAAAAAAAACCGGGGCAGCGGCAACGATACAGCCGGCCGCGCGACATTTTCGGCCCGGCCGCGTTTAAATAAGATCGCAGCCCGGCGATACGCGCGCAGACTTTTATTTCGGGGGGCTGCGCAGCTCGGCGGCCCGAAGGCGAGAATTAATTCAGTAGATAACCCCGGCGAAAAGGCGAGCAGGCAGCTCGTTAAGGCTGTGTGTGTGTGTGTGTGTGCGTTTGACTTCTCACGCGTGTCAACCCCGAGTATGAGCTACGAGTATCGCCGGACTGCGCGCCGCCGCTCTCTGCGTGTGATTTATTCGCCGATTCCGCGCCGAAGATATACAAAGTACGAACAATGAGAGAAAAGCGCTTTACTGCTTCGGTAATGAACACTTTGTGTCCGAGATGAATCGCTCTTATTCACGGACTGGGTGCATGAATTGTGTGCTCTTCTTTGCGATACGGGCCGCGGAGGTACGGCTAGAGAGAGATAGAGAGAATTGCAGTGAATATTTAGCCAGTTTTTTTTTTTTTTTTTTTTTACATTTTTGCTTGTAATGGGAAACACTCGATTTCGAGTAAAAATCTAATCTTATCTTATTAATAAAATTAAGTGGGCTCGATTAGTTGACTCTGGCTTTTATCAGATTTTAATCTCATTGCGCTCTTTCCTAAAACGTAGTTAGCGCGTTTCAGTCGCTGCTTACGTAACAACTTCATATTTTTAGGCGATTTATTTGTACATCTATTTGCAGAAAGAAATATTTACAAAAATATAATCTTAAAGATCCTCTTGACTGCATTAAAAAAGACGAAAAAGAAGCCCATTTGTACGTTATCCGACAACTTTTAGTCACTCGATCATTTATTTAAATATAATATCGTTTATTTTCTCACATAAATGCAGTCTAAATAAAAAAAATCCACCTGATTAGGGTAGCGGCTTAGCATCAATATCTATTTTGAAAACAAAAAGCGAAAAAAAAACTGCACCGCGAAGAATTCGTTTCTGCAACCTGTGTTTTGAGAAACGATATCGCAATGTAAACATCTCGGATTTCTGCCGCAAATCAAGACGAAATACGAGGGCCTTTTTTAAAAGATACGCGAATGCTCGACGCGCCAACGCATACCTTCCACCTCGCGCAACGCCAATATAAACGACTGCGGGCCATTTGGAATTAAAAAAAATATATATATATATCAAATCACCGGTATATATCGAAAGTCACGTACGCAGAGCTCCTTCGCGGAGCCGTCGAAATTCCGGGCTTCCGAGTAAAAAGCTCGCGTAAGCCTTCTCCCGCGGCGATTATCGCGCCGCCGTTTCCCGGTATAAGTGCAGCAAGTCGGCGGTGAGGGTGCCGAGGGAGAGAAAACGGCTCACGCCGCGCGCGCGGCTGGCAATTGCAGAATTGCAGACTTAAGCTCGACGGTGTTCGGTTGCGAGCCGCGCGTGGGTGAGTTATCTTCGAGGAGATAGCAGCTCTCTCTCTCTCTCTCTCTCTGTTGCCTTTCTTATCCGTCGCTTTTGGGAAAGTGGCTCTTCTCGGGAGATTGGACGTTTTGCCGGTTTTGACTGCAAGGCGTTTATTTAAATTTTCAGCAAAACCGGGGAAATGCAATTGTAATAAAAAAAAACACTGCAATATAGTGGTGCATACGCAATGCAAAAAAATATACAATACACGAAAGAATTAAGATCGAAATCCGCGAGCAGCGACAACTTTTCCCGCGTTTCCTTCGCGGACAAGTGTAACACATGCATTTCCAGCATATCAGCAAACTCGACACGAAATCAGCAGCAGCAGCAGCAGCAGCTTAGCCAGCCTCTCGCCCCTATTTTTCAGGCTCTCTTATATCGGAATCCGTTCTCCTCTCTCTCTCTCTCTCTTTCTCTCTCGCTCGCGTATCGATATCGCCGGTTTCTCGGTAACGAGTCGCGGCGTAGTCGACGGAGAGAAAAAAAAGGTGTCGCCTGCGCATTTGATACAAAAGCGTCCGGGCTTCCTTCTCTCTCTCTCTCTCGTTCTCCGCTATAATCGCCCCGGCCGGATATGTGGCATATCGCGTAATTGGAGCAACGAGGCGATGATGTTTATGTGCGTAAGCCGCAGAGAGCGCCGACGCTTCCTTTTCTCCGTTTTTGAAATGGGATATACATATTTCGTGCGCCGTCCGAGGGATATACCGCTGTATCAGGCTTTCGAGATATTGGGGGATTTTCTTTTTGGAGGAGCTGTGGATCGGTGCCGCGTATTTTGTCCCGAAGATAAGCGTTGTTTTATCTGTGGTTCGATGCGAGTGATTTGAGATGGGTTTCGGGGGAAGTAAAATTGTATTAAATATCCGTGCGATGTATGGTGAACTGTTTTATAAAATAATTTTTATAAGATCATTGTAAGTTATTAATCATTCAAATAATAGGTATTAGAAATAAAAAAAAGGTGATATCGTCAACAAGATCTCGTCGATCTTTAGCGATGTTACATTGTTAGGTTGAAGGTCAGAATATGAATGGGAACCTTCTTCAAAAGAATTAACTCATCAAATAATGAAGGCAAAAAACGACATTAGCTTTCTGTCAATTAAATGAATACTAGTTAGTATTAGAAAATGGTAATTGAAAATGTAGCAACATCGAAGCCTTCTAACTATAAAAAATAGATTAAAACCATTAAACTAAAAAAAATCGACAGTATTTTACAAATAAATAATTTAAATACAATAATTATGCGAGCTCTACATTTTAACAAGTTGTTTATTACTCAAACGCTATTCTCGGAAAGCAAAACAAAGCTTTAAGCAACGTAATTTCAGCGTTTAATTCCACAGTATTCGTAAAACGCGCCCAAGATCAATCGATAAACGGGCTCGAAATCAAAGTGTCAGTCGAGTTCAGCGTTTCGCGTTCGGAGGTATGACAAGAGCGTTCGGCGTAAGCACATAATATACCGACCCGAAAGAAAGAGATCCGGGATCCCGACAAGCATTACACGCGTACGCGCCGAGCACGCTATACTTTCGAATTTCAAATAACATCGCGCGCGGCGCGCGAATTCCGCGAGTCATTCGATTCTCCTCCGCAACGCAGACAACACACACCGCTCGGAGCGATTAGCTCTCCGACGTCCTCGTCTCCGCGGCGGGTTTTTTCTCATCTCCGCGGGGACACCACATTGTCGCGCGATACAATCCGATTCGAAATATACTTCGAATAATAGAACGGGGCGAGGAAAATTTTCCGGCGAGCTCTCCTTTTTTTCACCTCCTCGTTTATTCATGAACTACTCGCCGCGCGGCCGTTTCACAAGGAGGCAGACACACACGCACGCCGGATAAAACAAGAGATAAATTACAAAAATCGACGAGAGCGAGCGATTTCGAGTTTTTCTGTCGATTTTGATTTATGTTGCGCCGCCGCTCATTTTTCTGGCCGCGCGGTGGTATTAATTGCCTCGGCTCTCGGGGATTGAGAGATGGATGGTTATACGTATAAATGCGCGCGGAGATTTTCGGCGATACGCGATCGGTATGTAGAGGAGATTATTACCGCGGCTTTTGCTGCATCATCCGAGTTTTTTTGAAAGAAACGGTTTAAAGGGGTTATACCCAGAATATAAACCCGTTCGTTTTTAATTCGTTTCGATATTCTCAGAGTCATTCGCTGCTCTTCGAGATGACTGACATTGAAAGAGATTATTCATGAATGATTTTTAATAATTTAGACGAAACTCTTACTAAACGCCGGATGATTTAGTATTCAGTATCCTATACTTTTGAGGTTGTAAGGAAATCTGAATATAAATACTTTGTTAAGTCATATATCTTACAAGCTTGTTTCTTTTTTCACGGTTATTTTTAATAAATTTTTTGGATTTTACAGGAATAAAATGAAAGTATTGAATAAAATATCGATATACCGCGCAAAGTAAAGCATTACGTAATATCACGTTATAAATAATTTCTCCCGACTGTTACATAAATTATTATTATATAGAAACTATTGAAAAAATGCTGCAACAGGAATTTAAACGTATATAATAACGTATTTTAAATTGTAGAATATTCAATAACGTTCGATCGATATCTGATAAAAGTATTTGATTAATGGTTCAGATACCTACAATTTTTTATTTTTAAATATTTCCAAGAAAATAAGATCACAAAACTTTCCTAAGCGAAATCGCGTTCCAAAAATCGTACAAACGACCCGGTAAACAGCGCAACACCTCTATTCACCGGTCAGGCCAACAAAGCCAATGACCGCCAACATTTCAACGCCATAATCCCCGCCTCAAAAAGCATTTAGCGCCGAGCCATTAACACCCCTGCAAAGGCGATTTTGAAAAAGCGCCTCCACGCCAGCGGCAGCGACGCCCGCGAAAAGCGTGAAATTTCCCACTTTCCCTTCTCCGCCGGCGCCTTCTACTGTGTGCGCAACTCCGCGCGCGCCGATGATTGATTGCTCGGCAGCGACAGCTGAGCGGATGTAACGCCTTTGCCGACCTTCGGAACCGAGCGCCGAGAGGAGCCAGACGCGCGGCCCTTTTTTGCGGGCTACCGTTTTTTTTTTTTTTTTTGGGACGCACTTTTTGAGAAAGAGACCGAGTGACTTTTCCGAGGACTCGGCTTTCCCAGGTTTGCGCCGCTCGAGAGGTGTTTGTTTTCGAAGGTTAATTGGGGGGTTAATGAGCTGTTTGGAGTGCGGGGGGAGAGAAACGTTTGTACGACAAATCACTGGTAATATCGGAGTGATAACCGGGTGATAATAATTATGTAAGATTTCGTACTCGTGTATACTCTTCATTGTTGAATGAATTTGATAATCTCGAGTGTATTTTATAATTGTATGGAAATCGCAATGTATTATTACTGGAATATACATACAATACATTAATAAACGATTTATTTTCTTGGAAAACCTATACTTTCTAGTATCTTAACTATAATAAATATGACATAATATACGGTTTGCATAAAGTGCATACGGATTATAGGTGCTTTTTCTGTGTTATAATCTTTGATATGTATCTATATTTGCAGATACTTGCTGCGCGCCGACCATTTGAAGCTAGAACATGTTTAAGTGTCTATGTAAATGAGATGTGTGTATTGTAGTCAGCGGACTGAGACCTAGAATCTCAGGCAAACAGGCAAATTTATCTACACATCTTTCACTCGGTATGATTTAACTCTTTGCTTAGTGCGGCGCGGCTCAAAAATTTCCTTCTCATTGATTTTTTGCGATGCCGCATCTTCGCTTTTAAAACTTTTACTCAAATGAAATGATTGCTTCCCACAGATAAATATAAAAAAATAGTAACAAATTTTCAGTAAAGGAAGCCGAAGGCAATCGTCATCTTGCGAAAAATATCGCAGAAAAAAGGTCGGAAATTTCCCAAATTTCGAACGCGAAAGAGTTGTATACCAGCCGTCCGTAATCCATTCCGCCTCCTGCAGCTTCTTGACCTTCTGACACAGACCCCCGAAAAAAGGTATCAATCCCCGCGTAATCCAGTTTCCCATGGCCCATTCTTCCCCGCTCGCTTTTCAATTCCAGTCTCGTACACGTGTAAGCGCGCGTCATCGCGGCCGTCGCCGCTCGTTTTCTAGCGTGTATACGTCTTTAAATCGGACGGAAGAAGGGAGGCCCCTGGCCTTCTCTCCTATCACCTGGTCCTTCGAAAAGATTTCGGGGTAAAAACTCGCTAAATACGTCCTTAATGTCGGCCCCCGGGCTTTTGTATACCTGCGGTTACGCAACTCACCGCGTCACGGACCTTCGTTTCAGCGCCGACAATGGACGTCTATCCTTTAGCCGCTCTCGGTGTCGTCTTCTTTCCCCCCCTCGGGAGAGAAAATCAAACAAGCGACACGCACCGGATGGCGCGCCGCGATTTTTCGTCGCCTCTGCTGCCTGCCTCTCTTTTTTTTTTCTTCCTTTCCTTCCTGCTAGGCGGCACATTTTTTTCTCCCTTTCTCTCTCTTCTGCGTTCGGGCGCCTTTTTTTTTCGTCGAGGCTGAATCGAAGCTGCAGTCCGCAGGCAGGAAGTGCTTGTTTTGAAGGCTTTATGACGACTGTGTTATCGCGATGGAGCTGATTATCGATTTTTTTTTGGCGGTGGGTATTGTCGCTTTTCGGAAAGGGGAAAACGGAGGATTTTCGTGATTGAAATATGAGACAGTGACGTTAGATACGCTCTTTTCACGATTGTGTAAACAGCGCGGGCTCGTCGGTTTTATTGAATATATTTTAAGGAGAGATCCGAGACATTTATTAGAATCGTATGTGGCTTCTTTTGTGAAATTTTTATGCACGCGTCAATATACATTCGTCGCGAGTGCAGATGCGACGCGGCAAAGCAAACGAATTTTTTTTCTTTTTTACTGCGAATAACATAAAAAACTCGATCGTTCGTTAGAACAAAGCGGATGATTTTCAAGATCGAAAAAAAACTGCTTTTTTCCGCCGAGCAAACGAAAGAGATCAAGATTCCAAACAAACAAATGACCCAGAAACGTCACGAAACCATCGCCGGTAACCCTTTAGAAACCTCCTACCAAGAATTTTCCATTCTCGCTAACCTTTTTTCCCCGCTGCCCCAGAAAAAAAGCCGCGCGCGCAGAGCAAACAAAGCCTCTTGCTCGCTCTTGCATCGAGGCAAAAAAAAAAAAAAAAAAAGAAAAAATAAAGAAATTCTCTCCCGCCTGAAAGGAACTTGCTCCAGTCTTCTTTTTTAATTTTCGAGAATTCAGTTAGGCGGCGGAGCCTGAGCTTGTGTGTTGAGATACATCGCAGACAATCCCCCGGTCTTCATTTGAATAAGCCATGTAAGTACTAGGTTCTCTTTGGCGCAGGAGGCAGGCAGCCCGAGAGCACGTGAAAAAGAAAACACATTCACGGACGAGGGAATACGGAATGAGAGAAAGAGACACACGCGGAGCTGCTATCCTCGAAAAAAAGCGCGCGGCGCGGCGCTCTCGAGCTCGCGCCCCTTTTTCTCTCTCTCTCTCTCCCTCTTTCTCGCTCGTATTATACATTATGATTCGTCATTTCGGAATAACAACGAAGAGAAGAAGCGAAGCGGCGGCCCCGCCACGCCCAGAGGAATTCAGCATTTGGGACACGCGCAAAGCGCGCCTCTTTGCAGGGACGCTTTGCATTCTTCCGAATGCCGGGGGAGTGCGGTGTGTGCGTATTTGCGAGAGAGGACGGCTGCACACACCGAGGAACGGCGGCGGCGGCGGCGGCATCGCGAGGCCCGCCGAGGAAATCGACGGCCGGGCGATTTATTGCTTCCGAGTTGCTGGAGGATGCGTTTTTGCCGGCGAGCGCTGCGAGGATGAAAGAAGCGGGAGTTTTAGGTTGTGTAAGTGAATGCGTCGGAGATGATGTTGTTAATGTACATTTTTCAATTTTATTTTTGAATTGTAAGCAAATTTTTTATTTCTTTTGCGATAATCTAAATAATAATTATTACTGTTTTAATATCCAAAATACGCGTTAAAAATATCTGCGAGAACACTAATCTCTTCCTTCGAGATTAATCGCAAAGTCCACTCGTTCCACGCGTCTAATAAACTCGAAACCGCCAGTGTCTTTCCGAGCCTATCAGCAGCAGCAGCCAAACAAAAAGGACTCCCCATTTTCCTGTTCCTCCGGACTTTTGACTCGCTGCCTTATATATATCCCCCCTGGAACTCTCGCAATCTCCAGCGAATAATTCGCTCTGATCCGACTTATCGAGAAAATCTCTCTCTCTCTCTCTCCGGCCGCTCTCGAATGCCTTATCTCTTACGGCACCTTTTCAGCGCCTTTATCTCCCCCCTCGAACCGGTTACGCATTGTCTGTCGATATATCGGACGTCCGTATAACGTTTATTACCGCGGGGCCCCCGAGACACACCTACACTATCCGCGCGCGCGCGCCGCGCGTTCGCGAATTTCTGCATTTCGAAACGAGACACACACTCGGATATTCTGTTTTACGAGCTCCGCGAGAGAGAGAGAGAGAGAGAGAGTCCGCGTGCTTTATGGAAGCCCAATAAAACGGCATTTTTCCGAGCGACGCCCGGCGGGATGATTTATTAAACAGTAAAAGCGAAGGTTTGTTAGGGGCGATAGTGATACCGCCGGCTGATTAGTCCGTAAATAAACCTTTGCCGGGGGAAAAAGCTGGCGGCAATTGATTGCGTTCGACAGGTGCGTCTGTGCGCGGGGGGAAAGAAATATCGAGCGAAGGTTTCGAGCAGGAAGCTGGCTTTGGGAATTGGACCGAGTGCCTCGGGTCGTAAAGACACCTTTTCGCGCGATCGAAAATAATCTTGGGCCGTCGTGAAAAATTAGTTGCAATGCGATAATTTCGAATAGTCAGAAAACGAAAATATAGAGACAAATAGGATCGGCGTGTAATTACGTCGGAAGTTTTTCGGAATTATAAATGCCTCAATGGCATAGTATCCATTGCGATCTATACGGCGATAGTGACGTATTCATAAATTACATTACAGTAAAACTGCGGCCGCTCAAAAATGTTATTGTGAGAAATACAATGCACTTTAGAAATAGTGTCGCAGACTGTTAAGTCTTCGAAAAACTATTCTGTCACAATGAAATTCAAACGCTCCGAACGAAACTTTATTGCTCCTGACATGAAATTTTACAAAACCTTTCGCCCTGGCAACATAAAACTATACTTATCGCTCTTACTTACGAAAATAGATTATGTAAGCGTAGCTTTCTTCCAGACTGAATCGTCGCACAATCAGTCCACCAGCCTCCCCGGAAAGCACCCCGTTTCCCCAAAAGCCAAAAATCATCAGGAGAAGCAGCCCGCTGACCCGGGACCCACCTACGCGCTCATTGTCTCGAGCTCGCAATAATAGCAGGCTCGTCGCGCAGGTATAAGAAGCTTAACGCGCGTGCGCACGCGCGCGACCGAGAGAGGGACAGAGAAAGAGAGGATCGCCGCCGGTGCACAATGGGCCCGCGGATATACTGCGCTTCTCCGCTCTCTCTCTCTCTCGCGTCGATCGCTCCTTTGACGAAGATCAAGCGGGGGGTGGGGAGGAGAGCGAAGGGCCGTAAAAGACGAAAACGACTTTTCAAATGCATTTTAGTTCGGCCGCGCGCGCGCGGCCAACTTGTCATACGAGATTCCCCGGCGTTTATGCATCGAGCGGAGAGAATCGCTTAAATACGCAGGCAAAAATTGTTTTATTGAGCGCCCCGAGAGGCTCCGAGTGTGTGTGCGCGCGCGCGCGCCCTTCGCGCGGCCGAGAGCCAAAGGAGCCGAGGGCCTCTCTTTTTTGCCCCGAGGTAATCGAATTTTACGTGTCGATTAGTATTGAGGGAAATTGGCTCTTTCTTTATCTTCCTTTTTTGCGCTTTTGTCAGTGTTTGGAATTGCCTTTTGGGTGGTAACTTTGTTTTACGCGTTTAAATTAATTCATTACGGAAACGCAATAGTTTATTACTTAATCTTTTTGTTTGCCTTCGACTGGCTTTAACAAATGTAGCAGGAGAATGTTATTTAAAAAAACTTTTTGAATTGAAAACATTCCGTAACAGCCAGCTTTCTCACAAAAATATAATCCCATTATCTACGTACCGTCCAAGCACACTACCTACATATTCGTTCTGTTTACAGAACACGAGAAAAGCCCGAGAAATTCGAGTAAGAAAACGTGAAAAAGCTCGCGGTCCTACACAAATAAATGCGCGCCGCGCATTAATTCCCGGCGCGGCTCTCCTAAGAAAATAATTCGATTTCTCGGGCGCGACGACGTGATGTGTCCCGCTCGTAATTGCTCGTCGCGGATATTTTCGTTTTGAGTAAAAGCCCGAGCTCTCGATCGATCCTCCTCGACGTTTCCTGCGCCGTTTTCACTTACCGCGCCGCGGCGACAGCTCAAATAAACCGCGCGTCAATTTGGAAATAAAGGCGGGATACTCGCGGAAAGGTCTATAAATATGTGATTATTTTCCTTTTCGACTATTGCCGCTTTTCCTAGGCAGGGGAACGCCTCGTTTTTACAGCGTCATATCGAAGAAGACCGCGGCTTGGTCGTTAATAAAATGTAGCTCAATAATCTATATGCGCGAGGTGCAATTAGTTTTGTTTTAATAACTGCCTTGCGCGGCGAGCGGAGTTTTCTTTTGAAATGTTGCGCTATGCGAAACGTTCGAAATATGCGCCTGCAGATTGGCGCGTTTATGTTGTATGTACCAGAAATTCGCAAAAACAGATATATAATTACTAAAATAATGATGCTTGTACTTGCCGGTAAAGCCAGTACTTGGCTCTGAAATGAAATGATGTTTTAAACATTTTGTTAACTTTACGTGTAGGTGATATAACTACTTATTACCGGCTGGATACGTATTTTAAACTAAAGTTTCGACTTTTTTGCGAAACTCCGCGGCCGCCAATAATTGCCGGGGAAAATCTTAAAATGTAAATCTTTGTAATTAGGCATTAAACTGCTTTTATCTGGTCGATAGAAAATACTCGGCGCTCTTGTACGTTCTTTCATAACCGAATACCAGATCCAAACAAAGCTTTCTCTTTGTGAAAGAAAAACCACGGGCGATTTGTATCTAATCGAGACTCTTTCGATATTTGTTTTAATCTTCTTTGCTGAGTGAAATTTAGATTACATACCCGTAAGTGCGATTGCGCAACGTGATTCTTATTTTCTATAAATAGCTGACCTTTTTCAATTATCGAATTATTTAAAAAAAATAATAAGCTGTTTAGGCACGTGAACAGTTGATATAAAAAAATCGTATATTATTGGCTGATTAGCGATTAAAGTTTAGTCGATAAATTAATCGATCAATCGCACATTTGAGCAAATAATTGTATTTAAATTACATAATTTATTCAAACATTCGCACTAAGCAAGATTGTTATCAATGAACAATCAAAGATCCGATTCAACACCAGTGCCTTATCACCGATAAAACGTAATACCTAATAATAACACCACTCATAAATCACAACTCGATCCGAACACCCGAAAAAAAAAAAAAAAATCCCAACGTCCGCTCCGTCCCCAAAAATCCTCTCTCTCCGCGTGCAGCAGTCACTCGGCGTCTCTCGCACGGCAATGCGCTCAATAAACGAGTGCAGGCATTCGCAGACGGACGCGCCCGAAGAATCCCATCTCACTCTCACTGCTCTCTCTCTCTCTCTCTCTCTCTCCCTCGGACAAGCTACCGATGCAGACCCGAAGGCCGGCGGCCTCCTCTCTCTTTCTCTCTCGGGCAGAGGAAACTGGTCGCATTCCGGGCGCGCAGGACAAAAGAGGTATATACGCGGCTGATTACAACATTAATAAACAAATGAGGCCCGAGGCCCCGCGGCCGGGGCACCGCCGCGTGGGAGTAGTGGCGGGAGGCCGCGGGCCAATGGGAGCGAGTGGGCGGGCGGGGGCCGGTCCTGAGCTCGGCCAATCGGGGAGGGAGAAGCGCCGCCGGCGGAGAAGCGCTGTCCTCGTCGCGGGTCGACGCCCACGAGAGAAAGAGAGAGAGAGAGAGAGAGACCGCCAGGACGACAGGAGAGCTATACGCCGATAGGAGCGCGCGCCTTTGTTTTTGCGCGCTTTTGAGGAAAATGGTGAGCGATCCCTGGCGGGACGAGGCGACGGGGGCGAGGCGGTGCCCGGCGACGAGCGGCGGGGGAAGGGGGTTGGGAATTTTAGATCGTTTTGAGTGATTAATTAAGAAGGTAAGTCGGACGTTTTTTTTAGGCAGGTCGTGCGGTAATGTGCTGAATTGGCGATTAAGAAAGTAACTTCGACGGAAGTGCATATGCGTAAGTGCACGTTTACCCAATTAAATTTTTTAATTACGCATTGAGCGTCGAGTGCAACGTGACTCCCTTGTCAATTCTCAAAATTCAATGAATTTACAGCTCAATCGTCGAAAGCGCACGACGAATACACGGCAAAAAAAAAAAAAAAAAGAAAGAAGAGGCCGCAGTCGCAAAAAGGCCGCGAATCCGTTGAATCCTTGAAAAAAGCCTCGCGCGCGCAGCCTGCTCGCACGGCCGAGCAGCCATCCTCAATAAAAAGCAAGTACATAATACTCTTAGCGGCGTAGAGGCGAGCAGGCACGCACGAGGCGCTCTCCTTCTTTCTTCCGCTCTGTCTCCTTCTTCCCCCTTTCTTTCAGGCTCGCCGCTCTCGGTAACTCCTCTCTCTCTCTCTTTCAATGCGTACGTCGGCTTTTCAGCTGCACATTATTGCAGCGCTGGCGGCGGCCGTCTATATTGGTAAGAGAGAGAGAGAGAGAGGGAGAGAGACAGAGAGGCTAGCCAAACACTATTAGCTTTCGTTATGCGCCTTTATCTCCTTCGTCTTCTGCGGGAGGCGTTGCTCGTTGCCCCGGTGTACTGACCGCGCGGAGAGGATTCGATCGCCGGAGAGAGAGAGAGAGAGAGGCTGAGGATTATTGGCGAGGGCTTTCCAGGGCTTGATTTAGGTGATTTAGGGCGAGAGCTTTGAAATATGGGCCGAGGGCGCGCGAGGAGATTGAAATTTTCGGTTACGCGGAGCCGCTGCTCGCCGAGCGTTTTTCAGAGTTTGGAAAGAGTCGCTTTTGCGGTTAGAATGAAATTTGTCTTTAATTTTTGAAAGTGTCTCGGGTTAGTAATTTAATTTCTTTAATTTTGCTAGGGACATTTTGAGAGAATACAGTTGAGAAGGTTTCAAGAGTGAGTCAGAGACCGATACGAATTGTCTTACTCGTCATTCAATGATTAATACTTTTACTAGTAACAGATTTAGTTGTACCAAAGAGTAATGTTACAACTGTATATATTTAATAAAAAAAAACAGGAATAGTAATGAATGTTTAACACATGTTTAAACAAAATATATTTCATCTGTAATTACTTTCAATTATAAAAAGCATAACTTCAGGTATTTCTAATGCAATGAGCACAATATTAACAAATTAGAAACGTGCCAATATTCTTCGATGATTTACGTTTGACCGTTACGCACTATTGCAACTTAAGGCGAGAATATTCTAAATACTAAAAAGACAAACTTTATTGAAACGTGTCAAGAACATCGGAATTTATTATTTAAAAAGCGTTTCATTAAAAAAATCATTTGAAAGCGCGAATTGTAAAAACTGTAGCTCGACGATGTCAAGGCTCGGCGAAACGTGCTCTTTTCTCCACATTTACATTGACAATAAAGATTCAAAATAGAAGCAGCAACATAAATCTTACTTTATGCCGTATTTAGATATTGTAAGATTTAGCCTTCTGACATCACTGCCGCCGCGTCTGCGTTACGAGAGATTCAATCTCGCGCGGCGGCGGCAGTTTCGTCACTGTTTAAACTAACTGAAAAAAGTGAAACCTTTACGATGAAGATATAAAAGTCAATCGAGCTTCTGATGCAATTCCAAGCTGAAGCTCGTCCGCCTTTCGGGACTGGCGGAGATTTTCTCGATTCTTCTTCGGGTGCAAGCGATCCTCCCGAGGAGAAAAGGAGAATGTCGAAATTAAAGTAGCGGATATCGTCTTGGAAATGGCTATTGGAGTCGCTAGATTCTATACAAGCCATCAAATTTTATTCTCCAAAGAGTCGTTCGGTCGTGCCGTGATGGTCGATTCTTGGCCTCGGTAATTTTCACTGCGGAGCATTTCCATTCGCCCCGTTTAAAATCCACTTTAGAGCAAATCAACGAGCATTAAACAATCTACTACTTAACGTTAAATAGATGCTTAACGATCGAGGCATATCGAATCCTGGCCGCATCGTCGTGTCCGTTCAGGTTGCGCGTCTTAGTCTCTCTGTCTTCTGCCGTGATCTGCAACGAGAGGAGAGAGGGGGAGGGAAGAGGAGACCATAGCCCCCCAGACACTATTAGCTTTCGTTATGCGCTTTATCTTCTTCGCTCGAACCACAAAGTGACCATTTGGCTCTTGGGAAGTCTCACTTTTTCTTAGTAGCTTTGTCCTTTTTTGATTGATTTAAAGTCTCTCGCCGAGATTTATTTGCTATTACGAGAGGCCCTCTCGCGTCCCTCTCACAAAAATGCCGGGCGTTCGTGAGCATTTTTAAACGAAATTTTTCGAAAAGCTATTTTTCTCTCGACGCTAGATATTGAGTTTTTACTGCAGGGGGCCGGTTCGTTCTTTGAAATTCAGTGAGAAAAAATAAATAAATTTTTACCGAATGGCAAATCGATATACTGCCGGTCAGAAAGTGTTAATTTTCTGCACCACTGCAAGCATGAATGTATTTGAAAAATCAGACAATTTTTAATAACGATACTTAATCCCCGCGTAGTTTCCCTTTCAAACCAATATCCCTTCTCGTTCATCCTCCCAGACATTCCCAGCCGGAGCCTCCAGAAAAAGTCAAAGCCCCGCAGCCAGGAAGAAAAGAAGGGCAGAATGATTACCCAGAGGCAACGTCTCGTCGCTCGGCTCGGACGTAACCTCGGTGTCAGCGAGAGAGCCTCGCCTTAATCTTTAAAGCCCGAATTAGGCTCTCTCTCTCTGTCGCGGGCGCGCCTTTTCCTGCATTTCGAGGAGTCTCCTCGCGCGCGACTCGCTCGCTCGCTCGCTCGCGGCAGATAGAGAGAGAGAGAGAGAGAGCGCCGGTCACGTATATACGTACGGTGGCAGCGCGAGCCCGGGGGCCGGAACTCGCCCATTACCGGAAACTTAATAGTCCGTGAAAACAATAGAATTACGCGGCGAATCGAATAAAAATCCGGGCGACCACTGCAGGCCGCAGCGCCCCGCGCGTCCGGCGCTCATGCAAGACTCCTCTCTTATATATATCTTTCTTGCTCGAGAACCCGCCGGAGAGACCTGGGGTGAGAGATGGACGAGGAGGAGCGCTTTAGGATGTGGGAGGTTATTTAACTCGGGGGGGCCTGGGACTCTTCTGCGACGCGAGTTTGAGAATGCTGCTGCTGCTGCTGCTGCTGTTACTTCCGGCTTATTAATCGGGCTCTCGCGTTGTTTTATTTTAACGTTTCGAAGTAATGTTTGTTTTCAAGTGGAAAAATGCGAAATTCCTTGACAATAGAGACTGTAGCGATATTAGTTAGTTATATTATTTGTTAGTTATTTTATTTGTTAGTTGAAAAACAGTGCACGTCGAATCGACGCCAAACCTTTACCCCACGAACCACCTGACCTTCCAAAAAACTGCAAAAACTCTCGCGTATCCCCCTTCGTCCAACCCAAGTAAGCTCACTCGAGCATTAAAACGCCGGCTTCCATCGCGAGGCCGCGCGCGTCCGAAGAAGCTTCTCCCACGTATATACAGCGGGAGGAAATTGGCTTCGCCCCTTTCCTCGCCGAAATGCCAAAAGGTCGTGACGCGTGCGAACGGGGCTCCGCTGTTCCGGAACGGCGATTAGCCGCGTCTCCCGAGGAACCGAGAAACGCCGCCGCTAACCCTTTTTCCTGTGTGTGTCGCGAGACGCGCCGCGGCGCAGGTATACGTATTATACATGTGAGAAGAACGCCGTGGGAGACGGGCGTTTTTAATGCTCGATATGCGCATTAATTGCTTCATTGCGCGGAGGCTCGAGGAGAACCGGCGGCCGGATGCCCTTTGGGTTAATTATGCGGGGCTTCGTCAAGTGTCTTTTAGGGTGTGGCTGCACTGAAATAAAGAACTTTTGGACGTTAAAAGCTGTGGGTTTAAATAAAATTTTGTTCGAGAGAGAGAGAGAGAGAGAGAGAAAAAGTAGCGGATAATCGTCGTAACAATAGGCTGATGCCAGTAAGTGAAGACTATTCTTTTTTTTTGTCCGATCGTGTGCCAGATTGTCGCACACAGTACAGTAATTTTATGGTGTTCTTTTTCTGTAAGGAAGTTATTAGGCTTAATCGTTCTATTGTAGCTTCATAATCGAGTGATTTAACATCGTGATTTAGATGGAAAGCTATTATTCTTTGAAATCCAAGACGTTCGAAACGAAAAATAAAATTATTCCACTTTTCTTATCCAATGATCGTGGCCAGCGTGGTAATAAATTAAGAAAAATTGTTGTACAAAGTAGTTAGCGAAACAGTAAAAGGATAAACGAATTTAGTTAAATGCGTTTTATTTCAAGTTTATTACACGATTCGACGCGAATTGGTTGCGAGCCCATTTAATTGCATTGATTTAATCAAAATTCGACATTATAATGCAATTCTCCCCCGTTCGAGTCGTAAATAAAATATCGCCTCCATCGCCCAACGAAATGATAAACTGCGGTCCGCGGTAAATTAATTAAACCGCAATGATTTTCAATTTTCATCCGAAACTCGAAATCAGTATCGAAACCCGCGGCAAAAGGACGCGAGAGAGAATCTTCGAGGCTCGCCGTAAAATATTGCCCCCGCATAATGGGCAGGCATGCAAAACACCTCGCAGCTGTCAGCCGCGGTATTAATCCCCTAAATTATCCTCCTCCCCGCCCGTCCAGTCCGAAAAGTCCGCATCACGTTTTTCATATTAAAGGTATATCTCCCCGCTCGCTGTCCCTCCTCCGCCGCGGCTAATGAGAAGAAAAGGCCGCTTCGCGCGCGCTCTGGAAATTATCGAGTAGCCGAAACGGCTCTTCGCGTTTCGCTCTCTCTCTCTCTCTCTCTCTCTCTCTCGCGCGCGCGCGCGCGGAGAAAGGAATTTAAATGGAAGTACCGCCCACTTGCTCGGCGATCGATCGAAGGTCGCGCCGGAGAGGAAGGGAGAGAGGACGACAACTACGACAACCGCGGGGATCCTGGAAAATCAAGGGCCTCGATCTCGAGCGAGAGAGAGAGAGAGAGAGAGAGAGAGAGACGGAGGGAGGGAGGCTCTCCCGAGAAGCGAGAACGGCGCAGGTGTATATGGAGAACGGCGAACTGGCTGCCGGGAGGAGGATGGACACGGCGCGCGAATTTTCAATGGCCTGATCATTATAAGGCGCTGTGTAGACGGGAAAATTCGAGGAAGCGGGCCGACGTTTTAGCTTGTCGACGAGCTTTTTGGAGCTCGAGACGGCGGCCGGCGATTAATTAGCGTTTCCTTGAATTTCGAGCTCGTCTCGTCGGGGTGGAAGTTGGTGGAAGGCAGTTTTGGTAGTTGTAGCGCGTGGCACGAAGTTACCGAGCTTTTCAAGCTCCTCGACGCGAATTTTGACAATTTTAAAAGTAGTAAAAAATTTTTTGATGGACGCGCTGCATTAAGATTACACGAAGCAGCTGCAAATGCTGATTGCTAATAATATTTGGAAGGTAAGATGCGTAAAGGAAGATTGTATTTGGGCGTTATTGATTAATGGTCGTTAAAAGGTACGAATTTATACTTCCGCGAGTTGCATGTGCATCTCGAAACGAGATGGAAGGTATCGATTATTGTAATAAAAGAGCAAGAGTGGGAATAATTAGCGATCGTTTTTAATAAAACGGCGTAATTTTTCTTGCATTTTTAGTATCGGCTCAATCAAGAGCCATTAAAACATCGAGGCACTTTTAAAAACTTTTGAAAAATTACTTTTGATTTCGAACTAATCCGTGCTTCCAATATTTATTGGATCATTTTTAAAGTTTTATCTCAACATCCGCATAATAACTTTTTTTTTCAATCAAACCTTTAAGAACTTTACGAGAAACATATTGTTAATCGCATCGTACCACCGACACGATTGGACCATTTACCACCAAAATCTTTCTCCAACCAAAATCTTATCTAATCCCGAGCAGCGAAACGGCGGCGATGCGCCCCGACTTTCCATCTCAGGGAAACGAGCTCTAATTAAAGCTTCTAAAAAGACTGTCCCCTGCGTCGATAGGCAATCGGGGGTCAATTAAAAGAATGGCCGGCGATCGCGATATGAGTGCAGCGTCGTTCGCGCGAATTAAAATCACCCCTCGAGGCGGAGAAGAGAGAGGAGTATATATAGTGGCGGCCGATAAGGTTCCGGCGCTCGGGGCGGACGTGTCGCCCCCCTCTGTCCCGATCTCACCTTCCGTATCTCGAGCAGGTTGCGGCCGCGCGCTCAATTTCTCCTGCTCCGCGCGCGAGACTCCCTCTCTCTCTCTCTCTCCCTAAGGCCCCTAATTCAAAACGTGGAAGCTCCTGGCGCGTTGGCTGGAGGTCCTTTAGCATATAATCCTCGGGGGCGACAAGGCGCGACGAGGAGGAGCGGGGGGCCGGTGCGCCGTGTGTCGTCTTTCTTTTAGCGGCCGTGTGTGGCTTATATTCGCTTTCTCCGGAGATCTTTATTTATGGGGCTACTGCCTCCGCTCCGCCGGGACGAGGTCGGTTCGGTGTGCTTTCCTGCGGAGCGAAGCTTTTAGCGGAGGTATATCGTTTAATGGGCTTTGTTCGCCGATCGTTCGGTATGATGTAATTTCGATACAATGTTATAACAGCACTCTAATCTGTCACGTGAAAGATATTACTCTTGCGCGTGCAGGTGCACCGCCCAAGAACCAAGTACTCTCGCGTAAGATAAGAACGTTATTTTATTAAAAAATTGTAGGTCACAGTGTAAAAATAAACGCGAACGGTCGCTCGAACCCAATTAACGAAAGCCCAGAAGTTCGGGGAAAGATAAACAAAAAAGCCGATTCTCACGATAATACACACCTCGTCCCCTGACAGAAAATCCATTAGAACACATGTCGAGAGAGCATATGACTCTGAAAACTCAGGTGCCCGAAATCATCGGCGCGAAACAGCATCAGCAGCAGCCTCCGATGAGATGCAAAGCGTATGATCATTTTATTGAGGAAAAAGTCTCCTCGTAGGTCGGCGCGGCGTTCTAATTGAGCACGATCGCCCCCGCGGCCGCGACAACAGGCGGCCGTGTGTGTGTGTCTATTTTTGAAATTTCAAATCCCCGTATTTGCGTTGCAGATGCGGCGCATATAAGGAGCCCGGCGGACGTATAATGTTTTCTCTCAATTAAGCCTTAATTAAGTTAAAATTAACATCGTCGATTTCTCCCTACCCCCGGACCCAGGCCCCGGACGACTACCCAGGACGCGCGCGGGACACCGATCCCCCGAGCTCACCCACCTCCGGAGATATCGCGAGAAGAGAGAGAGAGAGAGAGAGAGAGAGAGAGAGAGAGAGAGAGAAAGGGAGGGAGGGAGATCTCCGCTGCTGGGTGGCCTGCCCGAGCTGTGGAAGTACAGTCGGGAGGGAGATTATTCAACGGGCCGTCAGCTGGGAGGCTGGATGGTCGAGGGAAATTGGGGAGGTCAACTTTCTTGTACTTTTTTGGGCTGCTGTGCACTAGGATGAAGGATTTTTTTTTTATTTCAATGATCTAAGCAGGCGAAAATTAGTTTTTTCTCTCTCGATGTTAAGGGAAAATTTACTGAAAAAATGCTGTACGGAAATCGGCTGCTGCTCCGAAAAATAAAAGTTCTCCTTGCGCAAGTCAAAATTAAAGTATATTCAATGATAATGGCCGACAATCAATCTTCTTTCGATATACCCAAAAATTAATCGAAGCCTCCAATCGCACGTAGACGCAGAACGAACCCAAAACTATTTCCCGAAACCGTCAGATCGGCCGTCTCCTCGATCGGGCCATCAATCCCGCCGCGGGAATCATCCTAACCCAGGCGCCTGGAAGCGTCTAAAAAACCCCCGAAATCCCTCATTCTCACGCAGCATGACAAATAAGAAAGCCCTTCCCCGAGGCCATCGCTCAAGAGCCAGCCGGCGGCCTCTCTCTCTCTCTCTCTCTCTCCCGTCCTCGCGCACAAAGGGATCGAGGAGCCAAGAATAAGACAGCAGCAGCAGGTCCCCGTTCCCTCCTGCACCTGACGGCTCCGGAGACTTTTGCCGGCGCCTGTACGCGAGGTGTCTCCTCGAGGGGGCACCGGGGGTTTTATACTGGGAATCGAAAGTCTTTAGATAAACCAGGCTTCATTAGGGCGAGGATGATCAGACAAGGCGATGCTGGCTACTGGCTTTCCAGCCGGGGCGAGTCCGCGTGTGGCGAGTCCGAGCGCGCACACAGTAACACACATGGACACACACCTGAGCCGATCCCCGAGAGCTCTAGGAGACTGATAGATCTGACCGAGATTAAGAACGCCGGAAGGGCCAAGTGTCTGGATATCGACGCTTTTAATGGCGGACATTTTTTCTTCTTCTTTTTTTCTGGACTTTTGATGGAACGGAGAGGAGACGCTGCTGAGATTGCCGGGGATAAGGGACAATGCTCCTTTGAATGTGGGGCGGACGAGAGTTGGAAATTCAATTTTTTTTTAATGATGCACCTGAAATATTGTCGGACTGGATAGATTTTTCGATTCTTGGTATTTACAGAGGTGATGGGTTCAATCCTGTGTACTCGTGAGAATTATTTTCGCAAATTTTTAGATTGATTCCTAAAAAGTTTCTCTAATTGCTTCGTTTCTTACAATAAAACTGTGCTCACGGATCCACAATACAACAGTTCGATCCAGCGAGCGAGCACAATCCGCCAGTAAATATCCCCACAGCAAACAGAGCTGCTCTCGGAATAAATCATCCCCGTCTTAATTACAACTCCCCGCCATTTTTTCCCATCCGTTTAGCGTTCTCCAATAAGCGACAACTCTTAAAAAAAAAAAAAACAGAAAAAATCGCAGCTCCGCGCCATCCTTCATCCTCCTCTCGACCCCTTTAATCAAGGCAACCCCGATAAAATCCGAAAACGCGCGGATCACCCGAGGCTCCCTCTCTCTTCCTCTCTCTCTCCCTCCCGTACAAAGACATACTCCGCGACAGATGCGCGATAACATCTCTCCCCGACTTTTCGCAGCTACTCCTTTAAAATTCAAAACATCCGCGGCGGCGGAATGAGAGATCGCCGATACGGTAATGGCCGCCTAGGATTTCTCATGTGTCACGGCAGCAGCCAGGGGGATAATTAGTCTCTCTCTCTCTCTCTCTCTCTCCTCTCTCTGTTCCCGGACTCGCTCGTTCGCGCCTTCCCCCCGTTCGTGGAAGCTGCGGGGCAGAGAGAGAGAGAGAGAGAGAGAGAGTGGAAAAGCGCCGAGCGATTATCGACATCGGGCGATGTGCCTGCCCGACGACGCTCCTGACGCTCGTTTTGTTATCTCGCGCCTTAGAGGGAGAGCTGCGACAAGTGGCGCTGAGACCACGAGACCTGTACCAATACCCGAGGTGAATAAGTGGTACATGTTCTTGCCCGAGTTCGCTCGGAGGCAGCTTTTGTTGCTGGCGGACGATCGACCTTTTTTTTTGGATCCGCTCTTTTGCCATTTCGACGATTTACCATTTGCATAAGGCGTTTGCTCTCTGGCTCTGCGAGCGCTCGAGGATTTTTGCGATTTGTTCCGATTGTTTTTAGAAAATTGGACGCTGTAATTAGTTCTTGCGAAAAATAGAATTGAACTGACTTTTGAAAAAATTTTTGTATATAAATTTTGAGAATGAGCCATTACTTCGATGCCTTTTCTTCCTTGTATTATGCAAATGGCTATACTAAATAGAAAGTTTTTGATTAATTTTTAGATGAGGCAGCATTATGTAGAACACGACTATCTACATCCAGCGAGATAATACTTTAATTATAATCTTAGGTAACAATAATCTATGCCGTAAAAAACTGAAAGTGAAATCACCAGATTACGGAGGCAAAACGAAAATCCCTAATTGATCCGTTCGATAAAGAAAATTCACGCGAAAACTCGATTTAATTAACCGAAAGCCTCGGCCGCCGATAGTCTAACCACCTCTTGCATAACTCCGCAGCTCCAGATTAGATACCTTAATTACCCTACATTACTCCGATCCCTAAATCATAATCCTTACCCCCCGACTCTCTCACGAAACATGCAAATAAATAGACACACACTCCTCTCTCCCACAGGCCAGGCAAAACAACGAGGACCAAAGCAGCAGCAGCAGCAGCAGCAGCAGCAGCAACGGCGGCGGCAGCAGCAGCAGCGGAGCAAAAAGTTTTGAGCAGAATGAGATTTGCCTGCATGCGGCTCGCTCACGTTCGTTCGTTCCGTGAATGGGGCTCGGTTAATTTGAAACGTTACACGGGGCTCGGGAGAGAGAGGGAGAGAGAGAGCGAGCGCGAGTATATAAAGTCGATACGATCCGACTGCGCGGCGGCCTGCGGTAAATCAAGCCGCGAGCCTCTCGATCAGCTCCCCATCGATACCTTCCCGGGGCCCTGCATATGGATATGTATTCCGCGTTCCTGACGATCGTTAACGCGGACAATAAACGCCGGGGCCCTGGGATGCAGTTTCTAATTTAGCCTTTAACGATTTGCTAGGGAATTTTCTGAATAGTGTGTGGCTTTAATTATCGGCTCGAGCTGACCGAGGATCGCGGTAATTGAGAGAGCGGCTGAGGTAATTAATAATTCGGTTTCGAATCGATACGCCTCGTCCGCGGATCTCTCGCAATTTTTAAAGTTTGATTATTCGAGCGTTTTACGGCGAGGGAGTCGGAAGAATCTGGTTTAACGATTAAAGTAAAGTGACTCACCGCTCGGCGGAATTCATTGCGGTCTTGTGGAAGTACTGGACTCCGCAAATCCTGAAGTCACATATCGTTCGTGGCATCTCGGATTTCTTTATCTGAAAAGTAAAAATGTGATTATATTAATTTTGATTGAGCGCATGATAATAAAGTTTATTATCGCGCCGTGAAACGTACTGATTTAAAAAAAATGGTAATCTGATCATTTCAAAGTGGAGTCATTGTACTACATTTTAACGTCTTTTATGACTTTTAGTTTTAAAGATAAGAATGATAAAATTGCATCGTAAAATGCGATAATCAGCTGTAATTTAAATTATTTTGCCAAAAAATGATCTACAAAGTGATCGAAATAAATCATTTTTTTGAATCTGTCGTCTGTCAAAGCAATTTAAATGAATTTAAATAAAAGAAATCATGAAATTCAGACTATTTTAATTCTTGGTGATTTACATGTACTTCGATAAAAACCCATTAGTCACGATTGCTCAATATACTTCGATTATCGCATTTAAATTATTATCAAATAATCGGTCAATCTTTTTCCAAATAACCTGTTGACAATTAAAGTACAACGCAGTGAATACTTTATGAGAAACAAGTATTTTGTTTTTTAGTTCGCGCATTCCATTCTCTGATTCAAGAGTTAAGAAAAAAATTTACAAGTGCAATATTGTCACATGTGACCAATGAATCACAGCGGTTTCACGTGTTTAAAATTCGAATCTCCAAATACTAATGAGTATTTGTTTACACGAGGAGAGTAAACCGAAGAAGACTCGGTGCACACAGATTTAGTCACATTCAAAAATATGCTCTACTTGAAATCAGATAAAGCCTCCAAGCCGATAAGCATCGTCCTTCCAACGCCGTTATCAATGCGTACATTTAATGTTCTCTCGGCTCATTTAAACATCGAGCACAGCTAAGAAACCGACTCTTTCGGTTCTCCGGTCGGCCTGTGGTGCGCATATTTCCTAGATGTAAACAGGCGAAAGAGGAGAAAAAAGGCGGCGCCGGGCTAAAAAAAAAGGCCCCATATGCATATATCCGTGGCTTTGTTTTCCCCCGATAGCCAGATACAAGATAGAGCTTAAATTGTTCTCGAAACGGTTACAATAAAAACAATGTGTAAACATCAAGGCCGGCCGGCCATTGTGTCTTTACCTTTGTCCTTGCGCGCTTTTCCCGCTCTCGAGTCTTGCGGCGCACTCTTATTCCGGTCTCGCATTCCACGGGCTCCGTTTTATTGGCGAATTTAGGACGCGAATCGTTTCGCGGATGTATATTGGCATTCCGATTCGAGGCTCGATCTCGACCACACGCACGCACGAGCGCGCGCGAAGGAGCCTTTTCCCCCTTTTGTAATGCAGGACACTGCGCGGGGTAATAAACTCCGCGATAAATCGCTGAGGTGAATTTGATAAGACTTTGATTGGCGTTTGTCATAATTTTTCAGCTCGTGTGCGAGTTATTCCGAGACTTTTTTTAGCGCTCGCCTGGAAAGATAAATGAGCAATAAAAGCGGAAGGTTTTGATAGAGAGCTCGTTCGTTAAAATTAATTCTTAGTCTCTCGATTTAGTCGTCGAGTCGAAATTATTAACTTGATGACTAATACAAAAAAGTGTGCACGTGACAATTCAATTAAAATTTAGGTGCAACAAGCCTCTTAGCTCCGAAACAAAGCGCTTTCATTCAGATCCAAGAGAAGGCAGAGCCGAAACTTTCTACCAAAAGCAGAGATATGAAATGTAAATTTAACACGTATGCAAACTACGAATTCAATATCAATCTCTGTCCGTTCCGAAAACGCCTCATAAATCTATCCGCATCGAGTATACGAATCCACGTGCTCCTATCGACGAAAACCATCGCTCTCGGCGCGCACAGTATTTCCAAGAACCGAGCTGTCCAGCTCTCTTTCGTTCCCTTTCGAGCGCGCGTGCCGTTTTAAACAAAAAATCGAACGCCCGGCGCAATCGCGATCTATATATACGTATAAACACGCCGGTGGTGAAAAATAAAAAGAAATCGACGTATCGCTCTCGCGCTTATTACGACACGCCCCGGGAGAAAGAGACCGCGTGCGACTCTTTTTTCCTCGGGCGGACGCGAGAGAGGAACGCGACTGACGTCACTTCCGTTTCCTGGTACCGAGCTTCGGTACGGACGCGGCGCGTCGTTCATTTTAATCGGCCCCCCCGACCGATTGCGATGGAAAATTCGTAATTGCGCGTGAGGCGACGAATGAACCGTTGCCCGGACTGGGAATCGACCGGGAAAACCTTATTTATGAATTGGATTCGACGCCTTTTAGGGATCGGCGGGAGGGGGTCTGCTTTCTTGATTTTGTGAAGGTGTCGCTTTCATAATTAAGTTTGACTTTTAAGGCGATCACTTGATTTCAAAGGAGGAGATCGGGATATCGAATCGGCTTTCGGAGAATCTTAAGTGACTAAAAGGAAGGTATAAAGGGGCATACGTGCTTTCCAGAAGCGAATAATTAAAAAAGCCGCGCAACAGAGTTAACAAAAATTTGAATTTATTCCGCGGTCCTGAAACAAGTCATTATGGAATGACGTCAAGTCGTTTTATCACGTAAACCATTATACGGTATTTAATGTTATCGTTAAGTTGGCCGCGAACGTGGCTTAAATTCGAATCCGTTCGGTCGTTTCCTTATTTATTTTGCAACTTACTCCTTTCAAAGTACTGCGGCTTTTAATTAAAACTACTGACGCACAAAACAAAAACAAAATTTTTAAATTCCGTTTCTCAATCTGGTTGAAATATTTGCACTTTAATGAAAAAATTCGCTCGTCAAGTCAATCGTTTCTAATTTCAATAACTTTCTAATAAAATTAATAACTAATTTGCAAATACTCAAAAACTTGCGCAAATCGCCCAGCAATTCGCACCTCGCTTACCACCTCTAAAAAGCCCCATTACTCGCGCCTGCGACTGCAACCTGCAGCCGTATAGATTTTCGTCACCGCGAGCATAAAAAACTTGGCAGCCCCCTCGGATTCCTCGCCGACACGCGCATCCATCTGACCCCCCCCCCCCCCCCACGTGCGCTCTCTCTCCTCCTTTTGGCGCGGCGGCGTCCGGAAAAATGATCGCTAATATACGGCGAATCGGCCGCGCGCTGACCCCCGCGCGAGCACGCCATTTAGAACGCGCCGCCAGCGGGGAGAGAGAGAGAGAGAGAGAGAGCGGATGAAGGATCGGATCTCCCGAAGGTTCCGAGGTATCGCCTCGGAGGATTGCAGGGGCTGCTGGAATGCGCGATTGTACGTGGGGGATTTTTGGCATTTTTCTTTGGGATTTTGGGAGGTTTCATCGGTGAATTTGATTGTTAAAGCTGGAATGACAAGGTGGGAATGAAACAGTGAGCGAAATATTTAGTCTACTATGTAGTATATATGAATATGACAAAAGATTATCGTTACTGAAAAGCAGTGAATAAAAGTTGCATATTTTAATAAATAACTAGTTTTACGTAAGAGTAATAATAAAATTGATAATTCTTTTATTATTGAAATCTCACCCAATAAAAAAAAAACAAATTAATATTTAAAGAACGTAAAGATAATAAATTCGAATAGTTAATTGGCAATAAAAGTGCGGAATAAGCAGTTTTTCCAAAGAAATTAAATCAGTCACTTGCGCAATTCCTTTTCATAAAAAAAGGTACATAATCAGATTACATCATTCCCCGATACTTGGCATGCACATAAATATCCTGAATCCCAGAAGTTTCCTTCGTATTATGCCTCGCTGCTCTCATTGGAATACTTTCCGCGCAAATGGATAGTACCTGATCATAATGTCCCCGCGTCCCGCGCCGTATCGTGAATGGAAATCGTGCTCGGCGAAATGTGTCGTGTCACCCGTACGACATCGTGTAGCTCATAAATTAATGGTCTTTCTCGGGCAAAACGGATAAATCCGAGTTGTAACTGCTTCTAACGCGAATATGTTGGCAGTTTGAAAAGACGATAAAAAGGCTCATTATATTGCCGGGAGAATTATGGGTGATGCAAAATTTTACAACTATTGGAGCAGTGCGTCGCGTTAAATCGAAAATTTGAAAGTATAATTTTATTGGAAAATGTCTGTTACATTGTCGACTGAAAGAAATTTAAACATTGCGCTCAAAGTATGTGGCCAAGTAACACTACCGGTTTCCGCGATTAAGCTGTTTCGGACTTGCAAACTATTTGAGGAATTCGAAAAGTTTATCATTTTATGTGTAGGGTTTTATTCTCATTATTAATGATGGATTTTTATTTTCTTCGTTAATTACGGAAGTTAAGAAGAACTTCAGACCAAGAACGGTAATAATTCGAAACAACTTTTTTATTTCCAAAAAAGCAAAACCGTCGATCCTGCATGCCAGCTCTTTAAAATAAACTGAAACTGAAAAGCCTGCAAAAAGCAGCTTACTATTCCAAACAATCCAACCGCAAATGAGCTGAAAGTATATCCCTATCACAAGCTCGAGTCCCACCATCGCAGCTCACTCTCAGGTGTAGAAGGGGCATTGGTACTCTCTCTGTCTCTCTCTCTCTCTCTCCTCTCAAGGTCGCCTCAGCGTGGAAATATCCTTGACGGCTCGCATTATATACACGTGTACAACCCCGCGTGCAGCGTCCGCTCTTATAGGCGCCCGTCGCAAAAAGGGATGCCACGAGGAGGAGGAATACCGGCAAAAAGGCGCAAATACAAAACTCTCCTCTCGCGGGGAGAGAGAAAGAGAGAGAGAGTATATCTTTTCGTGATGAAGCAGCGGCAGCAGCGGCAGCAGCAGAAGAAGATCGGCGCATGACTGATTGGCGGGCTCTCGGTGATGAATCGCCCCGTTATAATTCCTGACTTGAACTGATGATGAATTCGTCCTCCGAGTGTGGTGTGCCTTCTTTCTGAAAAAAACGCGCGCGTCGGAGGGAGAAGAGAAGAGAGATCCTTTATGGCCGAGAGAGAGAGAGAGAGAGAGAGAGAGAGAGTTCGAGGTTAAGGCTACCACTCGCGAATAAGCGAACGGATTAACATAAGTCCCGGGCCAGGAGGTGGAACACGTATGAGATTCCGGCCTTCTTTTTGCTATTGTTCGGGATGCGCTCTCTGCTACATGCGAGACTTGTAAGACGGGGCTCGCCTTTCCGAGAATGTCTTTTCGGGATTGCTACGGTTATTGTCCGAGGGATATTTTTGTTTATTGAAAAGAGCGATCTCGTGTTTTATCGGCCGGAGGGGGTTCGAGCGGGGGTTCGGAGGGAGGGTTGTTACAAGCCGTTCGATTTGAATTGCAAAAGTAGTTAACTTTTGCGAGGGCAATCTGCATTACTTCTTTTTCCGTGCAAAGAGAGCGAATTTTAATTGTTGGAAAATTGTAATGCTTCAATTTATCTTTGATGCTACTGTGCGTATTCAATTTTCAGGTACTTTCTTCTTTATCTTTTGCAGGAGACCACGAATTTTTATTTAAATAAATCAGAAATTCAAAACTAATAATTTTCAAATCGTTACCACTCATTTAATTACCAACAACACATAAAAAAAAACAAGTCCAAAACCCAAAAGACTCTCCGGCCGATAAATCCGCCGCGATTTTCCCAGCCGAAACAAGCCCGCGGCAGCTTAATCAACCCATAAACGCGGCGATATTAATGTTTCCAGATAATTTCGCGGTCTACAAGGAAAAAGCTCGCAGGGAGCAGCGGCCAGACACGCTCTTCCCCGGCGCGGGGGGGAACGAGCAAGCAGCCACAGCAGAGAGCTGCCTCTCTCGGCCGTGTCGCGAGTGTGCGCACGACTTGTAGATGCGGCCCCGATAAGACGGCCCGGCCGGTGCCGAGCGGAACGCTGTGGGATCGGTAGTTTCGAGGAATCGGCCTCGCGAGCCTGATGGGCTTCCTGAGGAATTCGTTTCCGCGGAAATCTCTATTCTTGGCCCTATCTCCCTGCTACCGGTTGCGCGCAGTCTGCTCTTTTTTTTTTGGGCCGCGGTGACGAGACGGTGCAAAGTGCATTATTTAGAATGTTGGCACAGTTTTATTTTTGTAAAACGGAGTGGTAATTGAGTTTTTTAATTGAATCGAAATGATAATCCCAGTAGTTGCGAAATAAATTAACAAACTTTGCTAAATTTATTTAATAAAAATGAAACTTTAATTTTATCGAGTTTATCGATAACGATTTAATATAGCGAATAATTACAAGTATTTTGAACATACTAAAAATTTAAAGATATTGAATAACCTTTCAGGCACTAAATTAAATGAATGAGCCACAAAAATTCACCAGAAGCCGAATCCTCCCACTAAAAGCCCGTTTTCTCCTCGAAAAACTGACGTCCGCCTCTAAAAACCCAAAGAACTCCATCGAATGCAAATGATTCACCCGCCGCAGCAAAAGCAAAACGCTTCCTCGGCTCCGGCGCGGATATTCGGTAAACATCGAACGAGAGAGAGAGGGAGAGAGAGAGAGAGGCGCGCTAACGCGATGATGAACACATTATTATCTACGCGCTCTCTCGTCAATCGGACCGTCGACCTCTCGGCTGCTCTCTCTCTCTCTCTCCGCTCGGCGCTCGAGGCAATTCGAGCCTAATTCCCTTGACAACGTAATCGGCGCCCGGCCTGGGTAATGGCATATTAAGTCGCCGATTTTTCCTCGAATCTCGATAATGGACGAGAAACGGTAGCCGAGTCAGAGGCGGAGGGCTTCCTCCTTTTTTTTCTCTCTCTCTCTCTGCGAGATTCGAACGGTCCGTCGTCGAGGAGGGATATATTATATATATATTGATCGTTAGACACCTTTTCGCGCCGGGATTAGAATGGAAATTGAAATAAAAATTTGGACGGACGGCCCGAGATCGGCCTCGATAATGCCGGTTATAAAAACCTGGGAGCTTCGGGGAAGAGCTTTTTTTTCGGGGCCTCTCATTGAGGATGATAAGATGAATTCGATTTCCTCTTTCCCTGTTTGTTTCTGAGAATCTTTCTTTTGTTGCTTTCAAACGGTTAATTAGTTATTCTATGGACCGACGAGATTGCGATCGTTAGCCTGTCATAACTACACGTGTATTGTGCTGGGATTTGGAGTACACGTGCCGGTTGAGATTCACTTTCGACTTATTACGAGATGCTATCTTTCGAGTTTTCATAATAAAAAAAATTCCGCCGGGTCCGATCGACGCCGCGGCAATTACGACGGCGTAATTGTGAAAAAATGACACGCGACGCCGGCATTAATCACTCGCGTTCGATAATTTAAACAATCGTTACAATTAGGCATTACACAGGCGTACGCAGTCATCGAGCGCTGCTCGGCTCCGCACAATTGCGGCTTGCGTTACAGACTTTCGTCAGTTCTCTCTCTCCTTTTTTTTTCTCTCGCGGTCGCCGTCATCTTCGCGCGCCGCTCGAAAAAATCCAAACACTCGAATCGGAGCGGTGGCTTATAAACAGACGAGCACCGCGGCTGGAATCCGATTTGTTTAAAAAAAGGAGAGATTTATCGGCTCCGCCGAGTGTACCGAGCTCTGCTACAAATAATAAATCCGAGCCGATATTCAACATTTATCGAGCTCGAGGTATTTTCTGTCAATACAACGCCGAGCGACCAGAGATGCCGAAGCAAAGATTCACTCGTGTTGTCGTTGTGGCCAAGAGCAACAACTGCCAGTCAGATTTTGGTAACATCGGGTAAACGGGATTTTCCGAAAGGGGAGAGGCACGGAATTGAACTGATAATTTGTTTGGAGAAAATTCTCTGGCCTGCCCTCTTATTTTGTTGCTTCTTTCAAAAAAGAAAACCGAATTCGGCTGCCGTAAAATGTGGAACGTGTTTCAAAACTGCCATCAATCGGCCAAGATGACTCTTAGAATTTCGCTTAACGAGGTTTAGGTGCTGAATTTAAGGGGTTATAATCATGGATTCACAACTTTTTTATAATGTCATAAATCTCCCGGGAATCGCGTTATTACGGCGCGCTAAAATTTATACTATGTAAATTGCAGCAAAACGAGTAAAATGCTCGCGCTTTATTCGCGAGAGAACGAAAATTTTAAAATACGACGTTTTCATTGATCTCGAAATTTATTATTTAGCTCAAAAGTCGTTATCTTCAAAAGCAGAAAATATATCGAGAAACTCGGCTACTTGTATATTTCGATTTTCCTTCGTAGCCCCCCAATAAAAGGCCGTAACCGCAAAAGAAACGACCGCAAAACAAAAGCAAAGGGGCAATAATTCAGAAAAAAATCCCGGCTATATCACTAAATTTCGTTCTAATCAATGGCCGCGATTCCGGCGGACCCAACCACTCCCCACAGCCGTACACAAATTGCATTTTTCTGGCCCCCCGAAGCAGCGGCCAAAAGGAAGGCCAGCACACACACACACGCTTAGAGAGAAGGAGAGAGAGAGAGAGAAGGGAGGGAGAGAAGAAATGACTCTTCGCGCTCCGGCGCTCTTGTTTACGACGATAATGAAAAATCGCGCTTCTCTAATAAACGCCAGGGCCTCCTCGAGCTATTTCGCGAAGGTGAAAAACGTGGGGTGGGCCTCTCTCGCTCTCTCCAGACGGGCGAAAAAGGTTGCCTAGGGACAGTGCAAAAAGTCGCTAAAAAGCGGCGCAGGGGGTGCTCTCTCTCTCCGGCGCGCAGGTTAGGTTCAAGGGGGCAAATTCGAAACGAATTCTTTTGTTTCGACTTCTCCGCAAAAGGAGCAAGAGCCGCCGCCGCCGCCGCCGCCGCTGCTGCCGCTGCAGCTCGAAAAAAGAGGAGTCGCGGACGACGGCGGAAAGAAAGAAAGGAGAGAATGGCAAGAAAGGAGCGAGCATTGCAGAGCAGCCAGCGTGCACACAGGCTCACGTGTAAGAGGAGTGCGCGGTGGAAGAGAGAGAGAGAGAGAGAGAGAGAGAATATAAGGTTTTATTTTCGAAATTTATGATTGTCAATAAATTTTAAAAGCGTTCCGTCTGGAGCCCTAAGGGCAGCAGCTCCAGAGAGATCCGCAGACCGCAACGTTTGTCTCTCCTCCTTCCTTTCGCCTCCCTTATACTCCTCTCCTCCGCCGTCGCTTTTTCGCCTCTCTCTCTCTCTCTCTCTCTCTCTCGCATGCAGGGACTAAAAGGGCCCCTATGGGGATATTCGGCTTTAGCGCGGTTAATTGCGTTCGCTGTGCGCTTGCGCGTGTATTTTACAACCGATTTTCATCCTTTTTTTCCGGCCTCTCTAAGCCAAAGGCCTTTTTTGCCCGCGTTGTATACTTCTGTTTTGTGCGATGTTTAATTGTTCGCGGCCGGTTTCCGAATCGCCTCCTTCTCTTTCTCTCTCTCTCTCTCGCTCGCGAAAGGTATTTCGGTGTGCCCCGAGGATTATTACTCAGACCGGCGCTTTGGGAATTTCGATTTGTCAAGCGGCGGCGGACCCAGAGAGAGAGAGAGAGAGAGAAGCAATTTTTGCGCCCGAAAGCTTGAAAAATCTGGGGGCATTTGACAAAGTGTTAATCTCTTTTGGCGAAATTGCGTAAGTATAGTGTTTCGAGGTCGAGGGCATTTTATGAGATACGTTCGTTCGCGGATGCGCTTGCGCGAAATTTAGTGGTAGCACTGTGTAATTTATGGAAGGGAAATTGTAAATTTAACCCAATGGAGTAATAGATATGCTGGATGGACTCGAGAGCGGCGCAGCTCCTTCGGACCTAAGAAAGTGATAAATCACTTATACCGCGGCTAAGCAAAAATATGGAGCATCGATGATAAATTCGCCGGGATCGTTATGCGCTCCGTTGAAAAACAAAGATGAAGGGGAGAATCGTAATTGCTGTAAATTCACCGACAGTAGGCTAAATGGATCGAATCGATGATTTATATACCCTTTGAAAATCCAAAAATTTTGTTCTCAGATAGTTTTCGCGAGTAAAAAGGATATTGAAGATAGTCGGTCGAAAGTTTCTTCTCTTCTAAAACATAGCAAATCTTAATTACAGCGCGAGCGACGAATTCCCAGAAAGAACCTGTTAAAAATCACCTCCGAATGCCGCGGCTAATCGCCAAGCGGAGATTCCCACACATCGGGGCCAAAACGTCAGGAAATCGGCAAAATCACATCCCCCAATCAGCTTGTCGAGCCTCGCTTCGCGGCCATCATTCCCTTTCCTCCGGTCGGTATACGACTGCCGGACAACCCGTGTTTAAAAACGCACTCGGGGCCTTTTTTTCACTCCTCCCGACCACTGCAGAAGCTGCGCGGGCGCAACGAGGGACGATTTTCCTCTCCGGCAGGAGAGAGAGAGAGAGAGAGAGAGAGAGAGAGATCGGCAATTCGCGCTCCACGAAAATCGATATTTCATGGCTAATCACCAGCATTTCGGAGGCGTGGAAAAGGCCGGGGTTATTTATCGCGTCGCCTCGGGACTCCGGCTCCTTCTCTCTCTCTCTCTCTCTCTCTTTCTCTCTGTCTAAAAGTAAGTAAGGGATGCTGCCGTTTGCTGCCGCTGCAACTTCCCGCGGGCTGCCGGTCGACTGATTTTTTTCCCCGACCGATTCTGAGAGCCGGCAGAAACTACTCTCCTCGGCCGAGAGATGCTAGACAGCGCTTATCGAGCGGCGAATCTGTCTTCGAGGGAGTTGGCGAGGAGGATTGAGTGCGCGGTGTGCGAGGATCGCCGAGTGTACTGAACGTCTGGCTTGGTTGCTCAGTGGGAGGAGAGAGATCTTTTATACCGTTGGTTTAGCATTTTTAGATGCTTTTCGAAAACGAACGATAAGCGACGGATTGGCGGGGGACGAGGGGACGTAGTGGTTATATTTGAAAAAAGTTTTTCGTTTGGTTAAATGATTGGTTTGTACATACGTTACGTATTAAAAAGCGTTATTGCTATTATTTATTATCTATACAAGATATTCGACAAAAAAATGTTGAGCAATCGAATGCGTTTCCATTATTTATTTACTAATTCTGAACTCAATTCATGTATGATAATTGCATAAAGCCTGCACCCGTCCAAATAAAAAGTGCCACGTAAATCCGTAAAAATTCTGACAATAATTGATGTACGTTCTTTAGAAAAGCGCGATAAAGAACAAAGCGAAGCCTCCGTGGAAGGGCAGACGTCTGCTGATTAATCTCAACAAGATTCCAGTTATGCTTCACTTAGGAATCTGACCTGGGTCAAATCAGAGCGGCTCCAATTTGTACCGGAGAGGAGCCACACATTCTAAGCTCCCCCCCCCCCCCCCCCCCAAGCAATTACCATTTAAATAAATCCTTTTGAAAAGCGAGCAAAAGCGATATGTGCACCTCGACCGAAGCGTTTTTAATCCGCGAAGCAGCGGGTTACAATAAATTGCACGGTGTCATTCATCAAAACGACTGCGGGATCAAAACATCGTTACCTCCTGCATTTAACGAAATTGAATCGGCCTGCAAGCGAGGCCGAATTTCTCGAATCACTTTGGCGAAATAACTCACTGCGGGCTCTAAATACTCGCGGCGCGCACAAAGAGACGAAAATAAGAAGTAGACTCTCTCTCTCTCTCTCTCTCTCTCTCGCGGCGGCGGCGGCGGCGGCGGCGGCGACGGGCAATCCGCGCCGAAATGATTATTCATAATCAAGTTCAATCTAATGTTCGGTGCGATGACTCGCTGGAGTATTTCTCCTTTCGGGAGAGCGCGCTGGTGCAGTTTAAATTAATTAAAAAGTCCTTTCTCTCTGGGCGAAGATTCCCCGACGTCGATTACCATTATCGAGCGCCGAGCCGCGGCCTTTACGTTTTGTTCGTATATAAACCTCTTTCTTTCCCTTCCATCATCTATTTCTCCGCGCCGGCGTGTATATACTTTTCTTCTCTTTCTCTCTGTCATATCATTAGTCGAAAAAGACGGGCAACGGGGGGAAAGAAGGAGGAGGGAGAGAGAGAGAGAGAGAGAGAGAAAAGTGGAGAGAAGCAGCGAGAGAGAGAGACTCTCAGCCAATGACTTACCGATTCTCGTTCCCACAATATTGAAAGGCGTCGAGTCATCATTTCGAGTTCGAGAGATGAAAGAACATTATTATTCCAATTTTAAAGGATGCGAGAGCGAGAGAGAAAGACGGACGAACCATCAACCCTTTCGGATCTCAATGGACTATCTCTCCGGTCTTATCTCTTTCTCGCTCTTTTTTTCCATCCTCCTTCATCTTCCTCCTCTCTCTCTTTCTGCGCTCTGTGCATCCATCTGTCGAGACTCTCTCTCTCTCTCCTTTAAAAATTCCGAATGCATCGTTATTCAAGCTTTTTGTGCCGGCCTTCTTTTTCGATCTCGCTCTGCTCGCTGCACTCGGCCCTTTTTTTTCCGCCAACCTGTCATGTGCGGCTGTTATCTGCCCATGTGGCGCATCTCGCGAGTATAGAGCCGCTCGAGGACTTTCCATATTTACACGCGCGAGCCGGCCTTTTTTGCCGCCGCCGCGCCGAGCCTCTGCGCTTTTATTTAGCGCGTGAGAGCTGGCGCGCGCCTGTCGATACGAGCGCGTCGCGTTGCGCAAAGGCTTCGTACTTTTCCGAGAGCTTTCTTGCCCGCGAGACGGGGGGCCGTAAACGCGCTTTTCCTCGGCGCTCGTAAACTTATTTAATAGAATCTTCGATGGAAAATTTACGCGAGAGCGTCGCGGAAAATCGCGGCATCGCGCGGGGAAAATTTTCCTATTGTCTGACGTTATTGCCGGCGATATTTGCGTGAGAACAACGTGTACCGAGTGGCGTCGAGTGCGCGCCGGGGTTTATCGGTCGGCCCGCGAGAGAGATTATCGGAGATAGCGATTTCGAGTGTATTTAAATTCGAGCGATAAATGATATACTTTTTATTGCGAAGCGAGGAGAGCGGCGTTTCTCGACGAAACAATGCTCCCGGGGGCCGATAACGCGAGATGCTACGGGAGATATCCGCGAAACACGAAAACTAATTATATCGAAAAAATTAATTGAACGGAATTAATCAGAGCCCAGAAATATTGGTGCCGCCGCCGTTTTAGATCGCCATAAAGATCAGAGCGTAAAATTAATATTTTGAGAGTAAGAAACTTTTTTAACGCGCGTTTCTCGTTTCCATTGTTCCTTTTATCAATCTCGGATAAAGGCTGAATTTATTAGTTAGAAGAAACTATATTTATCTGATGTTATTTATATCGCCGACGGTCTCCCGGCCGCGCGCGTAAACCCACAAAACCGGTAGTGACTCTATTCGGTGAAAAGTAGTGCGCGGGGCGCGCGGCAACAATCGTAATTGTAATAATAATTGCTTTTATAAACACATTTGTCAAGTAGTGTTTGCGATAAATATTAGCCGGCACGCGTTAATGCACAGACGCGCATTAAACGTATGATTGATATTTTACATTTTGATTCATTTTTGTTATCGCGCGAGGAATCGCTACGATGATTTAGCCCGGATTGCGAGCGCGGCGCGTCGATGAAATGAATATTGCTCGCCTTTTAATGATTCACTTTGCATGATTATTATTTAATTTAAACACGTGTTACCGTTTGTACATTCAAATTTATGTCGATACATTCATTGCTCGCTAATTAACGCGAAGATCGATGGTTGCTTTCGAAAATTATTTTTCTTAACCAAAATAATTACCAAGTAATAATATTATTTCCTAGAAAATCTCCGTTTTTTCTCTAAAATTACTAGAAAATCACTCCTAAAAACCTAACGGTATACACCCCGGTTAAAAAAAAAGCGCATCTAAAAGGCAGAGAGCAGGACCGTAAGGGGTAAAGGAACCTGCGCATCATTAGCCAAGCTCCCCCGGCCCGTATAAGCCAGAAAATCCCCGGGCACTCATCCTGAAATGAGATTTCACTGCGCGCGAGCTGCCCCGATCGTGACCGAAAAGCGGCTCGGAAAATTGACCTTCGCCGGGGCCCCGTCAATAAGCGGAGAGAAAAAAAAGGCCCGCCTGATTGGCCGTGTAATCCCCATTAGGCCTGCGCGCGGATCGATATTCAAATAATCGAACAATGCCGGCAAGCGCGCGCGCGTCTCTCTATCCCCCTTTTAGCCTTATCTCTCCGGCTTTATCTCCGCGGCGCATATATAAATTTGAATAATCGTAATAACGATATAATGCGGCCTCGCGAAGAGAGAGAGAGAGAGAGAGAGAGAAGGTTGCCATTGCGCCTCGACGACGGTTGCGGAGCCGAGAGAGAGAGAAAGAGAGAGAGCGCCGGTAAGTAACGATCGTGTACTTGTCGCTCGCGTGTGGATATATAACCTCTTGGGAGCGTGCCCCCGACTCCTACGCCGAACGAGCGCCGAGGATGGCTGCACGGCGCACGTCAGAGTCGCGGGACGATATTTTAATACACGTGTACAGTCGCTGATCGAACGGGAGAGATGAGAGGCCCCGTGGAAATTTGTCGTCCGGGAGGGCTTTTTCTTTGGTGGCCGCGCGGAGAGCGGCTCGTAAATCTATCGCTATCGCGCGGATTAGCGGTTTTATTGCTGATGGTATAATTAATCGGGAATTGGAGTAGGTGGGGAAAGCGTGCATTTGATTTAATTTACAATTTTTATGTGGCACGGACGAGGGAAATGGTCGTATTTAAAATAAAGATTAACGTTTTTGAATGTATTTAAATGGTGATTTTAAATTCAGTTAATAATATACTTTCAGGGATTCTGGTATTATCTTTAAAAAGTGATTCGGAAGTTTGCTGAAAAAAATAAAATAAGTAAAATATAATTATATTTTTAAAATACATATAATACAGTTTGATGATTGATACAAATAAATCAAAATCCATCAAGCGGTTCAAGCTATAAGTTACGGCAGAGTCAAAATTATGTAGTTTTATATGTAAATCTTGAATGGCTTTAGTCTTTCATCTGGGCTCTATAATTTGACCCTTAAACTACTTTTATTTTATGTCATTTTATGTAAATTATTAAAGGTGTCAGACCGCCTTAAATGCAAAGACTGCAGATCTCCTAGAAGTAAACAAAGTGGTCGAAATCTTGAATTCAGTTTCTAAAACACAGTTCAGCCCAGCAGTCGATAATAAAGTGCTTTCATGCATAATTCATAAGCTAAGCAGAAGCCGCAATTTTCAGCACAAATCCGTCCAAAACGTTTATCCTAGCCGTACCGAAACGCGCGAAACAACGACGAATTTCCGGCTACTCTCATCAGTCGGCAAGAAGCAAAATCCATAAATCCTCTCGAAAGCAGACGAATAACACTCGGTTATCCCGCCGAGCCGCGGACCGCATTCTGCAAACGCGGAAACCATAAAACCCGCTCGTAATTTCGAAAATCCGCTACCAGTTGTACGCGTCCCCCGGACAAAAAGCCATCCAGGAAGAATGCATCTCCTCGATACTTTCTCGGAACGATCGCGCGGGAGGGGCGGGGGGAGGGGGGCAAAAAAAGCCC
>UCOM01000006.1:0-246838 GCA_900474385.1 Ormyrus pomaceus | reverse complement strand
CCGTAAAACCGCGCCGGTGATTTATAAAGCCGCGCGTCGAGGCTTTTTTTTTTTTTTTTTTTCAAGGGTTGGGTAGTTGAATAATGATTTTTTAAGAGAACACAACGGTTTATGTAGAGTTGAATAACAATTTTATTACTTTCTAGTATTAAAAATCTTATTTACAATGTATAATAGTGTGCATGTAAAATAATCTGAGCAAAGGAGTCCTCCGTAAAAATATGACAGAATCATTTAGTGAATCTTCCACAGTCATTCTACAGCACTTTCGCACACTCGAATATCGTAGAAAGTTTCGAACTATAATTTATAATAACTAAATTTAATAACTAGACTCTGAACTTATAATCTTAAATAAATTTTTACAGGGTTTCTTTATTTACATACACGTTATCGCTATTATCCTATTTTTTTATAAGAAAATCAAGTATTTTATATAATTCTCTAACATTTCTCTATTGCAGGTGACGCACTACTTCCATTAGTGACTTACACGTAAATAGCTAAGGGTTTACATTGTTTTTCCTTTTTTTAAAAAAATATATATATTCTAATTTACAGGAATGATTTAGATACTGTGATACATGTAGACTTATTACAAATTTACAGTTTCATCGGCTGCTGTAACGCTGAAACTATTTTATAAAGCTTTTAGATTCAAGCAGAAACATTTTATAAAAGTTTTATAAAAATAACACAAATAAAACAGATAGATAATAGAGTTACTTGTACGATCGATTCGAAATAATTGTTGCGCGAGGGAGAGGCGAAAAATTTGCGGCAATTATTTCAAATCTGCGACACGAGATTCGGACCAAAAAATATAATACACAATCACTTGTTTATATTATTTTTAAAAAATCATTTATAAAACACTTCCACCGTGATAATAAATCATTTTAATAAATCTCAATTTATACAATGCCAATCCACATGAGATCATTTTGCACTTAACAAAATCATAAATCATATCGTAGCACTTGACTTTTTGTACAGCATCTCGGTGTATAAATGCAACGTCTCTTACTCGAAAGCTAAATTTTCGAGCGACCTTAGCATATACACCCCTCCTCCATTTTTTTCCGTGCCCCCAGCCCAATTAAGAATACATATATAAAACAAAATAAACATCCCACAACACTCGACCCATGGAAATAAATACATCTCTTTCCGCACCCTTGTCCTTCCCTATATCACTCGAGTACGCGCGCCCCCAATCGTCCCTTATCTCGATCATGACCTCCCGTACACGTCGCACACAATCTTCTCGATGGGCGTGTCGCCTATCGTCTTCCTGAAGAACAATTCCTCGATCGCGCTGGACGACACGGTCCTGAGCATCGGCAGCAGCAGTATCAGCTTGCTGAACCTGACCGCCCCGAACGAGCTCGTCGCCGACATCCTCGCCCCGAGGGTCGTCTGTGCCCCGTCCCTCAGCCTGATCACCGTCGCGGCGTCCCTCAGCCTCGAGCCGCCGACGACCGGCGACACCGAGCCGTTGCTGCTGCGACTGCTCGGCACGGATTCGCAGTCGAGTCCGGCCTTGTACAGGCAGACCGCCTTCACGCAGGAGTACTCGTGGGGATCGAGTCCCAGGGCGCTGAACGCTACCAGTGTCTCTCGGAATCGGGTGACCTCGAGGGCGAGACTGAGATTCTGCGGGCCGGGCGGCAGCAGGGGCGTCGGGTCGAGGTGCGGCACGCACTGGGCGGCGGCGAGCAGGAAGAGCTCCCGCCACGAGGCCTCCAGGAGCGTCAGCTGATCCTCGAGGCAGAGGCCCGAGTTGGCGTTGAAGTCTCTGGCCCAGGTGACGTTCAGGAAGAGGAGCCGAGCCGCCTGCTCGCATATGGACTCGCCGAACGGCGCTGGGTATCTGATTGGTATTGATTGCAGCGACGGTTGGCTTGTTGGAACCTGCAATACAGAAATTTTGGGCGTTCAGTCGTTGCGGGAAGACGGTTGGGGAGGGGCGCGAGTCGAGTAGAGGGGAGATACGAGTCTCCGCCTATGTCATAAAGTCAAGAGTCAAGGGAGGATCCTTACCTTGAGGCTGATATTGCTGTACATTGGGTGGGGCAGGCCCGGGTGCATCGGTGCCCCTGTAATTGTGATTCCTGGCTCTGGCTTAGGCAGGACCAGATTCAGGGCCGCGTTTGTCGGCTGAACCAATGCTGGCATGATATCGTGATGGTCCTTTCCTCCGTAGTAGAGGGCCATTTGGCGGCGCAGTGTTGAATTGCGAGGACCTCTTTCGTGTTGGACGGCTGTAATACAGGATATGTACGTTATAGTGATGTTTCACTCGTGAAATAATTGGACTGCGAGAAGGAGTTTGTCAATTATTAGAAATTAGTACTAACCATCTCTGTTCATGCCTGCTTGTATGCACTTTGCCAAGCGACAAGCTCTGCATTGATTCCTGTGGGTCTTGTCCACCATGCAGCCACCCTCGGACTTGGCCTTGCACGCGTACTGTCTGTTGCGTCTGATCGAACGCTTGAAGAAACCGGCGCATCCATCGCACGCGTAGATGCCATAATGCTTGCCGGATGAGTGATCTCGACATACCTTGCACGGCACGTCCAGCAAGATGCGACCTGGAAAATAGAAGAAACGAATTTCATTAATAATCTATTCGTATTATATATACTTTCTAAAATGCATCTTTACGAGTTTCAAATGTATGCCTCGATTTTTGTATTCCAAAGGCAACCCTGTCAGAAGTGTCGTTTGCGTCGAGTTAATGCCTCGCTTTGTATAAAGACTGAAAAATGCGTGGGCACGCATCACCAAAGAGATCAAACGAGCGCAGAGATCGACGGAGAAAGTTGTCAGCGCTTCGCGGAGCCGCTCCTAGGCTCGTTTACAACAATAAAGCGTCGCTGGGAATCGATCGGTAGATCGCGATGCGATGAAGTGTCGAGTTTCGGCCGCTGTTCACTTCTAGCCGGGGCGAGTATATACCCCGTGATATTTGAATGGGGCAGCAGCCACATCCGGTCTATTATTCCGTCCCCGGGGGCTTTTTCATCCGCGTAGGCGGAGACTCTCGAGCCTCTCTCTCTCTCTTACTCTCCTGCGACTCGGGCGACAAATCGATGCCATTCACAGGTCCTCATTCATCGGAAAGTGCGTGTTTTCCCTCCGTAAACGGGTTCCCACTCAAAATACGCTCATTCACTGCGGCGCGAGATTAACGGCGGCGGCGGCGGCAACGGCGCGCGCGACCATGAATGAACGCCGTTCTCTCCCTCGTTCGCCATTCTTCGCGTGCGACGCTCCGGGGACTTTTCGATTTCATTGAGCCGGCCAGATGAAGTCTTAAGAATGACGTTTGAGGAAGTATTTGACGTTTTTTCAAAACTTCCTGCCCTTAAAGACCGCCGGACTGAATGGGAGAGAGAGGGAGAGAGAGCTCAGGTGGTTGTACGAATGCGTCTAATGTGGCTTTTAGCGACCGATGAATGGGGAGTGGCTGCGAACGTTTTTCGCTCTGTAAGTATGCGAGGAATTTTCACGTCTCTCGGATGTTGTTGTTTGGACGAATCGGTGCTTGGTAGGCGGGTGCGGAAGGGCGATTTAATTGACAGCTTGACCTGAACGTAAACTATAGCGTGCCCGGGCAAATCTCGTATCGCCGAGAAGGGCAAATATTTGTCGTGACAACAGATTAGAGCGAGTAGTTTCCAGGGAATTTAAAATTGTCCGCAAGAAAATTACGGTTGATATCTTTATAAAACTCAACGCTAAAATCGGCGTCATTCGCCGCTGCAAAAAAAAAAGAGAACCGCAAAAATCAGCCGCTCTGCTTTTATCCCTCCGGAACGGAAATGCAGTTGCGCAACCAATGAATGATAAATTAGCGAAGTTTGCGAGAGAAAGCCCCCGAAGTAAGCCTGTGTTTATGCAGGTAGACTTTATTTTCAGCGTGTCATTTGCATAAGTGAATGCGCTTGCTGCATTCGGTCAACGCGCAAAAAAAAAAAGAAAAAAATAGTTGTAGGATGCACGGAGAAAGCAATCAGCCTTAGAAATAGAAGAAACCCTATGGAAGTAATCATAGATATAAATGCACTTGCATAATCAATTTTCCCGGAGACAAGTTTCCTGCAAATAATCGACCAAGGTTATCACGCAAATGAATGCCGCGGAAGAATATGAATCAAAGAAAAAGCACGGCAGTAGACCAGAAGATTCTTTATCAACCTTAAAACCAAAATCACGGAAGTTTCTCGCGCACAGCAGCCTGCCTCCATAATGTCCCGGCTCCTTGGTAGACCCTCGGCGGACAATAAAAACTCTCCGAAACGAAAGGTTGAAAAAAAAAGGGAAGGAAGCGGACCTCGAGAGAGCGAGAAAGAGAGAGAGAGAAAAGAAAGAGACAGGAAACTACCCCCGGTGCAGTCGCTCGGCGATGCTCGCGAAAGCGCGTTCGTGTGTAGCGCTAAAACGAAATTATATACCGACCGTTTCGAGTGGGCGTCGCGCGTCCGCGGGGGGGGGGAGGGGGTTGGGGGGGGGAAAAGTAAGAGAGGCACGTGTGTATATAATACGCGTAGGTGGCCGGCTGAATTTTTCATTAGCCGTATCAGGGGGGCAGCCGCGACTCATCTGCTGTCGCCGTTACCCGAGCTGCCCCGCGCCGACTGAAAAATTCATGAGCTTTTTTTACACTATTCATCGGGTGCGCGTGTCTTCTTACTCTCCTGGCCGACGCCGCGAGGATAACTTTTTCCCTTTATCTAACTTTGCGGTTTGCTGCCGCCCGAGCGACGGGGACTTGATTATAATTAACGTTCTGACTGGGTGCCTGGCGTTTATCGCGCGGAGAAGCGCTCGTTGCGCGAGAGAGGACGGGACGGCGGGAGAAAAATGTCGAGGCGGCAAGTGCGAGGGGAAAGTTTATTAATTCAATGCGATTGCGAGCAAAGGTGCTTTATGCATTGAAGAATTTTGAAAAATCCACTTCTCGCACACTTTGAATATTGGAAATTTAACGCGTTTTCAATATAAAAACAACAGTACACTTGTCAACGTACAAGTTTCACTTCTGTTTCACAACTTCCCCTAATTATTTCTTTCTTACGTCGCCAAAACAAGCCGTTCCAAGCCGCGCGGCCGACTAAAATTAACAACAAGCCCGATAAAATAGGGGTTAAAACCCGCCGCGGCAGAAGCTCACTTGAAGGCGTGTGCGCACTTGCCCCCGCGCCATATGCACACGTAAGAGCGGCTCGGCGCGGATCCTCTCTGCGGTTTTCCCGTTTAAGCCGCAGCGCGCGCCGCACGCGCGAGCCACTTACGTGCTTGCGCACTCGCACCGGATGTGATTCACTCCTCTCTCTCTCTCTCTCTTTTTTCTGAAAAAAAAACCAGGAACCTCCTGCTTTTCGGTGCGCCCGGTCGAGGGGGGTCGCGCGTGCACAAGTGCGCGACAGGTTGGACTTTTTGCTCTTTATCGTGACGCGGCGCACACCGGCTATTTTATATATATTGATTTTGTGCCCCCGGAGAGACTTTATAATTGCCCGCTGGCGAGGTAAGGCCAGTCGTTAATGTTCCTCCCGCTTGGCGAGTCTTCTTTTTTTTTTTTTTAAGGGTACATTGTTCGTCCGCCGTCGGGCAGAGCGGCTCTTTTGCATTATGAATTGAGACGTCAGTTGTTAGTGCACCGGTTAGTCTTCTGCCCGCGAGCGCGAACTTTCATTCGGAGAAATGATTTTCGAGCGATTCCAGATTCTGGAAATCTAGTTTGCCCCTCTGCCGTTGAATCTTTTAGTCGGGATTGACGTTTATAACGACTTCATTTTTTTTCTCAACTTTCCAGGAAATCGACGAACAAATTCAAAAGTACCGCGATGAACTATATTAAAGGCAGTCATTACAAAACGCAGGTAAAAGTAACTCGGAACTCCCGTGTTCGAGCGATTAATCACAAATTACTTAATTGGCCAAGAAATCAATGGTCACGCGGGAGCGAGCATCGGCCGATCGAACGCAACCTGCCGAAAATTCTCACGAGCGCCCGAAGCGCGGCATCGCTATATATCGGCGCATCCGTGGCAGCGAGGAACCCTCCTCCGAGCGATAACCGTAAACGACCTAATAATTGCCACCCTCGACCCCCGCGCCACTACACACTGTATACACTCCGCGCGCACTCCCGGATTACCCGAAATCTACCCCCCGCGAACGCGCGAACTACTGGAGCATGGGAATTTCGCGACATGTGCAGCGACGGGGCAACGAGTCCGGGGGGGGATGAGTCAGGCAGACGTCATCTGCCGCGAACGACCCTCGTTTAAAAAATAGCGGGGCCGCCGCGTGTTGTTTTAACTGATAGACCTTTGGCTCGGCGCGGTCTCTCTCTCTCTCTCTCGGTTTTTAGATTGCGAAGCGCGCGAGGCGAACGATTCGCGAGGAATTAATAAAAAACAGCCCAAGGCGCCCGCCGAGCTCGGCATTGTGCTGAGCTGCTTGCGGGATCATTTTCTGTTTGCGGAGAGGAGAAGGAAATCCGCGCGTGTATTGTTGTTACTTGGCTTCTTTTTTTTTTAGCTTCCTTTAATGGAGGAGAGTATATTGTGCTTTTAAACGCGATCTGTTATTCCTTTATGGAAATTATGTTGTTCTAAAGCATTAATTGTTGTTATTGAAACGAGGATGTGGTTCTTTAGCGGAGAGTGTATTTTTTAGTAACGGTCAAATATATAAGATTTTATTTTATAGAAAAATTGATAAAACAGTAAATTTTACTATCGACCACAAAGTGCACACAAAAGATAAGTACATTCAAGATTGAACTGCGATAATCTAAAAAAAATGGAGTAGCGTTTTTTCCCAAAAAAATGTTCCTCGCGCCCAATAAAAACGTATACAATATTAATCCGAAGAAAAGACGTATTTAAAAGGTATAGAAGCAAAGACATTTAATCCACTTAGCGTTCAGCCAAGCCCATCGAGCAGCCGGGATTTGCCGCCAAATGACGGTCCGACCGAAAACTCCGAGGCATTCCTCGCCGCTCCTCTCCGAAGCGAAATACGCAACAACCATCTGCCGGCGCATTCTCATGCTCGAACGCGCCGGCAGCGGGGGCGGTTAACGAGGATTTCCAACTTTTACGACCGATCGGCTTTTTCGTATATATGCACGTCCGCGTGCGCCGCGCGTTGCGTGCAGCCGATGTATCGCCGCGGACTCGATCGTTTCACACGAGATGAGGCGCGCGCGGGGCACGCATGGGAATGTTGATCGTGACAAGTGCCGCGCTGCTCGCGAAAGGGGTCGGTTTCGGGGATGCGTCGTTGAGTTCGTGGACTTAACGTTTCTTTTCGTTACTTATGGAAGGTTCTCGCGGCGGTTCTGGAATCTGAGTAAGTCCGGGGGAAGTTTTAAGTTTAAAAAGAGGGTGATACGTAGGCGTGCAAGAGATTTAATTGCATTAATTATTTAGCGCGTCGTGCGTACGTTACTTCCGAGTAAATATAGAGCTTACTTTCTAGAAAATAATTATTGACTCTATATTCGTATCAAATTTGACATTTGCGTTTAGAGACAGGCATAATATAAGTGATACAGATTCTAGTATAAGATAATTAAATCTATCGATTAATTGACAAGTGAACCTTTGTGAATGATTTATGTTAGGCGCTTATCGTCGTGATTGAAAAGTAAAAATGGCAAGATTTTTTTTTAAATATTTTAAACAGTAGACTGGGAGAAAAAAAGGAGTTAAAATTATTTCGTATCGTTATTTCAGATATGAGAAGACAAATAAGAACATTTACTATATAAATAGTAAATATTACAATCGAAAATTATAGATATGAGAAGAAAAATAATAATTTTTACTACCTAAATAGTAAATATTAAAATCAAAAATTGTAGGTAGTTAATTCAAAACTTTCAAAACTTATAGTAAATATTCTTTTTTTTACTTCTTATATCTAAATAACAATAAAAAATAGTAATTTTTACTCTTTTTTTTCTCTTAGTGTAAAGGCTAGACTATAAAAATTTCATGCAAATGAAAAAGTAGTTCACCCAACGCTTTTAACCGAAAAATTTTTTCATCAATTTTGTTTGTCGGAAGAAAATTTTTCAAGCTTTCTTCACATTTATAACCTGCCGTCAAAAACTATATTTTCTTTGAGAATAGGTAACTAAGCTAATACTGTATTTGTACAAATAATATCAGCACTGCCTAGTACAGCCCTAGTAAGTATCCTAATTCTTGTGGTTTTTGAAAATTCAATCTTATACCTGGAGATTTATTGAATACGCAGCTATTGAAAATTGAAGGGACTAATACACAATTTTCTGCAGATGTCTGTGAACGATATGGGATTAACCTAATCCCTATTCTCTTAATAATCATTTTTCTTTGTAATTACTAATTGCTGATTATTATTTTGTAAAACTTCGGTGCAAGCCAGCAGTTCTTTCCAGGTCAAGTGCTCGACTACCCTCCATCGTTTTCAAAACAACCCCATTGAAACTGTTCACTATTATTTGGCCAATTTTTCACGAATTTTTTGTAAACCGGCCAAATTTGATAAACTATTGTTACCGCGAAATGGCTAAAAAAAAACTCGCGAAATTTCCAACAGTTAAGCAGCTTATACCACTTGTAAGCATACTCGGAAGTAGTTAATTACGTTGCAAGCTTACATGACACTCGCGATTCTAAAAAACTTGCGCCGCGCTCTACACAGTTTGCATTAAGTATAAAAATAAGAACACTTACTCGACGAAGGCTGCATCTTCGGCTGTGAAATGGTGTGCGTCAAGTGGCCCATTTGGGTCTCTTGCCTTTGCATCGTTTGCCCGCACGCCAGTTTGAAAGATTTCTCGTTGTTCTCTCGAACACAACCGTATAGCGAATCACTAGAAATATAGTCTCTCTCACTCCCCAAAAAACGTGTCCCGCTGGCAAAAAGTTCGAGAAGTCCTGCTTCCGAAGATCCCGGGGAGGCGAGCGGCACAATAATAAAGCTTGAAACTCGGCTGGCGCGCCTCTCGATCGCCGTTCTGACTGAAGAGCCCGAAGCTCGGCTCCCTGTTCTTATAGCTACTGGGCAACCCCATTGGTCGCTCTCCCTTCTCTCTGGGTTGCGCGTGCTGCCGAGAGCAAGGGGCGTGACCCGGGGTTGAAAAAGGCCAGACGGAGCATGCGCGCCACGGAGAGCCTTGTACCCCGTCTGCTCTCCCACTCCGAGGGCACCACCGTATGATCTTGCTGGCAGCGTCGACTAACGCCGAGCTTATTGTTCGCCTCCGAGGGGGAGGAAGATTCCCCGTGGATTTGCCTAATGAATTGCTCTTCTCGCGCGCGGGAGATACCATCGCGAGAGCGATGCAGATTGACACGGTTTAGCTGGCACACACCCTAAGCAGGGCTGGAGGGAGAGAGAGAGAGAGAGAGCGGGCTGATGTGATAAGACTTGACGCCCCGCGAGTGGAAGCTCGGAGGTGACTCCGAGGGATGTCAAGGGATTGAGACGTCGAATTTAGGTGTCGGGATCTTACGCAGTCGAATGCGCAGTCGGGGGGAAATTTTGCTACCTTCTTAGACTTGCGTTGAGAGTAGCTGTCGTTTTTCAAAGTGCTCTGCTGGGCAGAATAATAGTTTTGAATTAAGATCATTTAACGAGGAAGAAAATTATTTTAAAAAAATTAGAAAACTTCCGTTTATGTAGATTTACTATTGTTTAAATTTTCTGCTTTCAAAGTTTTCTGACAGTGCAGGTAGGAAGGAGGGTACCCTTTGGTTCAGACGTTGGTTTTTCCCATTCATTTAGAAACACTTACGAATTAAACGGACGTTAGATATTAATCGTACGCAGCTGCCGGGAAAGTGTGCGTATCGCACGTTTATCTTAGGATTGCGCTCAAAGTTGAGGCCAGCATTCAGAAACCGTTTAAGGTGTTTATTTAACTGTGATAATTTTAAGGGTAGTGTATCCGAGAATGCTAAAGATTATTAAAAGTTAAACAAAAAATAGCTTAAGCAGCTTAGACAAAAAATATTATAACGAAACATATTTATTGTTCAACAAAAAAAATGTATATAATAATGATTTACCGTTAAATAATGATTTGGTCTGTTCCTTAAAAAAATCGAGGCAGTCTTCGTGGAAAATTCTTTAATATAATTGGTAGGTGCATTAATTGTTTACAAATACTGGAAAATATATATGAATTTATTCGCAAAATTTCTAAATTATTATACTTTACATTCTACTCGTCAAGTACATTAAACAAATTTTTTACAGTGGCTCTGTATAACGTTACATTTGTTGAAATGTCGTCCTTAAGAAAAGGAAAATGTTGAAAATTACAGAACCTTATGTAATTTTTTTTTTTCATTGCATTTTTATTTATATTTATGATATTATAGGTTCTTGTATCTAAGACTATTTATGTTATGTTATTTATTTGATTATATTAATATAATAAGCATTATATTATATTAATTAAGGATTATTTAATATTTATACAATGTTGAAATTTCAATACAAGTACTATAAAGCTTCTGTAAAATTTCTATGCAAATAAACCAACATCTACCTAACTTGATAAAACCTAAACCTTTTCAGTTAAACGTTTAATAACAAAGCAATTCGTTTGCAACAAAGTAAGCTCAAATCGAATTAATTAATTGAACCACTGTTTTCAGCACCAAAGCGAACAGCATGCAGTAAAAACCATAGTCTCTCCTGGCGAACTTAAGCCGTAGCGTCAAACCGCACGAGAAGCCCATAAAAATCATCCCACTTATTCAGATTCAAACAATCCGTCTGTTCTCTCTCTCTGTCTCTCCCATCCCCCGAGTCGGCAAGTATACGCACTCGAGGCTCCGCGCGCTCCAACGTCGTCCGATTCATCGCTCCCGAGCAGCCGAGGGTCCGATCAAAAAATAAAAGCGCGCAGAGACACAGATAGACGGGTCGAAATAAAATTAGCTCGGGGGCCGCGCCTCGTTGTGATTCGCCGATGCGTGCCGGGGGACCGCCAGGTATATTGTATTCATTCTAATAAAAGCGAGAGAGAGAGAGAGAGAGAGAACGCGGACGGATTCCTCCGAGGGTCGGCCCGCGCCATTGTGAATCCGGCCGCGCAGATGTGTGCTCCTGACTCTCTGACTCCATCTTGAATTATCTCTCCGCGCGTGCAATCCGCCCGTTTCGTTCGACCTTTTAGCGCTTTAAACGGAGGGTATATATACGAGGAGAGAAACGGGCCGTGGGTTTATAGTCGCTGCCTCGTCGGCCGGAAAATCGTTTACACAACCGAAATGCGCGCGCCTTCGGCGCGGCTTTTCCTTGATTTCTTCTTTTCGTTCTTTGAGGCTTCTTCTTTCTGTCGGGGAGGTATATATATAAGATGTGTGTGTTTGCTCGGCCGCTTTGCTTCGGGGAGTTTTCGACTGACGGCGATGGAGACGTTTTGTCGGAGCGCGATCTCGGAGGTCGATACGGTTGTTCGCCGACGTTTTCTAGTTTTTTTTTTCTTTCGGCGGTTTCTTGGGAAAATATTGCCCCGCATAATAGGACTTCGCTGGCTATTTGCCTTTGCCTTTGTTACTTTTGGCCTTTCGTACGTAATGTTGTCTAATATAGGAGATTAATGAACTCTCAGTTTGATGCACATTTTTTAGTATTTTTTTTTTTTAACAAATCTTTTATAGTTATTTTCAATCTTTATAATTTTTTGTATTTAAATAACATGTGAAATATTTTAGCGTTGAAACCGTATTTTTTTTAAATTTTATACTTTTCACTGGGAAAACAAAGCAATGAAAAAATGGAAAAAGTCCTTATAAAAGTTCCAGTTTATTCAAGTATGCTTCTATGTACCTTTACAGTCGATGGAAAAGCATAGTAGATGTTTGTGTATTTTACTTCTAAAATTTCTTTCAATCGAGACGTTTTGTACAATCCTCAATCAACGATTTTCCCGCAAGATAAAGAGACGTCTTTTGTTCGTATTGGCTTGGAAATTGTTGCATCCAGTATTTGAGAACGAACGAGACAGGGTCATAAAATCCGTAATAATAATTCCAAAAATCTGTGAAAAATCTGCGAACGGAAGCTTATAACAATCTTTTACCTTCCGGGAAAAGTTACAGATTATGAGAAGAATAATCTGTTAAACTCCCTGATTCACCCGGCAAGTATTCTCAGGCGAACCGCAGCGGATTCATGCCCACGCAACTTTATAAGCCCCACTTGTACGATAATTAGGGCCAATCGATCCCTCGCAGCTGATTTCCGCTCCGCACTTCCTTCCTCCCCAAGAGAGCTTATTTTCCTCCGCTCCACCGAGGCGGCATCCCTCAGAACAACAAAAGTCCGGCCGCGTCGTAAAAATCTGCGGCGAGTTAGGAAACCCAGTCAGCGCCCTAATGCGGGGCCGCCGCCTCCGCCGCCGAAAGCAGATAAAAAAGGAAAAGCCGCGGCGGCGGCGTCGTCTCGTTCTCGGCGGAAAACAAAAGCCGTGGCGCGCGGACCGGAATTTCTCCGGGCGAAGTCGGCGGGGCTGCTGCACTTTCCCCCGCGGGTGCAGCCAGCGGGAAAAGGTGAACACGATACGATGCTCCGATGCTCGCCGGAGCGCGTAGCGTTTTGGCTTTGGCGCAATACGTCGGGGAGATTATCCGCGTAACTATCCGAGAAATCTGCTCTCGCCCTCCTTTCTACGGCTATGGCTTTTCAGGGGCCGCCGACGGCCGCCGACGGAGGAAGCCAACAAAGCCGGTTTTTGACGCGCCCCGAAGCAAAGCGTCGCAAAGGAGAGGAGCTGTGCCCGAGGCGAGCTGCGCGCTCTCGTTTTGCAGGGAATTAGACCTTTAGTTGCGTTTAAAAAGGATTAGGCCGCACTTTTTGATTTTCGTTCGCGGCGGCCGCCCAGTGAGAGCGGAAATACTTTGGTTACTGGCTCGGTTTGGACGAATTTCTGCGCCGGACAAAAGCAGGCTGCACTTACAATTAGAATCGGACGTTGAATATTTGTTGTAAATAGATATTATCTTAATGAAATTCTTTGTAATTTTGTAAAAGAACTCAATGTATTCATTTACTTTTAATATTAAATAAATAATATATATCTTTATAAAACTTATGTAAAAACATAAACTACTCTTTTAAAAGTTTTGAATAAAAGTAAACACCGCTCGAAATCCTTCATTTCCACATTTTTTCCCTCTTCCAGGATGATTTGATAATAATTATTTCATTTCTATCGTGCCAGAGGCACTGAATAAAAAGTTCAGCTTAAAAATACACGTATTAACAAACACAGGTGGGTGAATCCAATGCTCCCTATCAACGCATTGGGCAGCAGCAGCCCTACACCTCGGCCCGAAATCTTCAAAGATGGGGTGACAAGCGAGACAGCGTAAATGAATCCGCAAAAATAATACGCGTCTCAAAGCGAGGCCAGATGATCAGAGAGAGAGAGAGAGAGAAAGAGAGATAGAGCTTCGCACGAAGGGGGGAAAGCGAGGCTCGAGTCGCTTTGTCAAGAAGGCAAATGCGCCTAAACGGCTGTAATGTGGGACCGGACAATCAAAATACCGAGTCTTTGGGGACCCGGAGGAAGATCCGCGCGCTCGCGCACTGTTTTCCCACTCGCGCGCCGAGGCTTATACACGGCCGACAAAAGCGATATGTTGTTTTAGGGCGACGACGAAATTTCGGAGCGGTCCGCTGCTTCTCGGGCGGCGACCTGCGAAAGTCGCTAAATCGGAGCGCAGCCGCTGCCGTGGACTTGTTTTTCGAAGTGTCTGCGGGCTTTCGGCCGCTATTCAGAAGCTATAATCTATTTTTTTATAATTTAGGAGCTGAATTGCGCCGTCGCTTTTGTCGAAGAATGATTTCTCAATCGAATTTTCGGACTCTTTTTGATGAAATATTAACTTATTCGTTATTTATCGTTCGTTTAAATATTGTACTATTGTTACTTTTATGAATGTTTTTGTTTCGAAATTTATTTGTCGTAGAAAAATATTGTTTTTACTTTCATCTGTACGTATTCTACGACTTGTGTGCACGATAATCGTTAGCAATAATAAACTTATGAGAATTAAGATACTAACTTCATTGAAACTAAGGGGTGGATCGTGATCAAAAACTGATGGCGTTCTAAATGTCAGATTACAACCCTAATACATTCCAGATCCGATTTCACATTCAACTGCTCCCCGCGCTTTCAGTGAGCAGAGAAAACAGTTAAATGTTCTTCTTCAAAACAGCTGTGCAATCTGCATTTGACAAATGATAGTTTTGTCTGAAAATATCTCGAGTCCTCATCTAGAATATTCGGGGATTATAAAATTAATTCTTTGATTTTTAAGGAGAAATATATAAGTTTATTTTTCAGCAAAACTTACTTCGTAAACCCTTTAAGTACTGGATTAACCCCCAAGACTTTGATGGCTTAGGTGATTTTCGAGTCGGCCGCCTCGAAAAGTCAAACTCATTACGGAAAATTGCAGTATACCTTTCGAGGCGTTCAGCGATTACGGCTCAATCTGCAGTTTCACTCAAAAATCACGCCTCTCCCCGTGTCCAGCCTCCAACTTTGATCATCTCTTCATTAGCCGGGCCTCCTAAGACCATCGGTCTTTTAAAAGAGCCCCCCTACTTTAAAGAAGGCTCAGCCTCGTCTCCGCGCCGCGTCCCTCTTTGACCTCAGCGACAAAGGGCGCAGGAGCCGCAACAAAGGCCCCGGGGTCCTTGCCTCGCGTTCTCGCGCGTTATTCAAATCTGGTCCTCCGTCGCTCGGTAATAGGGTCAACTCTTGTTTTCTCTCTCTCTCTCTCTCTCTCGCGCGCGTTAATTCCGCGCAGCTTTCCGCGCGCGGCCCAAGGGTTGCGCGCCCGTACGGGTGGTCCGCCGTTCTTTTTTTTTTTGTTTCTTTCTCTTTTTTTGCGAGATTCGAGATCGATAAGCGACGGTTTGCTTAGGACCGGGAACCTTGGGAGCGGAAGGGAAAGCGCACAGGTAGCTTATCGGCGGGCCGATCGACGGGCGACTTAATCCGGCGACCACTGTTTTCCTCAGTGTTTTACTGGTATTGCCTTTAATGAGTCGGCCCGGGGAAATCCCGGAATTTTTCGGCTTGAATGCCGGACGATTTCTTTATTACACGTCAGCGCCGGCAGCTTTTGTTTCTCCGGAAGGTCCGGAGCGACAAGTGTCCCTCGGCTGAATTGGGTGTTTGCGAGAGAAAGAGAGAGAAGGATGGCTTGACATTAGCTTACCTTTTCCAGATCCTTGCGCCTGATATTCGGAATCTGGTAAGGTGCAAAGAGGGAGCTTCATTGCCGGAACGTGCTTTCTGAGGTTTCCCGAGAGCACGACGTCTTAATTTTTTAAGTCTGGGAAAACGATCTCGGATAAAAGGCGAAAGTGTTGTTTGACTAATTTACGGTTGACCTGGGAGTAGATAAAACTTCAGTATTATATATATTTATTACATATATAAGTATACTAAAAGAAAATGATTACCCCATATATAAATTTAGAAATATTTCCGTGCACAGACCCATTTCCCAAAATGCCAAATAATTCCCGAAAATTCCAAGAAAACGCTTCATCACATTCAAGCAAGCGCGTTAGTAACTTCATACGTTAGCTTAGCGATCTTCATTCTCACAATTGCTTGAAAAGGACTTTGTATCCATTTCCCACATTAGAGGAACTCTTAGGATCTGTAAAAAATAGAGAGAGAAAAAAAGCCGAGTGCCGACCTCGTTTTTCATTCATCGGGGGGGCAAAAGACCTTTCAACGTCGACTCCAATATCTCGCGGGATCTGCCGCTATCTCAGTTTTCCGTGCTCGCATTATGAGAAAGAATAAGATCACTTTTTTTCCGAATTCCGAAATCGTACCTGAATGAATGGCTACTGACGATCCGGTCAGGGTAATGTTCCGAAAGAGAGAGAGAGAGAGAGAGGGGGGAAGGGAAAGAAAGGGACGAAAAGTGAGCAAGCCCATGGACCGCTTATTGCTTTTTACGGTCGCAAAAATTTCGGTAAATGACTTTTGTAAACACCGTAAAAGTTTCAAAAAGGTATTAGTCGAGAATCGAGAAAGTAAAAAAGACTGTTGGAAAAAAGCTTATTTTTATTTTACTTTATGTAAAGTTAAAAAGTTATACGAGTTTATACTTGCACTACAATATCCTGAACTTACACGGCAAAGAAGAAAAGTACAATGGCAAATGCAAATTTTGACTTTTATATTTCTTATTTTTTCTTTACCAACATTTATATTGTGATTATTATTATCATTATTATTAAATATATAAAAACTTAATTTAGTTTTGGTAACTTTTAACGCAAAAAACAAAGGTTCTTGCAGCGTCTGACAAAAATTTCCCAGGGAAAAATTTTACCAAATCAACTCACGCTCCAAAAGTTCAAGGTGCGAGCGCGCGGGATTATACGAATTTCACAGCGCTCCGGTAAAAGCAGACCAACTTCCCGAGCGCGCAAAAGCCCGTGACGACTCTCTCTCTCTCTCTCTCTCTCTTTTCCCTCAGAGTCAGTGCAAAGTCCCGGAGCTTATCCTCCATTACGCCGGGGACTTTGTGCACGCGGGCCCCCCGTACACACCGAGCGAGAAAGAGAGAGAGAGAAGGCCGCATTTTCAATTCCTGACTTGACGGGACGCGGGATATCCCTCATAGACGGCGAGCAGCGGAGCGTATGATAGCCCCACGGGATTACCGCGACTCCGTCCGTCTCCTTTCTCTCCCCCGGCCGGCATTGTTGGCCCTTAAGGCCGCCGCTTCCGCCTTCAAAAGAGCCTCGGAATGTCAACCTAATTTTGCAAGATCTTACTCGACGATCGGCGCTCCCGGGAGAAAAGGGGAGGGAAGAAGCGAGAACGACGACTTAACGATGGCCTGGGCTGCCTGCACGTCGGCCGGGGACACAAGTTCGAACGGGAGCCGCTGATTCGTTCGAGCGAGCTGCTAAAAACGAGGTGAAAATTCATGAAGGTTCGCCGAGCGCATAACGATGTTTGCCAAATGAGGAGCGCTCCTTTCGGGACTGGTATTTTTTAAACGGAATACGTTTATCGAGGGATTACGGTGGCTGGGAAAAATTCGTATTAGCGAGCCTTCGGTATAATTTTCTGTTTTAAAAGTCCGTTATTTATGCCTGGATTTAAATAGGTAGCAGCAGTGGTTAACAATGAAATTTTAAAAACGTAATATTTTTTTTTATATAAGTCCATATTAGTTCTAACGTGTAAATTATCTCTGTGACTGGCATCACACCCAACTTTTAATTAAACAATTTTATATATTAAAAGACAATCTTTTAGTTGGTTTAGTTCTTAAAAATAAATTTACGGCTAATGATTTCGGAGAAAAATAACACTTAAAAATATGTAAGCCTGCAACGGATCCCCCCCGAATCCCGCTCGCAGTGCGTTCAGAAAGGCATCAATCGCAATTAATAAAACGCTCCGAAGGACCCTCGAGCGCTTCCACCCCCTCTCGAGGCGCAATCTCCCATAAAGCGCTATATAACCGGCTCGCAACCTCATCTTTGCGCCAACGAGCACACATCAAAGCAGCTCCTCTACTCTCTCTCTCTCTCTCTCTCTGTCTTTACTCCCGAGCCGAAGAAAGCTCTCCTTTAGCGGGCCCTGAAATGAAAAAAAAACGAACTCGCAGCCGAAGAAGTTCCCACCGTCAAGGAGCTACTCCCGTTTTTTCCTTAACCTTCGCTCTCCTTCTCGTCTCTCCGCTCGGTCTTCTTCAACAAGGTGAATACCGTAATCGGAGCGGCCGGATGTCCCCGCCCAGGATGGATGTCCTCGTCGACGGGCGGCCCCCCGAGAGTTGCGGGACACTCTCTGATTTCTGATCCGCGCGCAGAAGCTGCCTCCGCGCTGCTTTTTACCCGTCAACCCTCCGCCGCGGCGCGAGGGCACCGCCTCCTCTCCGCTGGGCTCTCCTCGAGAGCTCCTTTCGCGGCGCGCCTTCCTTAACGTTCTCATGGCTCGCTTTCTTATTCTGATTCTTGGGCTGGTTCTTGGCTTTTTTCTTTCTGGATCGCGGGCTTCAAGGAGAGCACGTTGCTGCGAGGGCATTTTTAGAAAGAGAGAGAGAGAGAGAGAGAATGAATTTGTAATAAAACACGCGCTATTAGGACTTTTTTAGTTTTTGATTTCTTTGAGTCTTTTCGAAACCGCGGTTGTTTAGCTTTAGAAATTTGTCTGCCGTTGTTGTTTGACGGTGAGCAAATTCATATTGGTAATCAATAAAAGAATAAGACTTTTTTGTTAATAACAATATTTATTAATACTAGTAGAGAAAATGCTTGGTTGAATTGCAATTATTTTAATTGCAAACATTATTGGCAATAGAAACTTACAATCTTTAAGATTTAAACGCAAAATCAAAAAATTAAAGTTAAATCCTTCCCACTTTTTTTTTTTACGTCATACATATTCACGTCTAACGTGCCTTACTCGAGCCCTTCGAGCCCAAACCAGTAAACCGCGCCTTATTGTCGCCAACGTCTTGGCCGCGAGAACAGACGTCTTGGCTTCTTCTCCTCGGGAGCAAAAGTTCGTTACTCGTTCGCGACTCGTTTTCAGATTTTTTCCCGCTCTCTCTCTCTCTCTCACCTCGACCGGCTGATTTTAATAACATTGAACTTCCGGCCGACTAACGGACATTTTAACGTGTCGCATCGCGCGCCGCCGCCGCCGCCGCCACTGACGCATCGCGCGTCGATTCGAGCGGGGCACACACAGCTGCCGCCGCCGCCTCCCCGATATATCCCTTTAGCTTTCTGTCTTCCGCACGCGCAAGCCGTAATCTATGCGCAATAACGACGATTTCTTTTTTTTCGGTGCGCGCGCTCCTTGCCCGAGCCTATATGTGTATACAGGCCTGCTTTTGTGGGGACGACTGGAGGTCGCTCGACGGAGGTTAGCGGAAAGAGGAAGCGGATGTGTTTCGGGGCAAATAGCGGAGAGGTCGGAGCTTTTGACGGGATTTCGGGGTGCCTAACTGCAGCCTTGCGCAAAGGTAATTCGAAGCGGTTCTAGGAATTTATAATGTCCTCTTGATCTCCTTTTCAATTTCAGGAAGTGCCAAGTTCGTAGAAATGGTGTTTGGATCAATTTGATACACTTTTTTTTTAATTAATTATTTTGAATCTAACAAGAGCCTAAATTATAAATATCTTATTCGGGCATCGATAGTTTATTTAAATAATTTAATAACCATCCGAAAGTTGCCACTAATTTGATTAGAAAGTGTTAAAACAATATCAAAAGTAAAAAAACCACGCACTACATAATATGAAAACGATCATTTCTCCGCCACAAAGCTTTGAATGCCGCACCGCCGCGCCACCCGACATATCGTAATATCAGATATATGGGAAATAAACGATCCTCTCCAAACCCGGCTCATAACGCGCGACGGCACATTCAATTATGATCCATCGAGCCCCGAACGAGATCATCATCTCGAGATCAGGAAATTCCCATGTCAAATTACTCGCACGCAGAGCGCCGTCGGCACCATCCCCCCGCGCTTTCTCATGCGTCGCGCCGCGCGGCATATGGCGAAAAAGTAGAGCGCGCCGATCGAAAAGTCCACCCGCTCCTCTCTCCATCTCTCGCGCCCCCCCGGCAGGTATATAGCGCTTTTCGGCGGCGCAACAAAGCGGCCGGAGATCTGCCGGCGCGCCGTACATCCGATATCGACGAGCGCGGCCATATGCTCGCGGGGTTCTCACCCTCTCCGAGCGCGTGCATCGATATTTTTTTTTTTTTTTTTCTTTCATTTTTCGACGAGGTGTCGTCGTCGCAACAGGTTGCCGCAAACAGCGCTCCCGCGAGCTCGATGACAGTGGGAATCGATTAGCGAGTGTTTCTTTTTTTTTTTTTTTTTTGTTGCGGAGGGGCTTAACTACCGGCAGCTCGGCGCTAAATCAATATTGCGCCTCGGGAGCCACTGCTTACGGCTTCAATTTATTGCTTTTTACGAGCGAGCGCCGCGGCTCGGTAATGAAGCGTGGAGAATTGGCTTGAAATTGATTTCTGATTGGCGCGGCGTTTTCGCCGTGGGAACAATGCAGATAGTTTTGCGAATTATACTTATAAAATTGAAGTTTACGGCGTGGCAGCGACTTTAATTACAAACAAAAAGCTGAAATGAATTTATTGCGAGTTATTAACTTTCTTATTATAATTTAATTAATTCAGATTTAATTTTTTAATGCAAAAAAATAATTTGAAGAACGAAGCTTTATTTGAAAAATTAAAAATACCGTAATAATTTTATTATATTAATTCTCTTCGTTTCCAGAATATTTTCCAGCGGTAATTGAGATTTAAATCGTTTATTTAAATTAAATAGATTAACATTTCTTTATACTTTCAATGCTTATTTGACACTCGGCGTATCTCATTCCAGTTAAAATACTTTCAAAATCCACTAAGAGCTTTGTTTTATCCGCCCCACTTGGCCTGAATTGCTTTCCGCTCAAGGATTCACCGAAGCAGAAAAAGCTCCGCGGCCCTGTTTATATATTTTCACGGGGCATAAAGCGAAATTAATTATCTCCGTATCGGGCATTGTGCCTCACAATGGTCCTCCTCGACGGCAGAAGCGAGATAGAGCGAGAGAGCAAAGAGGATCACCCGTCTGCCCCCCCGACGGAGTACAGGGAGCTGCTGCCCCACAATCTCCTTTTCGATCGTTCACCGAAAAAATCACAAAGTGACGCTCTCCGATCGCTCGGCGCGCATTAAGCGCATATAATGCCGCCGCGCACTCGGGAGAGACTTTGAAGCGCGGCTGAATGGCCGTTTGGCAGCCCCCGCGAGAGGAGAGGAGAAAAGAGCAGCGGCCGAAGGCATGACGTAACTCGAGACTGCGAGTGCTGACAGCGGAGCGCGCGGCGCGCTGTCAGTCGCTCTTTGTGCCTTCTTTTCGAAAAGTACGATACTTAAAAATAAAAAAAAAGAGAGAGAGGAGAGGCCCGCAGCGCGCGTATTTTTCGCCTCCTACTCCCAACGGTCTCGAATTACTTGCGCCGCCGCCGCCATTTTTTCTCCCCGTAAGGTGGACGACGCGCTCTCTGCTCCTCGGCTTTTGACGAAGTGCTTCTTTAGTTCGAAATGGCGCGTCATTCAATACCGGCCGATCCGCCCCGCAACGACGGCGACGAGCAGTCGACAAAGCGCTTCCGGAGAAAGAGAGAGAGAGAGAGAGAGAACGAGAGAGATTTCTCTTTCTTTGCTTCTCGGTATACGCGCATACATATATATGCGCGCTGCTCCCTTTTTGCGTCGGGAGGAGGTAGCCCCCGGGGAAGGAGGCACGGGGGAGGGAGGGAGCTGGGCAGGTAGAGGCTCGGAGAACGGGGGAAAGAATACGACCTGCCGACGGGCCCCTTTCATTGCAGAACAGTTGGACCTGGCGCACTTCTGCGCCGGGAGAAGTAAGTGCGAACGCACTTGCACGGCTCTTTTGCGCGAGCCTAAGCGACTGAGAGGCCGAGAAGCTGCCTGCGGATTTTTGTTTTCGTTTTGGATAACGTCGTTTGCGTATTGAAAGTTCTTGGAGTTGAATGGATTGTTTCAAAAGAGGTTTATTGTTTAATCGAGTCGAAAATAGAAATGGGTCAAATGTCTTTGCGCGCGTTCAAATCAAATTAAGCCAATAAATTTGGTGAATATATGATGATTGTTTTATTTACCGTCATGAAATAATTTTAAATAAGTAAATTATTTAATAAGGTATAATTAACGATAGACTTGAATGTTTTAATTACATTTTAGTCACCTGAGGTATTTACTGAATTTTTTAATATCTATCTTTTGCTCATTCTGTCAAAATATGCATTTTAATAATAGAATTTTCCTATATAACAATAATAACGATAATAATATTATAAATAATAAAACTTGATATTTACTTTGTCCTTTGATGTAAGAATTATTAGTAGCTGCTATCTTAGTCGAGAAAGCATTGCTGCGCATGTTGAGTGTCGTTGCCATTTTGTACGAAATAAACCTGCAGTATAAATGTCACCTTTGTAAAATTTAAATAAATTACAGTGAAGGTACTCGAAGAGGTCGTTATGTATTACAAAATTATCATACCTTAAGAAAATGATGCGTATGATTTGAATTGCACTTCAAATGTATCGCATTAAACACACTAATTCATCGATCACAATTTGTAAACCCTCAATGCGAAATAACGTTTTTTGAATATACAGAATTATAGTCAAATTGAAAAGTAACTATACTTTTTCCGTAAGTACAGTTTTCATTTAAATTCACGAAAAGTTGCGTCCCTTAAATTTCATCCGATGAAGAATACTACTTTTATTGTACTGCTTCATCCTAATTTCCCAATTTCGCACCTACCTAACATTGATAATTTGATAGCAAGTACATACACAATACATTTACATTACACGATACTGTTTATGTTTACAAGTATTTTGACTAGTTGACTTCTGATCGTAAACATTCGCATTCATGAATAGCTGATGATTAATGGGCAACTTTTTTCTAAGAATTTGAATAACTTTTTGTGATTTTCGCATAAAATTTTGTAGAATACAAAACCAGACTTTTATTTCGCGATGACTCTCAGATGCTAAGAAAACAGCCCAGTGTTTAAACATAGCTTTTCTTATACATATATGTTTACAATTTAATAAATTAAAATTAAAAGTTTTTAATTTTTGTTTATATAAGAAACTCTTAACAAATAGTCCAAAAAATTACCGTTAAAAACATAAAGTTCAATACATCGAATACACCTTAACCAATTAACTAAAATGCAATCCTTGGGTTTTTCCCAGCGAGCGATTTTTGCATTTGCTTGTAATAAAACTCCACAAACTAAATTATTAGGCCTATTTACAAACGAAACGCAACTTATATTAAACTACGAAGTCTTATTGACGGTGAAGTGGAAAGCAGCTGTCAAGAGCCGAAACCGTCGAAACGCTAAGACCTGTCGTCAGGTCAGCAAGGGCTTGTCCTAAGCAAATGACAATAATGTGCTTAAATGCTTGTAAAACCATAAATGGGATCCTCGCTTCTGCCGTGACGTATCTGAAGCATCGACTTCGGAGAGAAATAAAACGAGGTAGATTAAGTAATAGGCGTGTAAGATAGTATCGTTAGTGTCGGTTCTCAATGATAGTTAAGAATTCATTAGCCAATTGGGCGCTGGCGTGAGGAAAGCTTTTTCACGGGGATTTTCTTAGCAGATTTGCTGATTTTCAACAGCAATCGGTTTTTAGGGAAAGACTGCGGTTGAACAACCTTGCAGCGAGTGATAGTTTACGCGTTTCGATGAAATTTCTTAAAAATATTACTAATTATTTATCAATTTATTTTATTTATTTACTACGACATGTTTTATTTTATTTTATTTATTTTACTAACATTCGTAGTACAACTGTGGAATATAAAAAAATAAAACTTAATATTTTATTGCATAAAACTTACGTTCATCAAATTACAGTAAAAATGAAATCGAACAGATTAATCTGTAAAAATGTCAAAAGATATATTTTGGTAAAAAGTTAACTAGCTTAGCGTGTTACTTTTCAGCAGCTGAATATTATCCGTCATCTCTGAGCTATCTGACGTGAATGAGCAGCCGTGAGAAAGAAACGTCATCTGGAGAATCAGCAGTTTTACCTGCGTCTACGTGTATATTATAATAATCTATATAACCAAGGAAAGATTAAAAATCCATTCAATATATACATTTTTTTATTATTATTTTTAATTTCAATTAAGAATTTTTCCTATTGCAATTTTGAAAAAAAAATTAAATTATTAAAAGATTGGTATTTAGAAACTATGTTTTCAATATAAAAGAAAGTAAAATTTAATTGGCTTAATAATTGTTTAATTAAATATCAAAATTGAATGTTGCAAAGTACGTAAATTAGCAGAGTTCGATTAAATATTGTCTTCCCTTAAAAAGCAATAACTTTATTCTGTTAACAAAACACTATTTTTCCATTTGATTAAATCTTACAATTTATAAATTTTCAAAATGCAAGATTTTGGTTGTATCCTTTGACAAGTTCCAACAAGAAAGCAAACCTTTCACACGATGATAGTTAAGCAAGAGCCTTTACTGTGGGACTCTTACCTTTTTTTTACGACTCTAAATAGCTATATTTCCTAATTCGCGATGTTAATCTTTATTTTCTCCTTCAGTTGTTTGATCAAGGATGTTATCTTCGAGTTGCCGTAAATTTTTTTCTGGGGAATTCCGGTAGTTAGCTAACTAGAATATTCTCGGCCAGCTACTCGAAAAGTTGATGGGACGAAAGTCGTTTTTTTTTTTCAGTGCTATCTTTTTTGTCCTCGATTTTTGCCAATACAATTCGAATGACCGACGCCCAAAAGCGGAGTAAAACGTCTAAAATTGTAATTTGAACACTTCCGGAGAGCAAAGATTATATTGTTTAAAACACAGAACTGATCACAGAATTTCCCTGAAAAATTTTTTGCTACCTTTCATCGGATCCAAGAGATACTAGATACAGCAGGTTCGACCCACACAGGTCTGGAAGCCACGGTTCCCGGCATATCTTATTCAAACAAATTAAGCGGACGCGTTCCTTTTCTGCTGAACATTAGCAGATGTCTGCTCTCCCCAGATGGACCTGGCTGTGTATTATATTGCCGCCGGAGAGATAAGAAAGTAAAGCTTCGCATATATAGTATATATAAAAAAAAAAGAGTTCGTGGCGCACAGTTTACAACTGTAAAACCATGTGCTCTATATTGACGATCGGACTTTATCACGGTAGTCCGTGCCTTTACGCCGGCAGGGAGATTTGGGCACCGGAGATAAGAAAGTTTTAAATTTATCTAATACATTTCAAGGCTAGAAGAGTTCTTTTAAAAGAAAAATTTGACGAAAAAATTTCAGTTGACGAAAAAATAAAATTCACTTCATATTATACAATTTTAAAGGTCTCGCACCAAAAGTTTTCCAGATTTTTCATCTAATATTAAATTATTGTATGCATAAAGCAAATTTGACAAAATTTTTGTAATTACAAAACAAATAGATATTTGACAAATTCTAACGAGCTCGAAAGCGACGGAAAATTTGAAAATATTACACCGCAAAAAAGCGATACGTCGCGCTTTGCACGCCGCGGCACACGTGAATTCGTAAAACTGTAGCTGCCGAGGGGAGAAAGCCAGAAGCCGAGGGTCAGGAAAAGGCGTGCGATGCGGCACGGAACCGGCTCCCTTCCTCCCGCTAATACCGGAATTAGCGGGGGCGGAAAACGTCAGTGCATTTCGTGATTCACTCCTGTCTCCTCCCGCTCTTGAACTCGCTGGCATCAGGCATCGCCAGTCGAGTAGGAACACGTGCTCGTCGTATGGGAGAATTCACACGAGAGCGGGCCCGCCGCCATCTCCTCCCGCTAATCAAATCATTCGCCAGCGAGCCTCTCTATCTCTCTCTCTCCGCGCGCACAAAAGCTCGCTCGCCCTCGGTGGAAAATCGCAGAGATATCACATAATAGGGAAGAGAGAAAGAGAGAGAGAGAGAGAGAGAGAGGTGGCTGCTATATATTTCTCTGCCCTACACCTCGGCGACATTTCGCTGCTGAGCGTCAATGGGGAACCTCCCCCCCGTCGAGAATCCCATTATCGTCCCACGATTTATACTCCAGCCGCCATCGAGAGAGTGGAGTAAGAGAGAGTGTGAGAGCGGCGGCCATTTTTGCTCGATTCTTCTCTTTGACAAACGTGACGAAATTTGATCTTCGCTTTTCTGCGCGTCTTCCCTGTTTTTTTTTTTTTTTTTAGGTTGTTTATGGAGGAGGAGCTGCTTTTCGTGGGCGCTGGAAAAATATTTGCGGGCTCTCAATTTTTCAGCCCCCCCAAATGACTGACCCGTCGGATGGAAAATTAATCGGGGAATGGTTTGATTTATTGCGAGATTTCGAAAAATCCATATTTACGTAGAAATCTGGAAGTTTACTTGAAAAACGTGCTTGTGACATAATTGATTTCAGTATTAGTATATAACTTGTTTCTTTTTTGTAAATTTTTATTAAATAGTAGTAGGTAGTTGTTATTTTGGTAATTTTTTACTTTTTAATTTAGACAAAAATTTTTTTTAGTGAAAATGCAAGAATAAATAAGTTTTCCTAGTTCTTAATTTCAAATCAAGGCGATGGCCTGTATATGTTATGGTGAATTTTTTTAGCCACTTTATTCTGCAGCAAATATGCACAATTTTATTTTAAACAAATACTTTCTCGTAAACTTTATGTGTAGTATTTTGCCTTTTTTAATTTTTTAATATGGCATCCAAGTTTACCTCCTACAACAATTTATTGAAACCTACTCAACTAAAAAATTTAATACAATAGCCAGCTAATACACATTAAATTCATAACGATTCCTCCACCCCCTTCTCCCCATTAAATTTTCCAGCGCTCCTCCGCCAGCAGCTCGCAACAGAAATCGCTCGAGCAGTTACTCGAAGCCAGCTCTTAACTCTCGCGACGCAGCCAACCAACACCTGACCGACTCATCAGTTTGCACGCGAGCGGCGCGCCTCGAGCAGGTGATATATATACATATATACAGAGGTCTCGCGCGTGCGCCCGAGCCCCGAAATGATAGTGCCTCTGCGGGGCTGCCGCTTTAGCCTGCTTGACGCTCCCCTCCATCGGGCGCGCGCGGGCAAGCCAAGAGAGCAGCGCGCGGGGGTTGCGACTCCCCGACACCACGCCCTCGCTCCTCGGTCAACTCCGCCTCTCCTCCCCCCCGAGGGACGCGCTCGATTCTTACCCCCCGCCGCACGTGGACGCGTTATTTATTGCCGGGACAGTTATCTCTTTTGTTTTGTTTTTTTTTCTTTTTTTCAAAGAAGGTGCCGATTGGCACACCGCGCCAAAGGACGTACGATTTAATGGGGATGAGCGTCTTGCACTGCGAGGGGCATAAGTGGTGGTTACCTGGAGCGAGGCTTTTCGGTTAGTGGATTTATTGTGGCTTTACAGTGGGAGCTGTGGTCAATTAGAGACAGGTATATGGATTGACTTTTGTCTCATCGGCTGACTCCAAGTCAGCCGATGAGACAAAGGTCTTGAAAGGAATGGAAATGAAACTGACCGACAAGTGCTGGGATTAAGTCGGATAATGATGGCTTTAAAGCTATTATTATTTTACTATCGTCGTTATTCTAAAGGGACCCTATTCGGACTCCTTCTTTTAATACGGATTTTCATTATTGGGTAATAAGTAGTCAACTTTGCGGGTAGATTTTAAGTATTGTGTTATATAATAAACTTAATATTACTGTAATAAGTTAACATTTTATGATGACTTTATTAGATAATCGCAATTTAAATTCGGTCTAGTCTACTTTGTATTTTTAGTAACAATTTCAACAAATGTAGAACTACACAAACAACAACAAAAGTGAACAGAATATGTTACTATTTTGTTTCCAGTGACTTATTTTGCAAAATTCTGAATCGAAAGTCTATTAAAATTGAATCAAAAAAAAAATTGTGTAATCAAATCTTTTCAATAAACACTCATAATTAAACCATTAGCTTTAACAATCTTCGCGTGATCCTACTTGATATTAACTTGGCACTCGAAATAGATTTTATCATTAACCCAAACAAGCAAGATTTTTCACAAAGTCGATTAACCAACAAAGCTCTGAGTCAGCATCGAAAACATTATACATATATATATATATATACGTCTCACCATCAAAACGTTAGCCCGGCGAGAGCTAATCGAGAATTTCGGTCATTAGAGAGAGCTCGTGCACTTCATGGGAACCTCGAAATCGAGCGATATGCTCCTCTCTCTCTTTCTCTCTCCGACGTCGTATCAGACTCGATCGTCAGATGGCTATCATTAGTCAACGAGCAATGACTGAGCGCTGCTCTTACCTGTTTCGCAGAGCGTCGGCGGCGGCGTCGGGGGCGCGCAGAGAGCCACCCCTCGGTCACGAGTGCATCACTCCGCTTTGCGTGTATATTATTAAGGGGATGTAACGCGAAGCTCGTGTACACGCGCTTTTCTCTTCTGCCTCGTCTCGAAGGTCGCTTCAGCCGGAGAGCGGAACGTTTTTAGATGTGCAGCTCCTCCGTTTCTGCCTCGGGCGCGACGATCGATTTATCGACGAGCCTCCTCGACCTTTCGGAACTGTTTACGTTGTTCGTTTAAATTTTAATGGATCGCCGATGCAGAAAAAAAGGTTAGCGAGAGATTGAGAATGGAAATGTTATTTTGTTTTCGGGGGATTGCCGATTAATTCGGCAAAAACTTATATAATTTCCTACGTAACTATATTGTTCAGCCTGCAAAAAAGGAGCAAAAATTGAAGAAAAAAAAACGTTGATCGAATGAATATTAGCAGCCCCATAAATCGCACCTCGACAGTTAAAAGAGAAAACCCGAGCAGCGTCAATTAATAAAACCGATAAAAGAGAACAGTCCTCCAGGTACCCTTAATCGCTTTCCCCCCCCCGAACAAAAAAGGAAGGTGTCAACAGTCCGTCATCTCCCCCTCCTCGAGCAAGAAGAGCGAAGATCGAGTGTAGTTACGAGACCCGAAATCAGCCCGAACAATGGCACAACGGGCGTCCTCTCTCTCTCTCTCTCATTCTCGCGTCGCGCACGATATAAATATTTGTTCGTTCGCGCAAGTGTCGAGAACCGGCGCCCCCCCACGGAGGGGATGAAAATAATGCCGGGCCCCCCCCCCACTCGAAGCGCCAAGGAGGAAAGCGGAGAACGGCAAGTACGTAAGGGTACGTAGCGATGCGCCCCGAGAGAAAGGAGAGTGCCCCGGAGACAAAAGGAGAGTACTCGCCCGAGGAGGATGACGTTTACCCGCATCTCTTCGGCTTTTGTAACTTGTGGGAAAAATTCCCCTGCTTGATTGGGCTCCTCGCCGGGCGCGACGACGCGAAGAGGCCATATTTTGCGAACGGTTTTTTTTTTTTTTTTTTTTTGCCATCGGAGGTCCATGCTGGCGTTTCGAATTTTTTGTCGCCGTGTACACTCGGCTTTCGAGGGTATAAAGTAATTTTAATATTTTAGTACCTTCAAATCGTAGTAGCAAATTAATCTGTTGCAGCAAGTATCGATTTATGGCAGCTCATTTTTGCGTTTGTAAAAGAAGAATCTGCTAATCCTGGTTAGTTCGTTCAAACATATTTATCAAATCTCAAATAAATAATCGACGGCAAAAAAAAAAAAAAAAAAATGAAGACGCGAGCCGTGAATTACCGGGGGCGAAGCTTGGCGGGTAGAAGCTGGATTATCAAGAAGTGATAGGAGCCGCCGCTTCCCCTTTTGTAAATTTAGAACGGTAATGGCGCGGATCTGTCGCGCTCGGCGACGGGGACAAATCACTTAGCGCGCGAGCGGGCGATCATTGTGCGTCGTCCCCGCGCGCCGAGGCACTCAACTCGCTCTCTCTCTCTCTCGACTGACAAATCATCTTCCATTAGCGCGAGCGGCAGCCGCTTTCCGCTGTCCCTTGAAAATTTTTAACACGAGACCGTGATAAAGCGAGAGACGGGCTTCGCTTTTTTTTTATCTGGAGCAAGAGATCAATCATTGGTTTTAGTTTTTATTGGGTTGAAATATCTTTTTTTATCTCGTTTTATTGCCAACTTTAGCAGATCTTTTATTAAAAAAACGAGTCTGGTAAATATTCCTGCAATACACTGTGGATTTTCGTCGAAAGTGCTGTTAAAAAGCAAAATAACGTTAGTACTTCATTTCTTTTTTTTAAATCGATGCTGTGGAGCTTCTGATCTTTACTTTTACTACTACTAATTGACTAAAGTGACGAAATATAATGCACCTAGCCGAGGATTAAAAATTATTTTCAATCGATGTTGTTAAATAAAAATATTGAATAAATCGACGTTGAATTAAAAATTATGTCGCCTGAACGATCGTAAATCTGTTTATCCGCGCAAATCTCTTCCTAAATCTAGACTAAACCTTTTTAATGAAGCCATCCTCCCTCCTCCAGGAAGTATAATAATAATCTCGTTCCAGCCGTCAATCTCCCAGCGATCCTTTTGATAATTTCTCTTGGAAAAAAAGGCCGCGAGAGCGGCCAAAACAGTCGCAAGGCCAGTCCCATAAAGAGAACTCCGGCTTAGCATACACACAGTCGGTGCCAATGTAACTCCCTAACCTTTCGTCAGATCTCCTATCCCCGGATCGGCATTACCAGCTCCCGGGCAGCCCTGCAACGGCGCGCTTGGCGCGATGACATTTTAGTCCGGCTCTCTTTTTTTTTCTCGCTAAACGTCTTCGCGGTTCTCGAACTCCCTGAATGGGGCAATCGCTTTTGAATGGGGGCGAAGGACCGAAGGCCGGGGGCATTCAGTGTTTTATCGGAGAGATCTGCTTTGGCTGAATGCCTCCGCGAGCCTTTGTCCCCCCCGAGGGAGGAGGCGCGCGTTACAAGCCGAGTCGCCGCTTTCCTGCCCCGGCTTGCCAAGGGTGTGTGTGGGACAAAATGGTCCCGTGAGCGAGTGACGGCCTGCCAAGTGCCAAGGGGACGGGGGGAGGACTTTATTATGCTTTGAGGTATCGGTAAATGAAGGTCAGCTAGGAAAGCAAAGTGCGGAGGGATGCGGAGTTTGTGGGGGAGTATTTGGGATGACGGGGCCAATTTCTTCTTTTTTTTCTACAAATATTTTCGTTCTGAATTTAATCCAATTTAAGAAGGCATTAATTGAATTCTTTTTAACATTATTTATTTTTAAAAAAATGTATATACCTAAAATAAGTTACCATTGTAATATTATAAAAGTAATATCTTTCTATATAGAAAAGCGAAATTTCTTAAAACGTATGAAATCCTTTTTATTTTCAATTTCAAATTACGGTTATTTAACAAAAAAATTACGTTTCCATCAGATTGGAATTAGACGAAAGTCCACGTCAAGTTATAAATAAAAGAGAGTATACGTATCCTTTTCGCCGCGTCGACGCGAAGCAATTTCACACGGTACAAAACAGGAACAAGAATCAAAAGAAGAGATTCACTTATGCAGATAAAGCAGCGCGGAACATATACGCGCATGATAATAAAGAAATTAAAAGGAAGGAGCCGAAGCTCGCTCTCACAAAGGAGGTAGGTGTGCACGTAACACAGGTGGCCTTATGTCTTCGTACCTTCACGCACGACTAATTTCTTTCTCATTATCCGCACGAGGCCGCTAAACTCCCCCGCGTTTCAGCCTCGTTTACCTCTCCGTCATTGTTCCTCCCTCCGCGCTTCGCCCCCGGAGCTCTTTCTCTCTCTCTCTCTCTCTCTCTCTCTCTCTCTCTCTTTCTCTCCGATTGTTTCTCTTGCGTTTTTGTCTGTGCTGCCGCGGACGAGAGATCTCTCTGTTTCTCGACATCATGAAAATGTTGCGCACTGCTTCTTATATTCTTTTCAATAATACCTGCTCCTCGAGAGAGCGACCTGACCGCCGCTGGAAGCAGAAAGGTGGAGTGGGACAGTCTTTGCCGGCGGACGATCTCTCTCTCTCTCTCTCTCTCTCTCTCTTTCTCTCTGATTCGAGAATGTGTTTATAAAGACGGTTTCAATCCTTGTACGAGTGGCAGGAGTTTCAAGGGTTGGCCGACGTTTTGTTTCTTCGCTGCTCTGATTATATACTGCGGAGCTATTCAGCGTTTCTTCCCATGGACAAAGGAAATGTCTTCTTCTTTAAAATCGATTGGTCAAAATATCTTTTTTCTAATCGTATATCTTTCTATAAAACATAAAATCTTTATAAATATTACAATATCAACTAAAACGCGCAAATAAAAAACTAAAATAAAACACGAAATTTCTTCAGAAATAAAAAAAAAAAAACGACAAAACAAAACTGGAAAAATTTAATTTTTAATAATAATTTTCAACCCCTAAAATGCAATCGCGAGCAGTTCCCGTCGCCACTTTTCTCCACCGTCATTCCGGCCGACAGTCGAGCCGCTACATTATCGTACCACTCGATCCTACGTCAAGCCCTTCAGAAATCAGCGCTTTACCGAACAATAAGCGATAATACCGTCAATCAGACGCATCCCCCGCGAGCTCAGCCCTCCGAAGAAAAACACGAGCCCGCCGCCGTTCCACTCCAAACCGCGCACCGCCTCCAAGCGGCGCGGCGTCGAACCTCGGGGCCCGCGCCTTTACCCATGCAAAGTCACGTGTGGCCCTCGAGGGCGGCTCAGGAGCACGCGCTCGTCTCGTTGCTCCTCGATAATATTCCGGGGTAACGCGCGCGCGCGCACATACTCCCATTGTCGCTCCCGGTCCCGGATTAGTATTTCAATTATTTGCACAATGAGGCGGCCGCGTGCCCCTGTTTACACGCAGTCGAGCCGTCGGCGCGAGAGCCCGGCGGTAATCCGACCGAGGATCGGCAAGGATACATCCCTGTATTACCGGCCGGGGCACGTCGGGTTGCCCCGGAACGCGGCGCGCCGAGTACTGCTCGCCGCCCTCGTGAGAACGAGCAAATTCGCTTTAAAACCCTTTGTCTTTTGTCGCATGGCTTTTTGCGGGGTGGAAGGAGAGGCTTGCGTCGACGGTTTTTCGAGGGCGGGGGCGACGCGGTACGGTTAAGTGTGCCGAATTGAGAAGCTGTTTACTCGGGAGCTAGTTGGGACTTAGCGGGATGAAGCGGCGTTTTAAAGCTTTTTATTGTCCGGGGGAAGGGGAAGTTTATTTCAGTTTTATGTGGAATGTAATTTAAATTTTTTTCATTTTAATTGATAGAAACTTTATTTGATATTGATAGAAAGAAGCTTCAGTCTGACTGTTGTAACTGTACCATTTATTTTATTTTCTCAAAGTAAACTTTAAAAATATCAGATTAACATCCAAATTATTTGAAAGAAAGATCTTTTTTTCCTAGATTATCTTAATAAAAGTAAATCTTGTTAATTATTCACAATTTTCTCTTTATTTTTTTAGTCATTAACTCTTAGGCCCTGATCAAAACGGTAAAGTGACGCTATATTTTTTAACGTTTGTAATGTCAGAAGGTATAAAATCACGGTAAGAAATCATACGTCGTAAATCTGATTTCGCCAGAAAAGTCGTAATGACTTGTCGTAAGTAGGTGTATGAGATAATTGTTTTTTAAGCCACCAGAGGCTGCTAATAATCAGCTCTAGATAACAATTAGAAAGCTAAAAAATAATCTGCGAAAATCGCCTGTATTCAATTTCAACTTCCCGTCTGCGGTAGGTAGAAAAATTTCGAACTAATATCCCGAATAAGAGATTCGAATTATATAATTACCGCGGTTATGGTTTTTCGGAAATGAACATGATAACTTATTTTTAAGCAGCCGATAATCAGTAGAAATATCTGACAATATTTTCAACTGCTTTGCACCTGTTCTCGCTGTAACTTCGGGTAAAATTTTATGACGCGGAACCCACTCGCAATACGATTCGAAAGTATGACACATACCAAAGAATACTTTTTTTTCCTCAATAAAGCCTTTCTAATGCATTGTACAGTTTATTATTAAATTTAAAATATCTAATTTAATTTTACGATAGTATAAATTTACGCTCTCTCGTACAAGTGATAAAAAAAAATAAGTACGGGGAACGAGAAAAAAAAAACTAATCGATCAAACTGCCCAAGTTATATATATATTTTCAACGCAGCACCGGCATTCCGTCCTCTCCCAAAATACGAAGAGCACAAAGCGCATATCATTGCCCGTCCGCCGCAAACAAAACGTAAATCCGAGGCGGAGAGTGCGGCGATAGCAATTTATCGAGCGCGGAGGCACAATCACGCTCCGAAAGAACAACGCCCGCGGTAAAATATACTTTCCAAGGACCAAGGACGTTCAGTGCTCCTGCGCCGCCGCCTGCCTTCCTCCTTTTCCTTTTTTTCTATCCTGCTTTTCGACGGCGGCGGCGGCACATTTCGCGCGTGGCGTATATACATCGCATAGCTAGACGGTTCGTGTGTGCACTCCGGCGGATCGCGTCTGGCGCCAGGCGCGAGCGAATCGAAAGCCAGTTTTCGCCATTTTTCATGGATGACGCCGCCGGTCTCCGAGGACCTTCTTCGGGCATCTGCCCGGATAATCGCGAGGAAATTGCCGCTCGCTCTGCGAGCGACCTTTGTTTTTTTTTTTGGATTTCGCGCGCCGCGCGCTCTCGTGGGATTATTTTTCGGCGGGCTTTTACGCGCGCGGCCTTCGTTGGATAATCGATATTTGAGTTGTCGAATCTTTTTTTTTTTTTTTGAGCGATTGTAAATTTTGATAATAGTGCTTAAGCGTGGAAATTAAAATTTAAATCATCCGGAATCTTGAAATTTGCCAAATATTACTAAATAATCGTCGGGTTTTAAAAATTCAATACTAACATGAAAGTTTGATAAGGATTTGTAAACAATCAATCTTTTCACTTTGTTTTCCCAAAGAGTGTTATTTTCACTACACATTTAATGGCTTTCTTGATTAGATTCTTAAAATTTCCACTCTTCAGACGCGTCAATTCCGGCCCCTGCGAAAGAGCAGCTACGCAGACACCGCTGAAAAGCGACGAGTGTTTGTTCAGGGGCGATTGAAAACGCGGGGCTTTCAATCGATCTGACTTTTATTTTTCGCCGCATGCAAATGATCGCCGAGCGCCGTGGCTTTATTTAGTGCATAATTGACTTTGGGCTTTTTAAACTTTTGACAAGTATAGCAATTTGTAATAATTGTGAGTGATTTATCGTTGACTGCTCACTATTGGATTGGAAAATTTATACACTGGTTAAAATAATGAACGTTGAACGGTTTTTTTTCAGCTTTTCTTTTCGTAAAATAGAACGCTAGTGAAATGTAATTTTAATGAATGTAGTGTTAAAAAATTTATACATAAAATGTATTTGAAATTTTAGAAAATTTTAATAAAACTGCTTTACGTTTAAATTTTTTCTCTACAGTTCATTTAAACGCTTTCAATAGTATCTAATTTACAATTTTAGAATTAAAGAGCCTTTAATGGAATCTAAATGTAATCTAAACTGCATTGTCGTTTCATACCTGCAGAATTCTACTAACCTAAATCTGCTTAGCAACAACTCGAATTAGCATAAATGCGAATATATCAATTTAATTATAAGCAAAAACTACAGTTAATAAACATTTCAATTAAAAATCCAAGCAGGCTCTTATCTATGCAAGACAAGGTAATAGACTTCACTATATAAACACTACAACCATTGGACTTCTCGATAAGTTCTCCATGACTTTGATTTCTCTCCGTGCTTAAGGCTCATTGAGACTTTTCTTTCACTATTGCAAAAGTGTAGGTAAGTACGCAAATGGAATCGAGAGAATTCAAATGCATTATCTGACCCTTATCTATGTTTTCTGTAATCCGTTACCACTGGGAGTAAAGTTGTTTATTTTCATCGTACGTAATAGAAAGTCCTGCGCTGCTCACTTGGATATAATTGCCGTGCAGACTGTCGGTTCATTTACTTACTCTTCGCAAAGCAATACGTTTATTATACGGCTTTTGAAAGTAGAGAAAAATGTTCGAGCGTCATTTTATTGTGCAAATTTAAGATACGTTTCTTGTTGATATTTTCTTGGACAGACCAATTACGCTTCGATACTGGTGTAGTATGCGTTACGCTCTGTTTAACGATTTCAGTTGAAGAGAATTAGAAGGACATTTTCTTCGCTGCAAGACTAAATTTATATTTAAATTTTTCTGTGATTCTGAGCTTAATGAACTTCTATTTTAATACATTTATTTTATTATGCTACATGAACACTGCACTAATGCAAAGAATGCATTTTTTTACTTTACTATTTGTTATATTACAAGAATAAAACTATAAATTTGTAATTGTAATAATCAGTTAAAAACAGTATATATAAAAATACGCATAAGATACGCATATACAAAACACTAAAACATTAATTTAAATACTTGCATATTTTAAACAGAATTTGATGAAAGATTATTTAATTTATAAATTTATTTTTTATAATTGTAATGAATATCTTATTAAATTAGTCTGATTGACAAACGGGCATTAAATTTAATTACCAAGTTAAAAAAGTAAATAAATGAAGAGCCTTATAAATAATTCATGATCAATTAAATCCTCAATATTCATTGGTAAAAAATTCATTAAGAAACCAACAAACCAATTTGCTCTTCTTTCCATGTATTTATAATTAATTGTTAAAAATACAAACACATTCTTTTACCGTTACAAAAAATATTTGAAGACCTTAAATATGCTACACTTAAAAATTAGCTGTAGTAAATACTGAATGCTTGCTAAATAAGCAATCGATTGTACGAAGCTCTTCATCATCAAGAATGCGCCTTTGTATAAATCAGATTTTCGCCCGAGGGGAATTTCAATATATCAAGGTCCGGAGAGGAACGATCGTCCTGAATTTCTTTCTTTACTTCGCTGGCAAGCAAAAAAAAAAAAAAATGTTGTCGTTGTCTCCACGTCGTTGTACATCATGCAGGTAGTCCATATTTTTTCATCTTTTTGCTGGTCGTTCAGAATTTTGAGCGTGAAAAATGTTGAAACAAAATAATTCAATCTGCGATTATACTATTAAATAGCGATCAACGTTCGTTTATCTATGTTATATGGGAATTCCTGCCCTTCAGGTTGAATATCAAAACACTGTTTTAAATTTGCATTTAAAAAAAAGTACTTTAAAAAAGTATTAAGTGTCAAAAAATCATGCTTGTATTATTATTGTTATCAATCAAAATGTTATATCGTGCATACATTATCTTTATGAGTTATTATGTACAAATAAAAAAGTAAAATACGTAATGAAATGAAAAATAAAATAAAACTTTAGACAGGCATTAAATAACAAAGCTTCAAAAAAGTTTTAGTGGAGATTGGGGCAATAAATTAAGAGAAACAATTTCATCTCATGATAATGGATTTATTACAAAAGTGCATTGGAGAAATGACGACGGCGTATAGCGCTATATTATGCGAATACATAAAACAGTAAATATTACCTACCAGCGTACGTCATTCACGTACGAGAATCTTAGAAATAATGGCGTTTTGTAGCCTTATAGTCAATGATACATTTTTTTTTTAACATGTTTGCATAATTACTACAATCAATATAAAATGAGCGTTGGGCAAGTGATTGATGCATAAACTTGATATGAGGAAACGAGATGATTGACGTACGTTTTTCAATTTCCTTTTCGCGATCGCGCACAAAAGTTCGATAATTAATTCGAAGTGACAATCAGATACTCAGACCTCATCGTAATCACATTGCATCTTTGCTTTAATCGAAACGCACAAATGGAGAAAAAACAACGAGGTAATAAGCGTATAAAATTAAAAGAAACCAATGACGTTTGTACATAAAAGATACGCAAAAAGACAAAAACTTAGATTAAATGGAGAAAAAGTTTTCTAAATACAGTTGACTGTAACGAAAATGGTCGATTTCCACTTTTCGTTTTGTTTATTCTGAATTACCTAAAAACGAGTGTCGAGGCTGCGAAGAGGAATTGGGTTTATTTTTACAATTAAAGGAGAGAAATGCGGATTATTGGCAAACACGCAGGTAATAACATCATACGAAAGGAACTATCTCAACACTTGAGGTAATCGGAATAATAATAATAACGGTCCTACTTAAACGTCTAAATGCGCTTATATATCGAAATAACATTATTAATTATAAGCAGTAAAAATTCTCGTCAAACAAGAAGTCATGCACGTTTTTTTTTTAACCACGAGAGGGCGCCGAACCCTCGCACACTTCACTTAATTTAATATTATTCTTATATATGAAAATACATGCTATTATTATAGATCGCTGCCGTGACAAGTCTGCGATGTTTCGCAGCGGCGGAGCCTATTTTTTTTGCCAGATTTCACTTATTTAAACATTTAATTAAACCCATTAAAGCCCGTGTAACACCGAAACATGACATGAGCGTAAATGATGCTTTTTAGTGAAAAAATTTAGAGATATAATTCGTTTAGAGCAAAACTTGTTGTGGACTCTATTTCGCTTATATTATTATATGGTAATCATACTGTTACAATAAAAGAATATTCAATAAATAATTGGTCTGAATGAACAATTTGAAATAAATGTGCGAAAGCACATTTTAGAATATTAACAGTTTAAAAAATATCGATGCACTTTCTATAATAGTTTGCGTTGTTAGAGATACTAATTTTACCCAAAGAATGTTAGTTAATAATTTATAGAAATCCGGAAGGCTCTGGCAGCTGCGATGTTTACGAACTTCACTTCTTCGTCACAGAAGCAAATTGCTTTTACTATTGTCCGGAAAAATTTCACGGTGCTTCATCCTGTAATAAAACAAAAGTAAAGTCTTTTATAATGATTAAAGTTGTTATTGAACTTTACTTCGAAGGCACTCGAAAGGACTTTCACTCGGACTTTAGCGATTTGCAATGACTCACCTTCGCAGTATACCAATATAAAGATCAACAACTATACTGACTGCGAAATAATTCGAAGAAGGTACGCATCTATATATGAAGCATTCAAGAGGCGCATAGAAAGATTACATGTATATATGAATAGCAAACACGTAGAAAGTATTATTTACTTTTTTTTTGTAGTGATTTTATCGTTAATATTTAATTTAGTTCAAAAGTTTTACGTCAAATATCTAACGAATACAACGAACCTTAATTTTTAGAAGAAGTCAATAAACATTTAACTATTGAGACTTCAAGTCTTTTATCAAGAAAATTCGAACTCTTTTTCAAACTTTTCCACAATTTATAAAATAGTTTAAATAATTTCGATTTTATCTAGCGATCTATCATCTTACGTCCTAAAAGTCGTTCTTAAAATTAAGAATGAGGCAGATGAGTTGGCAAGGGCAAGAAATAATAAACAGGAGAGAAAGAAATCAGTCGTTCGGTCGTCATGACTCGATGGCAATAAAATCGCAAAACAATTTCACATCAAGAAAATTATAGTCATTTTTTTTATAAATGTGCCAACACACGCCTTTACAGAAAGAAAATCGTGTTCAATAAATAATGCTTGTATGCCATTTATGCAATTTCATAATATTAGAGCCAGGCATTATTATTATTATGTATCGAATTTATACATTGAAATTAACGAATTTTTTTTAGCAACATACAAGACAATGCCCGGAGTCGTTATGCCCTGCTAGAAAATTTTGTTTTAGTACCTACAAATTCTTCGCACCTTATCATAAAGGATGAGTCCTACTTTAAAATATTAAAAATACACGTTTTACACTTTTTTTTATCTCAAACGCAACTAAGGCTTGTTAAAAAAATCCAATTCCTCACTAAGTAATTCATAAAAAGTTAACTCAATATTACTTCTATCCGAAATAGAAGCGTACTTTTTATGAAAAAAGTTTTCCGGACTCTTCCTTTTTATGTATTTAACATTACATTTACACGATTTTGGCAGTTCATGATCACATCAAAATCTCCTCGATGATTGGCATCTACATTTTCAACTATCATCCTAACACTCGCAAGTCTCTTTTGAAACTACGACAAGTATTGCCCCTTTCTTTTCTTCCTTACAATTAGTAACATTCACGTTCATTAGTTTCACGTCACAACGCATTTCCTTCCTGTAGAGGCGCATGCGTTGACATGCGTTCGCACGTGCAATCATAAGGCACATATTATAATTTCCCTATAAAGTCAGTCCCCATCGCTGCAATTAACGCGGTAATGGCTATCGCATAATTACTGTGACATGATCAGAGCGCGAGGAACTTCATGAGAGCGTCGTAAATGAGTCGTGGGTTGATGGTACCATCGGCTGTGTATCTGACGCCTCTTAACGATCCATCATCGTGACTAACGACTCCGTACTCCCCAACGATAAAGCCATCCGGCGTTCGTTCTTCTACTCGATATTTTCGGTAATTACGACCCTCGACCACGTAGCCGACCTTTTGACCGTTTTCGTCGATATTCGTAGCCTCCGTGAAGGATTGCGGTCCATGAACGTTGCCGTTGCTTCCTACGCTCACGGCTTCGTCAACCTCATAGTTCTTTTCTTCGGGCTCGCCAACTGGTTGACCGTTTCTGTCATATACTTTGGAAACGTCACCGTAAACTTTAGCGGGTTCCGAGTAGACCTTAGCTGGTTCTGAATAGACTTTAGCTGGTTCAGAATAGACCTTTTCTGGCTCTCCATAAATCTTAGCTGGCTCGCCATATACTTTGGCTGGTTCACCGTATACCTTAGCTGGTTCACCGTATACTTTAGCTGGTTCACTGTACACCTTTTCAGGTTCACCGTAAACTTTGGCTGGCTCGCTGTAAACCTTAGACGGGTCACCAAAAATTTTGGTGTCGTAGCTCTTACCATTTTGTCGAGTGTTGTATATTTTGGCTGGTTGATTGTATGTTGAATCTTCGAAATGTCTACCGACTTTGCGACCTTGAGTACGCAAGAGAGGTTCATGAACCTCCGGCAACTCGTGGTTTATTTCCTTCATTTCATGATTAGGCACTGCGAATTCGTATCTCTGCTCTACCGGCTCTGAATTACTGCTGCTGGCAGCTGAATCCCTGGTATCTTGATGATCCGGAGGAGCTGTGTGATGGCTTAATGTGGGTTTCGGAGTAATGAAACTACGATCTTGTGAACTAGTCTTAGGAGCACCTTCATCCACCGTAAATTCGCTTCTGTTCGACTCCGAAACAATGTTGCTAAGCTCTTCAGTTACGAGTTTAGCAGGTGGAGACGTAACTCCAGCGGCCGACGTTGTGATCCTGGCTTGAGAGAATGTAGATGAAGGAGGAGTAGGGCTCGGTGTCGTATAGATCGTCGTCGCCATAATCGGAGGCGGTCGCGTTATCATCGACACCTCGTTTGGCTCATGATGTTCGACTCGTACCTTATAGGGCGTCGCCTCTACCGTCGAAGTTACACTAACTCCTATAACTTTTTGGTTCATGGGCTTGGCAGCCTTATTAGCCACAGGCTTCGCGTTACCCAACTTCCTTTCTCCTGCCTTGGAGATAAACTTCGAAGATATATCTCCCGGCCTTCCAAGATCATCCACAATCGTTTCCAGACTATGATGTCTACTATCCAACTTATGACTTATCGGATAGTATCGTATGCCCTCCTCGCGCACCTGAGTGGTTCTCGGCCTCGCTGGCGTGGGTTTAATTGTTATCGGTGCTCGGGATATTCGAAATATGTTGGCCTCGTCATTCTTCGATTCAGCCGGGACGTTGTCTGGCAATGCGGTGTGTCCGCGTCTGAGGCTGATTCGTCGGCGCGTAGGACGAGGAGCCATGGCACCGTTGATGAAGACCGAGAGGAACTCCGTACCGGCAAGGATATCATTCTTTTTGGCTGGCGCAGGCGCGGCCGCTGCTAAACCGTATTCCCGCAAGAGGGTCGCTTGTAGTACCTGAAAAATTAAAAACGTTATTAGTCTTCGCTGCATTGACTGACATTTTTTTTCTTATCAACAATAATATAAAATAAAATAAGTTTATTATTTATACCAATTTAATTAAATCTTCTCTACATGTTAAGCTTCATTGAAAATGTACCGGATATGTTAGATCTGTATCTTGAATTAATTATCATAAACTACATTGTATGTTCAATTAAAGTATGCGCATGTTATTTTTTCATAATAAAAAACGAAATTTATAATATATGTTATGAATAAAGACACGCGTTCATTACCATTAGTTTTCATATCAAATCATGTTAGCTAGTTGTTAAACACACAATGTATACTAACTATAGGTTTCGATTTCTCACATTCTTTGCGTTACGCTCGCAATTGTCGAGTGACCGTAAAAAGGCGAAGGTCATCGAGTCTCTTATACAGCTTGACTTCTCGCTAAAGTCAGCTCCTATACTCTCGAGCAAATATCGCATTGAATATTATAAATTAAATACCAGAGTTTCTTGGGGCAATCAGGGGAATCATTGTGCGTTATTCTGGCGCAAGCTACTGAATTCGTTGATTTTCCTTGTCATGCCTCGTTATCCAGCCATTTCGGTGAGTTTTATTATTAGGGCGATCGCGTGCAAGCAGGAATATAATGTATTTTGCTTTGAGAATTTACGATTCACTGGTTGTAATTATTGGAGGGCTGGCAAAAAAATATCGAACGCTTTACTTTATACTTGGTCGAAGATTGTTCTGCTCTTATTGCGGAATCGTCATGGTTGTAAATTATAATGAATGAAGCTGTAGACGTGCGAAGGAATCTGAAGTTTATGTGTATTTTTTCATATTCTTGAAATATTTATAGTCTACTTTTTATCTAGATGAAAACGAACGTAAAACGCATTTACTTTTTATTAAAATGTACTAGTTACCGATCTTTCTTTTATAGTGCAGTAATAAAATTCTATTTTTAAAGCATATTTTGAATAATATATTTGAATATTTTAATATGTTAACTTTTACCTATATGACAATTACAAAATTAAGTAAATTTTCTAATTCTAATTTACTACTTTGAAAACTATAATAGTCGCTGTTGTCTAAAGTAGAAACAATTACATAAATAAATTTTTATCACGAAATACAAAATTTATCATTTGATTATTAAAGACTGGTCAGTTACCCCGTCCGGTAATAAGCATTACGTGCACTGGTAATACTGAGGATCCTTCTGAAGAATTAATTTAGCTTCGTAAAATCTTAAATTTATTACTCGGGAAGTTCTGCAGGACATACAGGCATAATAAGCTGCCGGAAAGGTTCATATTTTTCCATTATAAGCGTTTCTGTAAGGCGGACCTTCTTCTGGAAATTGTCTCAGTCGTGAGATTGGCTTTATTATTAGACCATTAGCTAGTCTGTGGGTTTGTCCGCACATAATATCGAAATATACGGAGTTTCTTATTTTCAGATAAATTGCGAACGACGTATAAAATCAAGGTCGTTATCTGGTTTACGGAGGCGGAATCACAATCTAATGATTGGAGCGGAAATGGCGTAACCAATGTAAGATATTTTTATTTTCTATTGTCAATTTTGACCATGTATTGAATTCTATACTATAACTTTTACTTTCACTCAAATATTATAATCAAGTATGAAGCAAAGAAAGTTTTTTAAAATTTGTTTCATTTAGATTTAAACGTTTTAAAATAACAAATAACTCTCAATTGACTTCAAGTTCTGTAAGAATAAGGGTCATTTCCGGCACATTACTAGCACAATAAGTTAAGTGAATTAAATTGCTGGATCAACCTCACATCATTGCGGGAAGTGAAATCTTCACATGAGCTTAATTTCAATGCGTATACAGCAGACGCCGTAAAGGACGCAATCTATACGTATATAAATAATAATTTATCAAATTAGATGCAATTCAGTAGCTATAAAGATATCGATGTGTTATATCGGTCAGTAGGAGGTCATTTTTTTTCTAAATGTTGCATTGTTGTTTCCAGAGTATAATTTCTCAAATTTACATATTACATATCCGCTTTTAAATTGCATAAAACTTGAATTTGATCGAACCATAAAAGTTATTGTGATTTATTTTACAGCATTACCAACATCATTAAGTAATTATTGTCTCTGGCATTTTATTAATATCTTCGTGAATTCATTACCATAAATACTAACAAGCATTAAATTATAATTAGTTTAAGTTATGAGTTAAATAATTGAAAGTAATTGAAAGTGATATTTCAATTTACAAGGCAAGTTGGCGAAATAACGAGTTTAATGTACCTTGCAGCCTCCACCAAAGTTTCCATCCTCTCAGTCTAAATGTACAGTAATCCGAAACCGTAAATTAAATTAAAATATTTTCCAAAGACGATTACCGAACAAAAAAGGTACGCCCATTTCGCAATGTTAAGCAGAGCGAACGAACTTTAGCCGCGAAGACCATAAAAACACTTCACCCCGCGAGAAAACCCACGCTTTTTCCCCTCTGCTCCCATGTTAAGCGTCTATTTATGTAATTGTTTATCGTCGCGGAGGAAAATTACACTCGGCGCCGATCACGTTGTCTGCTTATTTGCGTAGGAACCGATAGGCCGATGCGAGCATAAGTCGGTGCGTTAAACTAGAACGGTTTCCTGTTGAAAGGGAGAACAGCGGGGCACCGGTCGCGCTGACACCTACGCTGAATAAGGCGAGGTTCGGTCATTGGCGTTGCGGATGTTTCGGAATTTTTTTGTTGTCGGAGATAAGCTGCGGATGGAGTGTGATTGATTTCGACGATTTTGAAAACTGAGCGAGGCATTTGGGCGGACTCGCTGCGTTATTGAGTAATGGATCTTATTTGCTTTTGAAATATTAAATTCGATTTATTAATTTGAATACAGTCATCGGTAATTACTGTTCGAGTAATGGATTTTCCAGAGTGTACGAAGGCTAGAAAGGACATTTATTTGAGAGAATTTTTCCATTTTGTAAGAATGTACGCGGGAATATACGGAAAAATCGTGTATCCGCAATAATTCCTGCTACTCAGCATCTTCCTCGCGAAAGCAATCAATAGCCGCACCTGATCATTGTTTCTTAACGTCGGCTTGCATTCCAATTTGATTGCTTACCTACGTTAATTCTTTAGCACGTTATTGCCTATCATCTTCGAGCTTGAAACTTTGCCTCTCGCAATACCGAACGGTAAAAAATGATATAACATTTATCACTTTTTATAAATAAATTAATTTGATCTCTGATAAAAATTCAATCAATATTTAACTTTGCCTAGAAACTTCGATTTCAATTTATTATCCTACAATACTTTTAGACAGTTTCTGAGATATTGTTCATACACGAATAGCCAAAAATATTCTACCACAAATTCAGCTCACATTACCTCACCTCACATTAGCTCACGAAACCTTTTTCGCGGCCCTTAAAGTTCCAAGAATCAATAATGCTTTGCTAGGCGCGAATACCTGTTGAATGGATTTGACTTGCCATTGTATCGCAAACGCGGATCTAATTAACGCGTTCGCAAGTCAACGCAGATCGAGATTCGCTCCTCCTCGACTACAAAGTGTCCATCTATCTAAATTACAGATCTCGCGTGTCTGATCGATGTTCAGACAAGGCGAGATATAGCGCCAGTCAAGGCTGCAAAAGCATTTTGAATTCGCTCGATTTATTCTCATTCGGGCGGGTCGAACGGGAAATTAATTATGGATTTGGAAAAGGAGTTTTTGCAGTAAAGGTTATAGATAAAAAGCTTGGCGGTTTGAACATTCAAATTGCTCAATGCGCAAAAGTAGTTTTTGCTTTACTTAGTGACATTTTGATGGATTGCTTCGTGTTTATTTTTGAGTCAAAACTTTATTGATTTACTTTCGTTATGCTAAATATTGAAAAAATGGAATTTATTTTTATTTCGCTTTTTTACTTGCGCACACGCACATAAAAAGGTAAATTTAGTAACGGCAGGATTCATTTTTTATTGCTTGTTTTGTATTCTCTGATTTAATAAAGTTACTTACTTTTATACTTCAAAGGGAATAGCCGCGTTAATGTTTTCAGCCACCGGCCCGCATCAGTAAAAACGAAGTTAAATGTATATAAAATTTACATAAAAGTTATTTTCATAACTCTCAAAGTGACTGATACGCGGCACCTTTAAAATTTCAGGGCATTAACCCAATAAACCTTTCGATTGAGCCATTAAAACATGGCCAACTTCATAATTACCACCCGCTCTCCACAAATTAATATCGACCGAAGCAATTTCATTTGTTAAATCAACAATATTCGAAAACTACTTACTCACACCCTGGAGAGCGAGTGGCAAAACCCGCTCTCACCTCAAAACCCGTCGATAAAATCTCTCCCAATAAAGCACAAAGACATAAAATAAGCGCGCAACGAGTTACACCAGGCACGCATGCGCGCTTATTCGCCCCGCGATCGTTTGTCAAGATCGGCCGGTCCGCGCGAGGCGAGGGACGACTAGCGGTAGCTGCGGAACACCAGCCACTTCGGGAGGAGCTTGAAAGCTCAATTCGACGCCGAGAGCGACGATAGCATCGCGCTCTCCTGCGTCCAAGGTGTTCCGCCACGCGTGAAGGGCCGGCGCTCATTCTTTATTGGCTGCCGAGAGATGCCGAGTTAGCAGCGCGGGGATAAAGGAAATAAGAAGGTGCCTGCTTTACTTATGCCGGCGGATCGTGTAGGTTTTACGGATCTTGGGCTAATTTTAGATTTTGCTTTTGAGGCTTAAGATTCAGTATCGGCTGATTCTATTTTTACGGAGTCTTATAAAAATAAGTTGATAAAAGTAGTTTACGAAAACTGCATTTATTTCTACGCGAGTATTTTATTAGATATTAAATTATTTTTTGTCCTTAGGTTAGGCCATTTTTTCCCAAGCCTTGCATTAATTACTTTTCTTTTAAACGACCCCTTTCGTGTAACTAATAAAAGATTTTTCAAGTTTCTTTGTTGAATTTACCGAAAATTGAACTTTTATTTTACTGCGTGTAATTCTGAGTACACACTACAATCAGCAAATAAAACAACTATATCCGCAATACAAGCCATCAATTTATGAAACGACGTTCTAAGAAGCGCAGCGAAAGCACCGTAAACCAAAAAAAAAACCCTTCGCGCAAATTAAAAAAGCCGAATAAAATCGTCGCAAAGCCTACCATTATACGAATTTAATATCTCTCGATATTATCTGAAACAGCAGTCGAAACGAAGATCTCGCCTCGTCGGGGCGCGTTATCTCGAGTCCGTCGGGACTCTCGGCCGAGGAATTGGCGAAAGGGTCCAATCTCCGAAGGTCATGGTTGTGCCGGAGTTGCGCGCAGGGCGTCGCACGCGTTCAGTGCACTTGCGACGGCGGCGGCGCCGAGTTTTCTGCGCCTTTTTGCCGGCCGGCCAGCATGCAGCAACACCACGAGCGAGAAAGCGAAAGGCACGAGGAGCGCGGGACGCCTTTATCCGTGGTATATACTAATGGAAAATTTTAGGAATCGCGGCGAAGTAGCGCGGAATGCGTTTTAAAGGAGGGCCGAATTTATTGGCGGAGATGCAGCTGACGCGCGGGGGGCTTTTAGGATTTTTTTTCTGGGTTTCCTAGGTGATAAGGGCGGTTTGTCCTTTTTTTTGGTTATCGGCTAGAGTAAAGTATTTAAATTATTGGGTTGTGTCATTGTTCTGCGCTGACTTTAGCTTCCTTTAAACAGTTTTTTTTTTTTTTTTTAATAAAAATCAAAGTAATATATTTGGAAGAAAAAGATATTGCGGTGTAGAGAAAAGTCATTTGATCGGCAGAAATTTCATAAAGATACGCCAGAGATTTGTATTTTCCTTGATTGGGCATTAATTAAGGACACTTTGTGCTTTTAATCTTATTTTAATCACCTGCTTTCTTATACTTTCAGTCGCAGCAATTCTTGTTGTTGACTTTTATTGCGATATAAGTACAAAATAAAGTTATAAATAAACAGATTTAAAGTCTTACTTAAAACAAATTGTAGTATAAGAAGGTACAGATACAACGTGTCAATAATATTATTGTTTTTATCTAAAACATTGTACTTGAAATCCTTTTAGCTGAATTGGAATTCCTTCGAACATGTTAATAATAACTTTTAGTACCACTTAGTTTTCTCAAAGTGCGCGCTTTAATGCAATAAAAATTTTTAATTTGTCACCTGTGCACCGATTAACATAAAAAAGTCACAAAGCATTTACTTTATATATGCAAAACACAATTGCTCCATACAACTTCCTTTGTCGCATTAACGAAAGGCAGATCGTCAAGCTCCCTTCCCAATTTTTCCACGTCGATTATCTTCGCTTGATTAATACCTGCCAGAATCAAAAGCGCCATAAATTAATTTCACACATCGCTTATCGAACAGCTTAATACCTACCTACTGCCAACGAAAAAAAAACAAAAACAAATCACCAGCCCTGAAATTTTCGCCTTCGCGCCTCGATCTTTCCCCGCTTCGTCGCACAAATTCCGGGAGCATTTTTACCGCAATCCCGAGAGAAGTGTAACGAGCCTCGAGAATCCGATCAATATTCCGAGCATTCCGCGTCGCCGAAGCTATGAAGGAAGGTCAGTGTCGCTTCATATAATCGGCGACAATTCATTTCTCGCCGCGAGGCCGTCCGGGTTTTCCTTTGAGAAGAGCGCGAGAGTCGCAGCTCCTCCTATCTTTATAATTAACGATATAAATTGCGTAAAGCTCCGCAGATGCTATCGCGCCGGGGAATTTATGGTTTCTGCGAGCGTTTGCATATGCATGCCTCGCTTGTTCGCTCTGCTCGCGTCCACGGGGATGCGACGTTCCGTTATTTTTCTTCTAGATTTTTAGGCGGGAGAACGGCGGGTTATTCATATATTTTTCGTGGCACTCCGCGGCTTCCGTATTTCCAAGCGGTATAACGTATAAGGTTTATTAATATTTTCTCGATTGCAAGTTTTCGCTTTAGACATATTTCTCAATTATCGCGGCGTTCCAATTGAGCTATTAACCATTTAAACCTGACTCGAAGTCATGTTTCTGTTTCTATATAGATTGGCAGATCCTTTAAAAATCACTCAGCCGCGATGAATTAATTGAAAGTTACCAGCTGATAAAGGGATATATATATATATATATAATGCATAATTAACAATCGAGCTTATCTCGGAATCTTTCGAGAGAACTAGAAGATTTACGAAATCTTGATTCGGTTCTCACGCACGCCGAGCATAAAGCAACGAGCCGTCACTGCGGTGAATGCGCGGTGTTCATTTGTTTTTCAGCGACAAATGCACTTGATCATTGCGTTTAAAAGCGGCAGGGTCAACTCTCTCTGTGTTTGTGTGTGTGTGTGGATAAGCGTGATGAACGAGCATCGCTAAGCTCTCTCGAGTCGAGAAGAAACAATTTTGCGTTCTCACACCCCGGGAGACTTGGTATATCAAGCGGCGTTCCTCTTAGGAGGCTGCTTTCCTGGAACTGGACTTGAGAGCGTGGTAAAAGGCGCTTAAACGCTCTTTCGGCTGTCTCCGAGCTTTCGGACTGATTTTTTAAAAGGGCATTCTGCATTATAATAAGCATGAAAGAGATGCAAAAGTGTAAAGTATTCTTGCTTCGTTATAATTGGCTCAAAAACTCTTTAACGAAGATCAATTCGAAGGATCGTAAACAATACGTTTAAAAATCAATGGGCACGAAATAACATAAACGCCGTCGCCCCGCGCAGTCGTCGTAATTGAAAAGTTTAAATTAAGCCCGCGCGCACCCGAACGACAACAATTTTCGCGTTTCCTGCCGATTCGAGCAGAGGGGGCGCGCCGTTAAGTACTCCCGATGGCGGCCTTCATTTTTATTTCCCAATTAGGCAGCTGTCCCCCTACGTTTCGGTCCTTGGGACAACAACAGTTAGGTGTCCCACGCGGTAAATTCATTGAATTCGAGTCTTAATGCAATTTATGCGTGACAGCTTACGTTCGAGACTTGATATTAATTTTCTGTTCTCGTGTCGTACATGAAGTAATTGCACATTCTTATGATAATTACGCAATGCAGGTATTTTTGACCCTTTCAATGTCGGATTTATTTTTGGACTCCGTTGAACTTTTATTAATTTAATATTTTTGTGAAAGCTTCGCGTAGCATAAAGTATTGTGAGTTATTAGTTTATTAATATCTAAATAATTAAAATTGAATTAAAATAAATTATTGAAGATTAATTTTGTAATAGACTACTTCCTTTGATGCAATCATTTTTTATGAAAACTCTAATCGAAATTTAAATCTTATACTACTAATAAAGAAATTTCGTATCTTATAATGTAAATATAATTCATTTAATTAGTATTTAAAATTAAGTAAAATTTTTTAAATCAGTTTTTATCTACTTTTGCATAATTAAAAACTATCTAAAACAGTTAGTCAACACACTTCAGAATTAATAGTTTTTTTTATCTATTATACTTCAATGGCGATCACCTCTTACAAATTTTTGAATTAAAACCATTGACCTTCTAAAAAATGCCCAAATACTACATTATGTTAATTTTCACTCCAATTAAAATCCCAAGGATCGCCAAGTTATCCCAAGAGTACTTACCCAACATTATACAAAAAAAAGACCCTCCCAGCATTATTTATAATTGAAAAATCGTCGAGCGACGCTTCGAAGCGAACGAAACCGAAACTCATCTGACGACAAAGATCGCCTCGGCCGATCATCCAGATCCGGCGACCTTCTACTGCCTAGCGACTTGTATACATATCTCTATCAATCTGAACGCCGCCGTTTCGGAAGGTTGGTGCGTACGTGGAATTTAGGTTAGCAGCCGAGAAACTAGATCACGCGTACCGATCTGTAATACTTGCGGTGTTGCGCAACGAGACAATGCTCGCGTGCAGCGAGAGAGGCGATCGTGTTCTTTCGGCGAGACCGGGGATTAGAGGTGCCGTGAGTCGAGTCGCTACTGGAGGTTTATTCCTGCACTTCGGCTTTATTTTGGCGAAGCGAGCGATTCGACGGTGTTGCGGAGATTTGGAGAGATTCGGGTGCACGGCACTTTTTTGGAGATACAATGGAAATGAGTGACTTATATGCTGTGGCGTTAGTTTACGCGAGAAACTTAAAATAATGGCTTGAACCAATAGAGAAATAGGAAAGACAAACAACATTATTTGTTAAATGAAAATTTGATTGTAGTTGACATATTTTTTTGAGTCTCATTATTTTCACGTTTTAACTACTCGTGCATTACTCGTACGTATTGCAAGTATTACGCCACCGGAGTAAATAATTTTTTAATGAATCACACGCGGCTAATCGTGAAGTTATTAAGTGAGTTTACAATGTAATAACAAGTAAACAATCTTTTAATTTAAGCCTCACCGCACCTTCTTGAAATCACTATACCGATTAAAAAAATTTCACTTTAACGAAGCCAGCACTGTATCATTCACAACCACTTTCCATTCAATGGAACTTGTTGTTCCTTCAAATATATCGTGCGCTAGCAACTATCCCATACCAGTATATATTCCACGCAACTGTGTTTTCGTGCGTTAAAAATATTACCTTCGACGCGGCTCGATCTCGCCTCCGATCGTACGTTGGTATAAACTCTCACTCCAAAAATTCGAAAAGCCCCGGCAGTGTTAATCACGGCGAACAATCCCAACAATCGCATACCTCCCGAAAGATATCATCCGAGGAGTCTTAACCCACCTTATAAATCCTCGGCTTATATCGGCGTTGCGTGCGCCGCTAATTTATTCGTCACGTCGTTCCTCATCTTTCTTGCCCCCCCCCCCCCCCCCCCCCTCGCGGCTTGCGCAATATTTTCCACATAATACCGCGCGTCGCTCTTTTCTCGTACTTTATCGCCAAATTCCAGAACTGCGCCGCCGCCGCCGCCACCGCCACCGCCGCTTTGGATTCTTGCGCCCGGACTTTCACCGCGGCGCGCCGAACGTATTATATGTATGTAGCCAAGCACCGAAATCGCCGTTATTAATAACGTTCAATTGCCGAACTCAACGTCTCTGCACACTTTATGCGTACTTCTGGGTATACGGGCCGTTCCGTATCGGGCGAGTATTTTTTTCTTTTTCTTTTTTTTTGTAGATCTTTGGCGCGGTTCTTTAAGAGCGTCGGCAGGAATTGTTGATAACTGTTGAATGTAGTTCAGTTGTACAATTGGGTTTAGTTGTGCATATTTTTATATAAAAATTATGAATATTCTTGTGACATACGTTCTCCTGTAGATTTTGAAATTAGGTGATGAGTAAGGTGATAAGAACCTATCAATGTCCTCCCAATTTAATAATACTATTGTTAAAATGACTAAAAAACAAAAGTATTTTTCCAAAAGCATTACGTTGATTGCATTAGAGATTTTATAAAGTAATAAGTCATAAGCTCTCGCTAATACAACAATACCATTATTCCCTTCTACAGCTGGTAGTATAAAGCGAGGAGAGCAATGCCGACAATATCCATTACAACACATTAACTCGAAATTACATAAAAGAAAGTTCTACGAAGAGATTTCATGTATACGATTCAGCCCGAAATTACGAGAACAATTTAACACGAAACCGATCCGATCTTAAAGTCAGCCAGCCACCCTTCGAACGCTTCAAAATTTTCATTTGTCATCGAAACACCTCTCGCTCTTTCCCCGCCTCCACACAGACGGTAATCGTCATTATCTCCATAGGACACGTCGAAGATTACACTGTTTACTACCGGTATATAGAAAAAAAAAAAAAAAAAAAAAAAACTGTCCGCAATCGTCTTTGCTCCCGAGGTGGAAAGGCCTCGGTGGCAGCTCGGGGGGCTCACACGTGCGCGCATACGTTATACACGTGCTCGGGGCGCCAACTTTCACGCGGCGCGCGAACGAACGCCCTCGCATATTGTTGCGGCGGCGGGCGGGCGGGGGAGGGGGGGGAGAGGAAAAATGTCACGCATGAGCTCGGCCGCATTTAATCGCTCTCGTCCTTGTTGCGTGCGCCTGCAATCGAGGCGTGACGTTGCGCTTGAATTCATCGCCTGGGTATTCTCGGCTGGCGCCTTTTTCTCTCTCTCTCTCTCTCTCCGTCTCTCTTCTTTCTTTCTTCGGAGCGAGCGATTCCTCGAATTTTTCTGCGAGCGCCGCGCGCGTCTGTGTGTGTCATACGGCCCGTACGTTCTCCCGCGCGCTTTTTTTTTTTTTTTTTTTTTATTCCGCCGGGAGGTTGAGAAATAACTGCGCCGCTGAACTTTAGATCTGCCGTCGCGGGGTTATGTATGCCACTTGCGATGAGGATGTATTTGCTCTGCGCTTCGCGCTTGATTTAAAGTTTATATGCTTTGCTGAAAGGACGCAGTTAGGAGTTATAGGTTTTAAGGTCGCATTTGAAAATGATACTTACAATGAATGAACAAAAGCATTAGGGTACCAAAAGTCGTTCTAATAAATATTATTATTTTTTAATTAAAAGCAGGAGCTTTTTTGTAAATCTACTTTATTTAATTGTATCTTTCGAATTAAAGGAAATAATTTGTTGTATAACGATTTTAAATTAGATTTAAGATCATTAGTAAATCACAGGGATTTTTAACAGCTATTTTAATATGTATCTATTTCAGAAAAATTTATTATTTAATGCGATTAGTTTTATATTATTATTTAAGAACTGCAGTAATAAATATTTTATTTAGATATAAATAAATTACACAGCATCAAAGCGCTACACTACAAGCAAACTAAAAATTGCTCAATTATAAATATCACGTTTAGAAAGTCGATGCATCTTTCGAGCACACAGATCAGCTTACAGGCTATTTATTTTACACACGTATACACCACCTCGGATAAACGCGTCTGCATGAAGAAACAAAAAAAAAAAAAAAAAATTTAATGATTGTCATTATGCTAATTGGATTACACCCAAGCGGGCAGAGTTTCGAAATCGGAAACGATCGATCGAAAACAACAATCCGACTAACGATCGGCGCATCCTCGCCGAAGCAACGCGTGATACTGCAGAAAGCAGTGCGCGCGTCTCGGTTCGTCGCTCACGAATCTAAACCGACCTGTTGCGCTCGATGAAAATTATGTAAATGCCACCGCGAGATAGAAAGAGAGAAAGAGCTCAATTCAATCGATCGGCGTTCCTGGCCAGGTAAACAAATGCGTCCCAGGAGAGCGTGAACTGGACGCTTGAAGGTGGCGATTTTCGAAGGGGGAGTCGCTTTTGGTTAATCTTCAACGTTATTCGTTATTTGCCGATATTTTTTTGCCTCGTCTTTATTTATAGCGTCTGAGAGGCTATTTTATGTAACGCGAGAAGTAAAACGTTTGGTAGAGTGGTTTGAATAGACAAATAGCTGAACGGTTCTATTTGGTAAAACGAAAAACCATTCGTAATTTATTGCAGGAAAAAATAGCTATACCGTTAGGCTTAAAATAAAATATATCTTACAAAGTTAAACATGAAATATTGGATATCGCGTTATAGATCAGTATATAAAGTTAATATTGATCTAACTCGTTTGGTTCTCTCGAAAAAGGACTTGCAAAAACTGGCACTTTCACAATTTTCCAGGAAAAGCTACATATTTAGGAAAAGTCTGAAAAATGAGGCTTTTGCAGATACGATTACGGATTCAACCTGTTCTACTGGTTTGTCACTGTAAGCTGCATACTCAGTTCGCATAATAATAATATCGGCTTCTATAGATGTCTGCTCTTTCTTCAGGCCATATATCGTAAAACCGTAAACTATCAAGTGTTTTATCCTACGCGATAATTATTGTCAAGCTCTCGTTTGTAAAAGGCAAAGTACTTGGAAAATTACTGTTTTATTAGTTCATTGGGTGCGTAAGTTACTTGTATCCACTTAGAACTTTTTTGCCATCTAAAAGACTCCTTTTATCGCGAGTATAAAGGAAAATTGGCTTTGTTTTATTACGGTAACCTATATATTTATTCTAATGATGTAATATAAAATAAATTTACTCCAGTTTTCGGTTGCATAAAGCATTTTATACTTCATTAGCGTTCTAACAATAGACATTTACGATGGCTTCGTTATAATAATTTTCCGAAAGCTAATCGTCCGCGTGTATATACGCGATTCCGCGGGGCAAAAATGCCTGTATAAAGAAAAAAATATCCTCCACTTCCACGTTACGTAACGGCGAGCGCTGGAAATTAGCGCCTCTAATGCACTTTCAATGCGCGGCGTTGATAATACCCGGCGCTTTTTTTTCCATCCTAAGGCAAACAAAGCCAATTGGGAATCGTGTCCGACTCGGCCTTCACTAATGAACGTCTATAATCTTTCTCTTTCCTCCTCACTCTCCAACTAACCCATTAACTCAACAGCAGACGCGAGAGAGAAACAGAGAGAGAGAGAGAGAGAGAGAGTGAACGTGACTTTTTGGAAAAAAACTCTCATTGCGGAATGCACGGCATAAAGCAACAATGCCGCCGAGCGGAGTCGAGCTATCGCTTTGGGCAGATTGTAATGGAACGCGCTTGAAAAGTCGACCTTGCGCTTTTCGATACGACGCTGCCTGACCGTTAAGGTCGCGGCGCTTGACGAAATTGATTCGAATTTTTTTTTTTTTTTTTGTTTTTTTTGTTTCGGGGATTAATGCGGAGTTAGATTTATTTTGACGCCGAGCAAATTGGATTTGACGGCTGAATGCCAGGCTTTTTTCAGCTTCGATTAACGCCACGGTGAGAAAAAAAAAAGTGCTTTACGAGGGGCAAAAAATATAGATATTCGAATTAGAATCGGAAGGAAATCGTTCGTTACATCGGAATGTAATTAATTGTTATCGGCAAATAGAATTACAGTTACAGCTGTAGTTGTAAATTTACGAATTTTCCATTCTTTTTTTAGAATCAATTGTATTGGGTAAGAGGCCCAAAGTGGTCGTAAAATGTATTTTTAGCATATTAGGTACTCTCACTTTAATTAAAGCAGTTTACAGTCATCTAATGGTGCCATAAATACCGTAAAATTCCTTCGTGCTTCGTAACACGTATATACTTCGGGAGGCGTAAACTTGAAAAATTGCAAAACACTTGAACAATTTAAAATAAAACCCAAAGTATTAAGTAAAATGGCTGCGAAATTCTGTAACAACACTTAGCAGCGTGTATTACACGGACAGGAGTGTACGCTCTTACATGCTTTCCTTCGATCGGTTTTCTAGATAAATTCCGCAATTATAGGACTGACCGCGAATTCGCGCGAAAAGTGTTCGTATAAATTTTTTAGCCTAACCTGCCGAGAACCGGCCAAAAAGGCTGAAAAACCTGAAACACGACTGCCGATGAGTTTTAAAAAGCATTTCGGCTTCTGGCTTTCTGCGGCTCTTGTAAGCTATGCCTGGAATTTCCAGCGCGCCGCGCCGCGGTTCCATTAAAAAGAAGCCGGGTAATCGAGTCGAAGCGCCTCGCATCAGCCCCTGGAAGCTTTATTTAAGTGGAGCTTTATGTACGTTAGCGAAATCGCTAACGGGGAATGAAAAAGGACGGTGCAAAATTAATTTGAATTTAATTTCGAACGGGGGGGTTTCGAGTGCAATAAATTTTGCTGAAGAAATTTATTGTACGGGACGCTGAAAGCGATGACTACGATAAGATTTAAATCAGGATTATCTGGGTAATTTGATCTGATTATTTAGCTACTCCATCATTGCACTGACTAGGTCGAACACGATTATTTTCTGGGTACACGAGAAAAATTGCGTTGCGCTCTCGGTTAAATAAAAGAGAAACGTTGTATAAAGCTGTTTCACGTCTCGCGATTGTGGTTTTGTCATTGTACTGGGAAAATATTATTATTCAACAGAGCAGCAATATCAAATGTAAAAACACGTGTCGATTATTACGTTTTTTTTCTGCCATTTCGTAAGAGCGTACATCATTTTTTATTTGCAAAATTATAAAGAATTCAGTCATCAAAATTGTAACCCGATTGAATTTCATTACAGTCACTCAAATCAATTATTTAAAAGGTCCCGCGAAAACGCTTAAAATAGAAATGTTCGACAACTCTTCTAATTACCTAATTTGTAGGAAATGTTATTTCAGGCACACAATAATTTATTAGATCTATTAACCGCTTCTATCGCAGTCGGCATCAGAGTATTTAACAGCCTAAAAATCCAGCCAGCCCCATAAAATAAACGACTCGCGTCAGCCAGGAGCGGGCATTTCGAAAAAAAAAATGTCGAGTCCCGCAGCAAATGTCCACAGCAGGTACCTGTCCTCCGGTCTTATCTTTGTCGGGGGGAGGCGGCCCGCTTTCATTAAAGCGCGTCGGATCGCGGCGGCGAGATAAGGCCCCGCGGGTAATTAGTCCACACCTCCGTGCTTTTCGCAAAACTGATGAAACGGCCCAGAGTGGAAAAAGTCGTTTTGGCGATGCGGGAGAGAGAGAGAGAGGTTGGGAAATTATTGTTACGGCCGCGAATAATTGCGCGATCCTCTCGCAGCCGAACGAGAAAATGAAGTCGTGCTTGAATAACTTTATCTTTGGAAAGAGAGAACTTGCCGGCTGCCGTAACCGTTTCTCGTTAGAAACTCGCGGCCTTTTTTTTGTCTCTTTCTCCGCGGCGTTTTCGGCGGAGGATTTGTATTAATCGCGTTAACGGCCTCGTGTGCGATGCTCCCTTTTGCCGCGAGGGATTACAGCGTGAATTTATTGTACATACCGGTGGGTTAATTCCCGAACTTGTTAAGCGATTGAAAAGTAAAATATAAACAATAAATTACGCGGCGGAGATAAAGTTTTGATTATTACGGCTTCTAGGAGGGGAAAGCATTGCTCCTTAATTAATAATTAAATCTTGTTTGTAAGCCGAGAGTTTGCGGAGTTTCTCATTAGAATTGTTAATAGCCCTGAATAGGTAAATGAAAGCTAAGCGTTGCCTACACTGATTGAAATAGCTTGGTATTACGATTAATCAGCTTGTAACTGTATCTGCAATCTTGTCATTGTGCCGATTCAAAGACATCCTGCGCAATAAGCGAGAATTATACTATGTAATATAGCACCACAATAGTTTGTCATCGAACATACTTGGCGCGCGTTACGATGGAAATTTGCGCGCGCGATTACTTCCTACTTTGAAGAATGATTGTACAGGATGCGATGATTATGTTAATTATAATATATGTTCTTTCGCAATCAAACCTTCGATTCGAACGATTATCGTTATTTTGAAATTGTTGTTGAAGTATTTGCAATGCGATCGGAAAAATAAATTTCCTAAAAACTATTTCCTCGAAACTATTGAATTTTTTGTGGACAATCAATTGAAAGTGACGTGTAAGTTTTTGTAATAATCCGCCATAATTTTTATCCAATTACGGCCGTTTCATTGAAATTAAAATCAGATAAGAGATAATTAATAAAAATGAAATCCTTCTTTAAACATTTTTGACATCGAACGGCCGATAAATACCCCGGCATTACATTAAACGCACTATAAGCTCCGTACTTTATTCGTCATTTATCACCGTTACCACAGCGAAATGAAATTGAAAATCGCAAAAAATACAAGGCGCACACACACACACATACACATTCGCACGAGCTAAATCATAAAAATCCCCCCGCCTTGCATAAGAATCCCAGTATTTCATTATGTTTAACAGCATTTTTCAGCATCATAACACGCGTTTTTGCCGCGGCAACAAATTATCATTTCATCATCTCGCTCGCAGCTCGGCAACGCGGGGCACACACAGCTCGAGCTCCATTAATTTAAACAGCAAACATTAAAGCCGCGCGCGCGGCGCGAGTCATTCCCTCCTCCTCTCCGTCCCCCGCGGCCCGCGCGGAATCGGCCTTTTTCACGCGCGCCGCGTCAACGCGCCGAAAACCGCACGCCCCGAGCCGATATGAGGCCGCGATTACGGCCGCGGAAAAAGCTGCCTGCCTCGGAAGTCGGAGGCGAAAATCGCGGGCGTTCAAGTCACCGCGCGGGGAAAACGGAGGGTTCGCACGCTTGTCAGTCAGTCGGCCGAGTGCGGAGCCGAGAGGTTCCGGTATTCGCGGGCTAAAGCAACGGCTGTAAGTTAGGATTGAGTTGCTCTCGACGGTAACTTTAGTCTACTGTTTGGACTGAATTATTGGCTGGATTTTAGAGTGGAAGAGAAGCATTAGTTTTGAATTGAAGCGATTTTTCACGTTTAGGATATAGAAGTCGGTGGGAAAGTCAATGTTCGATTTTTGTGGCGATCGTTAATCAGTAATTAATATGAGTGTACTCAATCTTAGTTGATCTCCGCCTTTTTTGGGGCGATCGTTTCAGCCACTTACCTGAAGCATAAAGAGAAATCAAAATTAGAGTTTTGTTACATAACTGTAGTATAAATTATTTTGAAAAACAGATAAAACTTAACATTGAAAAAAGTCCGCATTGAGAGTAAAAAAACTGTGTTATCCGAAAGGATAAAATTTATGGAATCTAGGTGTGTTCCAATACTGGTCGACTCATTGCGCTCGTAATATTCGCATAAACGTCAATAGTGCCATGTACAAGCATGCGCAGACAGAATTTGGTTTAATTTTCATCTCAGCAATGTACGGTGAACTTGTTTTGATAATTTTACGAGCTACGGAGCCATGAGAATTTCAAAGTTAAGCGAATTATCTGAAAACCGAAGTCTGCCTTAGAGTAACTATAGCCATAATTTATGCTGCTTATTAAGTCTGGTCCATGACTAGGCTGCAGTACGTATTCGCAACGAAATGGAAAGAATATATTTTAACGGTGTGCCGAGGTTAAAAATTAAATAATCATCATTTTTAATTTATTTTAACTCTTTCAATTATTTAGGTTTCACATAAATTATTTTAATAATCCGTGAGAAACTTCCAGATATAATTGAAATTATACCATATATGTATATATACTTCTTTAAATAAATAGAATCTAGAAGCTAATCCGACTCCAATCCGGCATCGAATTAATTCCACGGATCCACAAATATGTCAATAATAAATAGCCAGCGAGAAACGTTAAACTACCTTATTTATCCCGGCTGCGCTCGCTAATGCGGCAATTAAGTCAAAGGAACATATCATTTATGGATACAAATAAGCGCGCGGTTAAAGCTTTCTATGCTCTCACTTGCCTTCGCGGGGCTTTTAAAAACCTTCGCCGATCGCCGATAAAAAAAAGATCTGGATCGACTCGGCTTCGCTCGGAAAACCGATAGACGTTCGCGCGCTCACACAATTATTCGCGCGCGCGCGCGCGCGACCTTGCCGACGATTAAATACGCCGTGTCGAGGCGTTGTGTGTATATAGAGAGGCTTTTAAAAAAAAAACAGCCGCAAGGAGAAAACGAGAGAGAGAGAGAGAGCCGTTAACCAGATTCAGGAGCAGTGCAGGCTGTGTGCTCCCTTGATTCTTTGTCTTCGGCCGCGCGCCGAAGCCGACGGCTGATTTACGCGGAATCGACGTACTTTATTCCCCGGAACGAGAAGAGTTATGGAAATATTAAGAGGCTGCGGTTTAACGAGTATTCGCGCGAGGTTTTGCAACGATTTAGTCCCGATTTTTAGCTCCGCTTTTAATTTAAGTATCCATTACGCGTGTACTTTGAGGCTCGTTTAATGGTGATTAAGCAGGCAAAGCTGCCGGGGGATTTCTTTTTCTTTTTTCCTTTTCATTCGCCGAGCGAGAGAACACGATATCCTAGAGCGTGTAAATAGACGCACGTGTAGGATATACTGTTAGCACCTTCGGGCGGAAAACCTTTCTTTGCCTTACTTCGGCTGCCGGGGAAGGGAAATTGTATACGCGCGAATTAGAAGAAAAAGCTGTAATTAGAAAGCGATAAAAACAAAGTTACCGAAACAGTATGTGTGTTTCAATGCTTCGGAACAGCGGAGGAGTTCGCAATGCTCGGAAAATGTATATATATACATACGAGTCACAAAAGTAAACTCCTTCGCTCGATATATCTCGCCACTTACTTAAAAATCAAATTTCATTAGCAGAGCGCAATAAGTAATTGATCACCGGTTAAGTGGTCACTCAATCAAAAGTACACGTAATCTCAAGACAAACAAGCAGCTGTCCCACATAACATAAAGCTTCGGAAAGATCGACACAGCTCTCGATCACCGTGACTGACTGCGATTTCAAATGCTCGAGCCGGGGCGACAATGACACGATCCTGCGTGCGCGTTGCGCAAGCGCCGCGAGCGCGTGTCTCTCCGTGTGTATCTCTCGAGAGGCCCGATCCTTATCGATCCGCGGTGGATTCGGGGACCGCGCCGATCGGTGCGCGAATCGAAACAGCTGTACGTCGCCGCGGACCCTACTCTCGCAAGACCGGAAGGGCGCGGACACCGAGAGGAGAAAGTTTGTATTACACGCGTGAAACGCGCGCGTAATTAGCTTCGGAGGCTGGTTCGCGCGCGGGGGTCGGGGATTCTTTTATTTGTCCCTCGTTGCCGAGGATCGTTTTTTTTTTGTTTATTTTTGCGGTTATGCAAATAGAGAAGCTGTTTTTGCTAGTCGGCGGGACATTTAAATTGCCGCCGCAATTGACACTTGGAAAAGTAATTAATCGTTTCGATTTTTAGGATATGGCAAGCCGGTCAATAGAGTAATGAGAGGTTTATCGAGAATTCGGTGAATGCGGATCGAGAATAGATTAATAATGTGTAACAGGAAAGGATAGAAAAAGAGCCTTTGATTGGTAAGTACCGGATTCTTTAATGTACCGGATAGCGATCGAATCTACAATTCTTATACAATGATAATTACTGAAACGAAGTTAGATCATAATTTCTCTTATTACGTTATAATCGATCCAAATTTTGATAGTTATCGGAGTTTCGACACAAATCATATTACACTTCCAAGTATCGGATTGGAAAAGAGAAACGTATTTAAAAAAAAAAAAGGTGGACAAGATAATTTTCTGCGTAAATTTGATTTCTTGGAAATAATTAAAGAGTGCAAAGTCCAAAATTACGTTTCGCGCTAATCGTAGTAAAGGCTGCAGCTCAATTTTATTTTCACATATGATTTGCATGTGTTCTCTTATAAGTATGTATGGAATAGTACACCCGGCAACACTTATCTCAATGGATCATTGACATCCTTACGAGTCATAATTCTCGTACTATACTTAGCATAATTGATGCGGAAATGATGTGTTCTTAATCTCAGAGTAGATGCTATTATTTTTTCGTGCGGGATTGATGCTCTTTAAAAAAAAATGCATTTCTATTAATTTTGATAACTTTATACATTTAAATCTTTGACTAATACTCTTAGTCTGGTTATTTCCAATCTTCGCTTCTTACGCTACATTTGACCTTAATGGAATACTTTTGATCCTTAGCCAGAGCAGAAAAATAAACGAAAGCCGTGCAAGTAGTAACACCAGTGTACGCTCAGACGCGACCGAGCAGCATCTTCCCCCGTCCGCCGCCTCTTCCCAACCCCCGACGCGAGCTTCCGCATCCAAATCCAACCTTCGCCCTCTGAAACCATCCGAAACTCAATCCGTCGCGCTCATCAACCGCCGACTCCACCTTCCCAGCTCTTAGCTCTCTCTCTCTCTCTCTCTCTCGACAAGCCGAGCAGACACTCGACACAGCTGCACCGGCAGACTGCAACGCCCGCTGGCATTCGCTCCTTCTCCGCGTCAGGCAGTTATGTGAAAGGCAATATCGGACCAAGGTACTCCTACGTAGGCATTATACGCACACTTGCACAACGCCGCCCGGGCTTCTCTCTCTCCTGTTCCCCCTCCCCTCCCCCGTTACCCCGAGAGCGCGCGCGGCCCGTGAAACGTCAAGTGCGCCCGAGAGCGCGATGTCGTCAACCGATTGTTATTGCGCCGATGATTTTTCAGCTCGCCCCGGCAGCGAGCGCGCGCGCGCGCGCCTTGATTGCCTTTGATGTGAAAGTATTATGTGGCCTGTGGGATTAGCGTGTCTCGCGGGCTGGAGAGCGTCGCGTTCGAGAGAGGCTGTCGTCTTCGCTCGCGGAGCGCCGAGGAATGGAGCCGAGGAGATTTTTTTTTTTTGTTTTTTGTTTCGGAGCGTTCTCGGTCGGCTGTTCTTTTTGGTAGAATACGGGCCAGTGTGAATTGGCTGGGGGTTTTCGAAAACGGTTTAAGGACGCTCGTTAAAAAGCTGCGAAAATTGGCCCACTTTAGGACGAATTATCCGTAACGCTATCCAGTTACTTTAATAATAACAGTTCTTTTCTCTCGAAAAAGTAGGATGCGTTCGTTCGAGTAAAATGCCACAATTAATGTCCTTGTCAATATTTTCTTTGTCTCCTAATGATTTGAAACAGATATTCTTGCAGGCAGTGAGTAATAAGCAGTGGGGAAAAATGTCAAAGTTCATCGACCGTAGTTTCTTGCAACTGGTTCTGATAAAGTAGCTTTTATACGAATATAATTAATGTCAACGGTTTTGACATGAGCCGAACGATAAAGAACCTACCTCGAAGTGACGCATGCAATTATTATTAAAACTATTTACAAGCTACCGAACGAAATGCACAACCAGGCCGGATAATTTCCGAGTCTAAAACAAAGAGAAAAAGGATGACGTTTACAATTAGCCCTTCTATATATAAACCACTCAGCGGCTTCGTACCGCAAAATAAACCGCAAAAATTTTCGGAAAACCCAGACGACCACTTTCGACTCTCGAGCCAAAATAACTTGCCGAAGTAACGCACTCCGGCAGACCGTTTGGTCGAAATTGATTTTCTCGATAGCTCGTAAAAGGACCGCCGCGGCGCGAGTCGTGCTTTGTATTTAAGGACAGGATATTGGCAAGAACGGCTCTACCGGGGGATATTCGTCGAAGGAACGTGTTCGTAATTAACCGAGAAGTCTGGCAAAGTTGCCGCAAGGTCAGCGCCATTGTTTCTTTTCCTTTTTTTTTTGTTTGTCAGGAGCTGTCGCCAGCGCCGGAGAGTCGACGAGAGAATCGAAAACGACAAAGTGAATCTTTTCAGAGCAGTCAAGGAGATCAACCTCTTTCGGGTCCGGTAACTACTTAGAAATTTCCCGGCCGGACGTTAAACGAAAATTGCACCGCGGACAAAAACCAAAGTAAAAATTTTACGGCTCCCGGACGATCCATTATGATTGCTGTGTATATAAACGCAATTTGTGCGGAGGGCCGGTATTTCATACTTTTTTTGGGGGAAGAACAAGAAAATGTAAGTATAAATGTGATTTATGCGGAAAAATTAATTTGGTTTAAATTGTTTCGGTGGAATATGGTATTAAAGAGTTTTTCATTTTTTGGGATAATAAATCATGACGATTGCGAGTTCGTTTTGTTTTGAGATTTATACGAAGCAAATACTTTATAAACTGTAAGTTATCTAAAAATATTAAAATGCGCAGACTGATTAATTGGCTCTCATAAATTTCCTCCTTAAAAATTGCTCTACACATAAACTATCGTCAGTACGTAAACTTTGCTCCCGAGAGCATCCTATGGAAAAACCGGCGTTCATCGCGCAGAGGGGACAATACAGAATTATTTTCAGCAATCGCTCCCAGCTTCTAATATCCATCTCCTCCGCCGCGTCGGATTCCTGCTCGCCGTGAATTCCTCCGGCATGAATGAGAGAGAGAGAGAGAGGCGCGCGCGCGAGCGGCGGAGAGTTACGAGTGAAGAAGAAGCAACTTGTCGATAGAACTTTTACTGAGATCGTAACGTCGGCAATGTTAAGGAGGCTCGCTCGCTCAAGATAATTGTGATTTAAAGCCTCGAGCCACGGGTCAAGATCTCTCTCTCTCTCTCTCTCCGCGCGCGGCTCTCTCAGCCATTCTTCGCGAACGTCGCGTCGAGAGCTCTCGCCGACTTCATCCGCCGCCGTGCCTCCGCTTCGAGCTTTTGAGTTAGTGTAGTTTGTCGGGGAGAGCCACGCGGCGAGGCCTCCGAGAGCCTGAAATATAAATGGATGAGCGGCTGCTTTTTCTCTCCGCGTTTCGGGCTTATTTATCTAGCTATTCAGGTGTCTCGGGCTTTAATATATTGCGCTCATTATGTCCGCTAATTTAATTTATCTTATTCGGCCGCGGAAAAATCCTGGCTCGCGAGGCATTTACTTTTTCCCGGCCGATTGATGAATATTGATTCAGTTGTGTAAAGCTGTAACAATTTTTTAACGCGACAATTCAATGTGGATCGTTGTGCAATTCGTCGTGTCGGGGTTAATCGTATTTAAATTTGTATTTTTTTAAAACTTCGCTCGGTTCGAGGGCGTTCGTAAAAAAATTATCTTGTAAATAAAAGCAGAGCTAGAAATGTAACGTAAGCGAGGTGTAGAGGAGATGTAGGAATGTGTGTTCGATAAGGAAAACCGGATCGATGAGTTAATTACATTGGAAATCATTGCTTCTGACTTTGATTTTCTGCTGTTTTAAATTCGCCCCGAGAGCTACGCAAAAAGCTACTTAGCTCTCTTTTATCTAGAGTATTAATTTCGAAATCTTAAAAAGGAATTGCTGTTAGGTCGATTGCCTTTTTAAATTCTTACATCACCGTGATAAAAGAGCCTATAACAATCCGCTTTTAATTAAAAATATTATACCCGCCGCGGCCGCGATCATAAACCAAAAGGTATATCTCGATGTTCTCGCGGCTTTTAATTTTTATTCGCATTCTGCAGCAGTTACGTCAAGACTCCTAAACGTATTGCTCTGCACTTAGCGAAAATAATTTAGAGGCCGCGCGATTTATCGAAAAAAAAAATAACGAAAATATATCGCGTATATAGTTAACCTGTAATTTATTCTCCCCAGTACAGTTTAATTGAGATTTCATATACGGAAAATGGGTGTAGTGGCTCATTTTCAAAGCACCTCCAAGAGGTTAATTGCAATATATCGCTCCGACTTGGCTGGTCGTATTCAAATATGGGTTACGCTGCTCGAATCGATAAATCAGCCGAGATGCTCGCTCGAGCTCGTTGCGCCGATATGATAATAAACGGATTAATTACTTTAGAGCAGCGGGTAAATTACGAGCCGCGGCGCGCGCAAGATATTCGGAAAAAAAGAGCGCGAAGCCGCAGTTGTAAAAACGGGGGAAGCCACGGATTCGGAGAGCGTCCGGAACGCGCGCAACAACCAGCGACGATCCTCGGCGAAGAATTGCGCTTCGTGAGTCGTAAATATTGGCCGGCGCGAGCGGCGTTTAATGGTAACTCGGGGATTTTGCATCTTGCGCCCGGGTCGTAGCCTCTGGATATTATAAGTCGAACGAGGAGCCGACGTATTACGCCTCGTAAATTACTCGTTAAAATTTCAGGGGAGAACACTTGCCGCTTTTAAATTAATCCATTTGTTCCGAGGCAGGAAATCGTTTGCTGGTATCAAAACGAAGCAATTTATATTCGCGTAGGGCGCCTTAAAAAAAAGAAAAAAAAAAAACGTTCGATGTATAAATCGTCTCAGAGATTGCTCAAACTATATTGTCTCGCAACGAGAGCGTGCACCGCGCGGGGCGACATTCATCAAAATTTCGGAATTTCGCGATAATCGGTGGCAGGTGAAGCCAGCAGACCTTGACAAGAAACCTATCCGCGCAGCCAACGACTCAACTGGGAATGCAATTACTTTCGCGATTCCCCTCGAACGAGATTATTTTCTAAACGGCCGTTAAACCGTTCGCTTTCTAAATTGCCCGTAAGAAAACTACTCGGCAGCTGCAGCGGGGAGCTCCGGTCTCTCTCTCTCTCTCTCTCTCTCTCTCTCTCTCTCTCTCTCTCGTCGTACCTCATCTTATGCATCGATATGAATTACGCTGCGCCGCTGCTCCAATAAGTTGACGACCTCGCCGTAAAGTATTGACAGCGGGCGAATGCGCGCACCGCGCGCGAGTACACGTGTCCAGCGTGCTCTTTCTCTTTGGCTCTGCGCGCCGTGCAATGCTCTCTCTCTCTCTCTCTCTCTCTCGCGCCCTAACCTTTGAGTTATAGCGCGGCTCGCATTCCTCTTTTTTTATATCCACCGAGTCGCGAGAGAGCTACTCCTACACGCTCACTTCCATTCTTCGCTCTCTGACCGGAGCGCCGGCCGTTCATTCAGATTTATCTCTCGCCCTCTCTCGAGCGCTATTGCGGTTGCTAACCGACGCTTGCAGGCCTTCGACGCTAATTCAATCGGAGGCCTAACAGTCGCTCTGCTTCCGTTTTCCAGCGATTACTCTCTGGGTTAGTTACGGGGCGGAGGTTCGGCCGAACGACGGAGGAATGTCGGGGGTTTGTTTATCGGGAGGAAGGCGGCTGTTATCGCGTGGTTTCGCGTAGATTTTTAGGTCTACGGCGACGGGAGTTAAGTTTTGTGTTGTGGGAATTTTTGCTGTTGTTCGAAAAATGGAGTAGTACGTTAGGATTTAGTTAAGAGTGTAGTACAGCGAAATTAGTATGGATGACTTTAATCTTGCTGTAACGTGTCTTTTTCAAAGCCTCCGAGTAAAATGAGTTCATTGCAATATTAAGCGACAAGTTTTAATGAAAAATCTCTATTTAATGAAAACACTTCCGGAGAACAAATTTTATCAAAATTCCATTGATAATAACAAATCTTAGCTTTTTACGGCTCTCGCAAAAATTTGACTATTTTTAACGTATATTTATTATTCAACCCATTTCCGTTTACAGACCGCCTTTATTTCTACGCAGAAGAAGGCCAATTTTTGCAGTTTCCTCGAAACTCCGCGCAATCCTCGCTCTCCGTAAATCCGTCGACGATTTTTCACGTTGCGCGATCGATTCGGCATCCAGTGACATCACAGTCGTCGCGACGTCACGACGCGTTGACGCTCGCAAGACTGACGCAACGCGCGGAATCCGGAATACGATATCCCCGGCCGGCCTCTCGCCGCTGCGCTCACCCTCTTCGTCGTCCTGCGAAAGCGCGCGAACGACGCAATTTTTTATTTCGTTTAAAACGAGAACGCCCCGCGTCGCGTGAAAAATCGACGCTCTCCGTCGAGCGCCGCGGGTAAGACGAGCCGCGCTTAATGGAGGCATTTTGTAATCGTTAAATAGACGTTAATTTTGTACGGGGACAAGTTCGCCGGGTGCTTTGCGATGACAAGCGAAATCGAGAGGAATTCCATTTTCGCTCGTCGGAGATTAATATCGTCGCGGAGCTGCGCTCGCTTTCGGTGGCGCGCTTTGTCAAGTGCGCTTAATTAGCTTGCGAGAGGATTAATTTCGAGGAATGTCAATGATGTTTTTAACGCACATAATAACGATAATTGATAGCGGCTGATTAATGATCGCTTTGCAAGGTTTTAAATGTTTTGGGAAGAGTTGCATTTTAACGAGTGACCAATCGATTTGTTTATTTTAATGGAGCCATTAATTAATTTCTAGTAAAAATTAGACAAATGTTTCGTAAATGTATATTGCTAGATATATATTATAATTAATTTTTCCAGGTAGGATTACTCAGTTTAATAGAAAAATTCTATTGATTCTCAATATTTATCTTGGGCAACAACGTACAACTTGATATATCCGAACTCCCATAATCTTAATCACCTATACTCAAAGCCATTTAAAAGCAAGCCAATCTCTCCTCAAAGCGGACGGAAAGCCCCGTTTAACGAGGGGTCAGATTCTCCCGCGATCGGCTATCTAAACCAGGCGACACCTCCAGAGTCCCATAAGCGAAATTCCGCCGCGGCGAGAAAACCCACGCTCCCCGGCCGTTAGGCGTAAAAGTGAAATACGCGAACGGTCGCGCGCGCCGGCGGGACTCGGCCGTCGGCGTAAATCGGCCGGCCATTAATCGGGCCTTCCACCCTGAAAAACAACTTTGTTTTCGCGCCGCGCGCCGCGATGCGCAATAACGTCTCTTTCGCGACACGGCGACTCGGGCTTTTGGCGCCAACGTTCTCCGGACCCGTAAGTCATCGAGGGGACCGCGGGTTCGTCCGTTTTTTTTTTTGGGGCCGGTGAAGTTAAGTTAAGGTTATGACTGCGTGTGGAGAGGCAATTAAAGGGAAAAAGTGGGACTGTGACTTTGGATGCAATTGAATGTGGTGCAGTATTTAATTGCTTTCTAATTAATTGTAAAAAAATTCGGGGCGAATTATTTTGATATTAATGACATGCAAATGTAGGCTTAAAATTCATTTGGCGTAAAAATTCATGTTCAATGTAATTTCTCATTGTTTTCGATTATGATCAAAATTCGTACCAGCCGAGTAAAAGTTTCTGGGAGACAATGTAATACATCAATTTGCGGCACAAGTATATTAATAAGAGAATAAAAATGCGGTTAGTGGATGCCGTGTAATTATCAATAACGTCGTCTTAATTATAATAATCGCGACGGCCGCTGACATGAGAATTTAAGCAGAGGATGTTTCTTTATGCACGAGAATTAATAATACGAAAATAAGCTCAAAAATGCTTTTTTTAAAACTTGCAGCGGCAATTACTCGCAGTCACTAGACTTATTATTACTCCTTCCTCTAAGATTATCTTCTATCTGTCTCTCCTCTTTTATGTACCTTATCTCTGTTCATGTCCCTTTAATGCATGCAGAGTCGAGCTATAAGCCGTTATTATTACATCCACTAAACGTCCCGGCGAACATTAAGCGAACTTGTATCTGCTTTACCCGCGCCTCTTACTTACGTATTTAAATATATCTTACGTACATTATTATATTCCTAACATACCGATTTACTTTTACAGAGTCGGTAACGTATTACTTCTGTGCAAATCCGCATATTTCATGCATTTCATGGACTCGCACGGCTATAAACGTCTTTAGATATGTATACACTTGAACAATGTGCTTTTAGTTTAGGTATTTAATTGATTGTAGTGCCGAAGATATGCAGCAATGAGGCTTTTACTTTGTATTATGTTATATAAAAATAATAAATTGATTTCGTAGAATTCAGTGCAACTTAATCTTCTTTAACCTTCTCACCTGATTTTTATAATAATACAGTTTACTTAAAGGGAAATAAATACAGTTTTTTTCTTTTTCTTCAAATTGGAGATCATAAATAACATTGTTGAAATAGTAGTTTCCAGAAAAATAATAATTCACCTATATACGAACAGAATATAATCTAAGGTTTCCGTTGTAATAGTAATGAATATTATGAAAGAAATTCCGAGTTGCAGAAGGAAACTTATAATTTATAACTTTTGTAAATTTTTCCAAGAAGCACTTGAATCCTACCATAAATAAATTATGTATATAAATAAACAGCTTTCTGTTAGCTAGAACAATATTAATTATAGAAAATTAGCATGATAAAGTTGTGCAAGTCAAACAGAAGAGTAAAATAGAAAAAAAGATCCTTCTACCGAATAACAAGAATAAATATGCCGTAATTGAAACAGTCAATTAGTAAACATCTCAATCACCGAGAAAATAATTGCAACTTTAGAAGAGAGCCCGTATTTTAAGCACCGCATTCAATTAAACGCACATATCTATTACTCTTCTCCTACCCACAATCTCGCCGCCTCCCAAGTAGGCACTCTAAATTAGCGAGCATTTCTCAAACCGCAAGAAGAACGTCGCCGCTCCGAAAAACTCGCCCGACAGATCTTACGCACTTTCTCGAGCGACCATTAATTTGGCGGATCGCTCGTTCTCTCTCTCCCTGCTGCCCACACCATTATAATCCTCACCTTGGAATATCATCGCGGCTTATCGCGGAATGCTCGCGCGCGCGCGCGCGCCTGGCTTTATTCGCGCGCCGTTTTATTAAGATTAATTCTCTTATTGTGTCCTCTCCTGCCAGTTAAATTTCCGCCCGTGTAAGTTGAACATTTGCAGCGGCGTTTTATTGCACGAGTGTCTTGACTGACGCGACCGGCGAGGCAGTGGAAACTTTATACCTGCGTGCGCCGATCGGCGAAACTTTTTTTGCTCCTCCCTCTCGTCGCGATCGTCGGAAAGCCTTGGTGTTATATGTTTTTTGTTTTTCTTTTTTTAGGAAAAGTTCGTGCCCGCGTATTGAAAAAGCGCCGTAATTAATTAGGTGGCGCATTGTAAATCGGATTTTATTCTGATTTTGCGCGAAAGGCTGATTCGCAGCAGTCGTCACGTTACCGTTTAAAGATTCTCAGCGGGGGCCCGAGACTAACGACAGGAGGTGTGATTCATATTTTTGTTATTTAATAAAATCGAGTTGTAATTTTCTTCGATTTAAGAGTACGCGAAGGAATAATTTCGCTTTGAGGCTCGAAATTATCGCGAAGATGTGCGTTTTGCAGACAATATTAATCAAGCAGTATTAAAATTCAATTTTAAGATACGAAGATTGAGTTTGGGATTAAATTCTCAATGAAATACTGTAAGCATTAATGTCAGGATTAATGGAATGTTCATAATGTGATGAGCTTAACTGAATTGTTATTTCTGTACCAACGTTTTAAAAAATTCAAAAGCGTAGCTCATTATTTATCAGTTTTCCTTCTTATAATGTTACACATTTTCTTTTTTAATTAGGTGCTATCTAATTTTAACATAAATTAGTACGTAGTAAGTAATACAGTCACGGCTTTTAATAGAAAATAATTTTAACAAGCTGGTGTGCAAATTTCTTAATAAACTCAATAAATTGCCGAAATAAAAGCACAAAGTTTACCTACAAGAAAATTCCCACGAGTACCATAATTAATATTCATAAAATTGCGTATCAACTTTTTGCTTGTCATGTTTATTACCCCGAGCTCAGAATTCGCTGTTTTGTTTATAATAAAAATGATTTTGGAATACGATCGTAAACCTGTTTATACGTTACATAGACACAGTTTATATACCGGACAAAATTTTTGCAAAACTTCAGAGTAATAGCGAGATAATTAAAATTTACTACCAAATATAATCTTACTTAAGGTTATGACAACTGAAAGTATTAAAAATCAAGTTTCATGGCAACGACATAAAACGCAAGTTCAACCTGTAATAAAAACTACAGTCTACCCTACTTTTGCTCGTTGGCAATTACTCGACAATACACCGAGCGGACAGCTAATTCTCCAGACTTCAATCCGCATCGACCCTCTGAAATAAATCGGAAAGGAAAGCTTTTTCTCGGCGGCGCAGAATTTTTACCCGATAAGCGGTACACGTGCACGCGCTCTCGACCTGTCGCATCGAATACAATCTCGGGGCGCGAGGCATATTATCTCCCCCGGCCTTTTACAGATGAGGCGCTTTAGGTCTTCCTCCGCCCGGTTAGGCGGTGACGAGGCGCGACATTGCCCGGCCGGGGGAACACCTCGGCGGCTAGCCGCGGGATATCCAGTTACCGCTCTCTCGCATCCGCTTTATCTCCTCCTTCTCCCGGCGGCGGTGGCGGCGGCGCTATTTATATACGCCCGCGGAGATTGATATAAATAGCCCGAATCGATTTGGGAGGAACGCTTTCGATCGACCGTCGATATATACGTCTCTGATTGTAACCGAGGTGCGAAGGAGCGTGTTTATTTTAATTTCGTTCTCGGCTTTGTTTCCTTTGTTTCCTTCCCGCGAAGGAGGCGGAGGTGTGGTTCGGGGGGAGGGGGAGAGAAAGTGAGGAAAGTCAAGACGAGCTAGTCATCTTTGTCGTAAAGGAAGTAAAAGTCAAGTACAAGGGGTGTTTAATGAGAGTTTATTCTTCGAGGCGATGAAAACATTGATTTCCCTCTATTATAAAAGAACGAGAGAAAAGGCGACCACTATAGAAGTGCAAAGTAATGCGCGAATAAATGATGCAATATAAACCCGCACGATAAATATTCCTCTTTCGCGGAGATTTTAAAGGCGCACTTTCAAGGTACTCGAGAAATCCTGCTTTATTATACTTTCCTCCTCGAATCCGTATATCGAAGCGTAAGCCACTCGCCAATTAATCTCAATTCCCAGCGCCGAAGAAGCAGCCCAAGAACAATAGGAGTAGAAGACGTATCAGCATCTACATATCCAATCCGCAAGTGCACGCGAAGCTCGAGAGAGAGAGAGAGAGAGAGAAAGAGAGAGAAGGGGAACCGATTCGCGAAGGCCGTTCAATGCCGCGCGTCCGGCGCGACGGCCCTTCTACCACCGGCTCTCCGCCTCTCTTTCTCTTTTATCCTCGAGAGTCCGCGCGCACGTACGTATATGCACACGTACTCTCCTTCCCTCCCATTTTTATCTCGCCGCCGCCGCTGCACCTCCCTTGCAGCCGGCGCGTGTGACGCGCGCCGTATCTCAGATTTTTAAAGTCTTCCGCGTGTTTTTCCGCCTCTCTTTGTCCCTCGCTTTGGGGTCCGCGCGCGCGCGCGCGCGCCTGGCTCATTTTCTTTGTGGGGTATAAGTGCGCGCGATCGACTCTTGCTTTTATTCGCGGGCGATTGTTTCTTTAAGTTGCGCGCACCGGCTGATGGCACTTTCGCTCGCGAGCTTCCTTTTGCACATAGGAGGGGAAGCTCTGCGCGCCGGCGACGGTTTATACCGCTGCTTTTTGCTCGCCGTCGCTTATTTGCCCGGACTGCTTCATTATTGCCCTCCGCGTGATTTAATGATATGGAATTAAGCAGTTTTCGAGGGATGGCTACGGCGAGCGGAGTTTATTTCGTGAATTCGTGAAGGTTTGGCGGGAATTGAGTTATTTCGGGCTCATTATAATGATTTTAACTGTTTTTTCATTGGGTTAATAATACTCGGCATGAGGTTCTTGAATGATATTGTTCTTGCGGTTATCGAATTATGCAACATAATAAAATTATGAAAATTCCTTAATTCATTAAAGATAATATTTCGTTAAATACTCGTAAACTAATTTAATAAACAGTAATCTAAAATTTTATAATTCTAGCTAACAGCAAAAGATAACTTTTAATACTATTAATTAGCTACTTGCGTCAAATTTGTATATTTGTCAGCGACATCTATTTTGAAATAACACCTGATCACTGAATGATATTAAGAAAAATACAACTATTAAAAATCAATTACATTTGTTGTCAGTAAAACTCAAAGTAGGTGTGAGGAAACTTAAATTTATTTAATGTTTCCCAAACGGAAGTCGTCTGCTCGATAACGATATTTCTCAAAATTCCTTCATCTTTAGAGGTTAATCTACTAAATATCAACAAACGCACGTTATTATACAATTACTTTCTCGATAGACTTTCCAGCCGTCTAATCTCCCGAATTAAAACACCGCGGCGTATCGCGAAAAAACATTAGCCGGCAAAATCGCATTTAGATAACGTAATTGAATTTTCGATAATCTTTCAGCGACAATCCCTCCGATACCATTCCAGTCGCCAACGAGCGCGTAACAAGACAAACATTAATCGCGGCCAGCGCCGACCGCCTCCGCCGCGCGAGTAAAGACACAATCGCGTCAATAATTAATAAAGTCCATGGAAAGCTTTACCTCCTTGCGGTCTTGCGAGCATTTATCGAAACTGGCGATCGACGCAAACTTGCGCTCTCGCGCGTTCTCTCTCTCTCTCTCTCTCTCCCTCGCTATCAAATCGGTCATCGTCCGGTCCATATAGGCAATATCAGGCGCGCGAGCGCGCGGCGAGCGCGCGCGCAATTGTGAAATCGAGAAAATTACCAAGGACGAGTTAGTTACGCCGGCGCGCGCTTTCTCGCTCCGCGCGACTCTCGCGCGAGCGGATTGAGTTATTTTTGCCGCGGAATCGATGATAAGGGGCCGCGGGGAGGTTACGCTGCGTCGAATAAAAAGCGCAATTTAGAGTTTTACGAGCGGGAATACATCGCGCTGATGATGGACGACGCGCGGCTTTTTTGCGCCGCGGTGAACGTCTTGAAGCCGCGGAGAGATGATTGTTGGAAGGCTTTTTTTTTCCTCTCTTTACTGTGTACAAGGGGTTCTTATTATTGATTGCTTCGAATCTTTGATATTTTATCTCGGTGTTTCTTCGATTATTCTGAGGCTTAATAGATTAGAATACTTTATTTTATTGAACTCTCGGTATTAAATGAACATTGTAATAATGTTTATCGGCATAATGCAATTTTGCAATATGCTCATACTAAGAATAATTCAGCTTTATGTAATGTTTGCGAACTCTGAATATTAAATTTTATAAAAATAAATTTCAACTTTCCAATAAAGTAATTCTGAGACAAATATAGACCTGATTCAATGAATTCCTAAGCAATAAACGATATATCGCGCTTAGCATAAATTAACGATGTGCTTATAAGTTTATTTTCAGCGGCCAGTATACTTAATACTCGACTTTTAACTTCCTTAATAAGATCACCGCCGTAAACACCGCGGATTATTATTTCATACCTCGGAATCAAAGAAAAACGCCCGACTTTAGTACACCTCAACAACGCTCCGATCCTCCTCGCAGAAGCCGCAAAATCGCGGCCGTAAACAGCGGTCGAAATCTAATTTAACCGGCGGTGCGTACGTGCATTCAGCCTGAGCCGCGCGGCGATAAATTTTTGAGAAAACTCGCGCGCCGCTCTCTCCCGAACGGCCGCCGCGTGGAATCGTCGACAAATTACCGGGAGCGGAGAGGTATAAAGCCCGAGGCCGGAGTACAGTCCGCCCGGAGCGCTGCGTCGGCTTTTAAAAACGCGCGCTACTTGTCGGCGCACAGTAAACAATGCTTAATTGCCGGCTGCGCGTGCGCGCGCATCGCGCCGGGCTTAGGATTTGAAACGAGAGCCCCTCCGGCTAACCCCGACGATATATCCCGCCCCGGGCGAGGTTGGCTATGTCCTCGTACTTTGCGTTTACTGCGCTCGTAAGTCGGCCGGGATATGTGGTTTTTTTTTTTCCTTTCCTCGGGTTCCGTCCTACTTGGGGTTAGCGAGGAATTCATTAAGGTAATGAGTTTTATCTTTGCTAATAAATACGTGTAATACTCGTTTATGTTGATAAATTTTAAATAGATTACGAAGATTTTCTTTTTATTATCGTTTAAAATTTCTCTCTCAAATTATAAATTTAAAACGTGAAAATTAAAAACTCTTAACTGTTTAACAGATCTTTTGTCCAAAGTAAAAGGAAAGAATAAAAATATTTGACCCATTATAAAGAATTCAATTTTTAATCTGTCCAAGAGATCTCAATAAACTTGTCAATTAAGACTTAATGAGGTAAGATACGGCGCCGACATGCTGGTACATCCCAGAAAATATCGAGTTAACGATTTTTATCGATCCCGCAGATTTATGCGAACATATAGCGCCAGCGAAGAGTCCGGCAAGGTGATATGGGCGTTGCGGCAGCTTTTTATTACTTAAACGCAATGAGTATTACGCTCGTTTTCTTCTTGCGAAGCGGGCCGCCCGGCGTACGCCAGGTGAATTTAAGGAGAGAACGTTCGAAAAGGGCATTTTACGCTTTATTTATGCGAAAGAGGTAAGACTTTATGCTTATTAAATTAGCGAAACCGGAATAATTATCTCCTCGAAACTGTAAATAACGAGGATTTTGAGATTTTTAGCCGTTAAAAAAAAAAATGTCGCGGCAAGTGAAAATTGCACAGGAGATTAATGAGCGTCAAGTGCGCGCGCCCTAATTTGCAAAAATTGCTTATATAAAGACACCGCGTTCAGGTGGAAGCGCGCGGAGCGTAAATAAAACCTGCAGAGTTTATGAAACGACTATCTTCGCGATATTAATTCTCCCTTCTCCGAATTGCGTTCTTAATAAATTGTAATTATTGCGTTCATAAAGAAACAATCAAGAGAAGGAGCGCTCTCCTTTTTCTCCTCTCTTTCTATACCTACCCATCGGTTAAAATTATATTTTTCCGAATACCGCGGAATTTATCGCTACGATTTACAATCCCAGGATATCGCGAAGGAGAAAATGTTTTCCAGAGAAACCGCAATCACGCGAGTCCTGCGTGATTCCACGTATTTGCACGAACGAGGATGAAAGGACGATTTTGAGGACGAGAGAAAAAAATAAGCACAAGAGGATCCCTCGATCCGAGTGTTTGCTATCCAAAAATACAGACTTACTCAGCTGTTTGTGAATCTAATTGATAATTTTCGTTTGTCGTTGGAATGTCCGGTTGGGTTCGCGATACTTTTTTTTTTGTTTGAAAGAAAAATTTTTACGGTTTAAATAGAAAAATATGTGATAAATTTGGTGTCTCGACAGATTATATTGGCTAGTAAATGTGTTTTTTAATCGTAAAAATTTAAAAACTTTCGTTTTATGTTTCAATAAATTTAGGGGACTGGTTTATAGAGTTTTAAGTACGTCAAATTTTTAAAATTTTATTTTCAAATTTAATTTTGGAGATAATCAAACGCTCGTAAAAATATTTATTCAACAAATTTTTAATAAGTGCTTAGGTACAAGTCGTCAGTATTCTTATTATTTTACAAATGGATTTTCATTTTACAAATTTTTAAGTTTTCAATTTGACCTTTAATTAATTCAATTGAAAAAAAATAATTATTTAAATGAAGGTACAACGTAAGAATCCCAAGTTTTCTGAAAACGCCCAACAGTGGGCAAGATCTCCAGAATGAAGTCATTTTACTCAACATCTCCATACCTGCGTCGTAAGCCGATTATCAGAATATCCACTCCTAAGCCTCCTTATTTACTATCCACTTTCTTGCAAATAAGCCCGAACCGCATCGTCCTCCGATCGAATGCAAATGCAGAGGTGAGAGTGTGAAAGGAACGAGCAACAAGAGCCCAAGAATCCCGAGAAAGCAGACGTGCGGCGCTTCCTAAGTAAACCTCGCCTCGAAAACAGCGGCCCGGGGGGAGAAAAAAAAAAGAGGCCCGAAGCAACTCCGCGACGCCGAATAAAGAAAGAAAGGACTCCGCGATAAGAGGAGCAAAAAGATTGGAAACGCCGTTGGCCGAGGAGGAAGAAAAAAAAAAAAACGTCAGCGGCATACCAGCGATATCTTTTAGGGGGAGTTCACGTCCTCGGCCTTGTCGAGGTCTTCCACCCGGTGCTAAAGCGTCAACGGCCCGGGAATGTATGATGCAAGGACCGCTGGGTGTAAACAACACCGCGGAAAACTGCGAAAAATTATATTATTTCTCGCTCCCTCTCTAACGATGACGTTTACCTGCATTGCTGCCGAGTTTACGTATATGCGACTGGGGATTTGTGGCCGGCTCTCCGATTTTTTCTGGTTTTACAAGATTTTGATGATTAACCAACGAGATTAAGACTAAATTTTTTGGAATGCCGAGATTTATGCGACGTGGAAATTCATTTGTTTTTTTTTTTTATTTCCTTCTTGTACTATTTCATAAAGGACAAGTTGAATTATTAGATTAGATTTTTTAGAGTTTTCTATATATATTTACGTCTTTCAATATATTGTTTACTTATCGAATTAAAATAATATAAACTCCTTATCGAAAATGGTTTTAAAATGTTTACCACCTAATAGAGATTGGCTGAAACAGGTTCAAAAGAGAACCCGTAGTATCATTTTAAAATAGAGATTAACTCAATCGATACCTCATTAACAGCTTAAAAAAAAAATGCGAAGAATAATTGGCCCCGGCGTCAGTCTTGTACTTTCTTATCCCCTCGGATATATTCAAACTGCCTCCCCAATGCCAATTGCGGCGATAACCTCCCAAAAAATCACCTCGCCTCGACCCGATACGTACACACATACCGCAGCCGGTCGACGTTAATATCGGTCGCGCCTCCGAAACTCGTAATATTATTTCCGAATGCCGAAATTTCGCCGATACTCTCTCCGGCACGTGCATGTTTGCGCTGACGTTCGTTGACTCTGGGGCGAGATGCCATTGCCGCGGAACCGGTAATACACCTCTCCGGGCTACTTATAACGTGGGTGTACACCTTGGTGTTCGCTCGTCGCGGCGATCCTTTTGGGTTGAACTTTCTTTGGCGCAAATCGCGCCCACGCTTCTATTTTTGGCGAGGCTCAAAGCGGTGGCGGTTCCAATAATAGCGGCGTCCTTCCCCTTTTAACTCTTTCGGAGGTTTATGCTTCGGCGGAAGAATTTTTGTTGTATATGTAGATAATTATGGCATGCTCGCGGGAAACGAAGCTCCGAGGCGTTTCGAAATTCGGGATAAAGTGAAAGACCCGGCTCCGATGCGTACTCTTTAAGGAATGCGAGGAATGTAAATTAATTTTTTTTTTATCACAATAGAAGCCTTACTTCCATCGTAAACTTACGCGAGCGAATTTCGAATTACCGAATTTCCGAATGCAGCAGCGATCTCTTTGAGCTTTTATTAGTTAAAAGGAATTCCGTACGAAATTAAGCACTGACGCAGGTCCTCGATTTTTATGCGTTATGGAATTCCATAAAAAGCCGAGTATCTGTGCTCATTGTTTGACCTCATTGTAAAAACGAATTTGTAATAAACGATATCCGTGCAAAAAGGTTGCTCATTCACTCTATTCAAATACTCTTTTTACGGCATAGAATCACTTTTTATTTGTTCCTGAACTTTTTTTTAACTATATTATTTATTTATACGAATTCTGGGTTTGCATGGGTATAAAAGAGCATTAAAATCAAAAGTGCGCGAACGAGGAAGAAAAAAACAGTTACTTTAAAACGAGTAATTGTCTCGTAATTTAAAAATTATCCTTTGGAAGAACAGAAGTCCTGTTTAAGATAACCCTTAATAAAGAAAATTAGCATGTAACACAGACACACTTAATAAAATGCGTATTCATTTATTATCGTTAGTAGGCCATGAATGTATTATGTGTTCCACTTTACGTAAGAGTGGAATAAAAGAAAACTTAACCGGATGATCTGAATTTTAAAACAGTTATATTTACGATCAGAAAAGTATACGGTACCGATAAAACCCTTAAGCCAGTAAAAAGTTTATTTTGACATACATTCAACGACTGATTTAATAACACGTAAAATAATAGAAAAAGTTAATAGAGGACTATTAAACATCTTTGGTTTTTATTTATTTATTTTACTGAGCATTTTATTCGATACCCTAATAAAAGAGGTAATAATTTGTCCAAATTGTTCAAATTGCCAATAAAAAGACTTAAAGTAATTTCAGCAATTCAAACGAATTTAGCTTCAGTGATACCCTAAAATTACTCAAAGGTATTATGCGTACAAATTCATTTTAAACAAATGCCCTTCGACTCCTAGCAATTTCTTCCGAGTTTCGGTCTTCACAAACCACTTAAAAAGCTTACACAAGCTGGTTAAAAAAACCATATCTCGAATTCAAACAGTTGGCCAAGCTTCTCTCCAGTACAATCATCCTAACAACCTCCTCGACCGCTAAAAGCCGCCCCGACGACTCGCGGTTTTCCGAATCCCTCGAGCGCAGCATTCTCCTCCTGGGTGGCAGCGGCTACGCGGCATCCGCGCTAAAGCACGTGGAGGCAGTCGGTCCGTCCTCTAGTCGCGCAATCAGCTGCTCTCTTCAGCCTCGTTTTTCCCGGGAATCCCTTTTAGCTCCGGAAAGCGCGCTTTGATTAATGGATTTCGATTGCGGCCCCGCGTGGGAGAGAGCGTCGCCGCGAGCTGCCACATAAATTACGCGCTGGCGCACTGCTTTTTCGCGAGAGCACTTTATAAACAAGCACCGAGCGACGACCGCGGCTGCGGATTTTACGAGTGGCGTTGGCCGCGGGAGGGACACTTGGCGCGAATAGCAGCGCGAGGTGAGAAGGTGTAGCGTTGGCGAGCTTTGTATAAAATCAGCGGAAGTGAAGTGGCGTTTTTTGCGAGACGAAGTTTGAGGTGTATTAGATTTTTAGTCAGGTGTCGATTGAAGATTCTTTTTGCTTGAATGGGTGATAAGGTTGCAAATTGTACGGTGTGGCGATCTCGGGGTTTTTTTTATATTCTCTAAGGATGGAAGTATTAAGAAATATGAGAAATTTAAAATAAGTTACTTGACGTTACTCGACTTCAAATTTTGACAGGTAGTTATTAACTTCAAAGTTTGCTTAAGTTCACGCGTTCAGCGAGGCAAACACAGTAGTTCATTTTATTGTAATAACTTTGAAACTAGTTTGAAAACGTTAAAAAGTATGAAATAAGACACGCTCGAAGCGTGAAACACTAAATTACAGTTGACAACTAGATTTAATAAATTGTAAAAGTCGTTTAAATTATAAAAAAAAATTGTATGAATAATAATTCTCAATTTTCATAATAATTAAGACGCTAATTGTATGATATTAAAAAGTACCTTCACCGACCTTTTATTTGCTTTTCAGGCACCTCAATCAATTATTTTCCCAATTAACAAACTCGCGACTAAATTCCCCGTAGAAAATTAATCGAAAAACTCGCATCTACTAAATCACCAGAATCGCTTACGACACTTTAATACTCCTCCTTCGCAATAACCGAAGCAATAAGCTTTAATCGCCAAAATATAATCATAAAATATACGCCGCTGCGGAAAAAATCGCGGAATCTCGAGAAGGAAGTCCCTCGGTGCCTTCGCGAGAAACGGCGTCAATTAAACGAAACGAAAACCTTCTCGCTACTCGAGCGGCAATAATTATCCCGCTTTATTTCCCGCAGCAGCGACGTGACGGGTAACCGAATCCTCCCTCCTGTCAGCTTCTTCCCGCAGCGACTCAGAAAATTCCCGGGCGATCACGTACGTTAAAGCGCCTCCTCGGCTCACGTGTCGAAGACAAAGAATTCGAATGGATGTATAAATGCGGGAGAGACCTTCGATTGCTGAAAAGTGCACCGGGCCGACTGTTTCGCCTGCTGTTTATAGTGAGGCGCGTGTAATTACGCGGTAATCAAGCCCATTGGATGGACGAAAGAAGCCAGCCCCTCTCCGCCTGGGAGGACTGGATGTTTAAAGGCCAATTTAAAGCTGACAATTACTCTCGCGCGAATTGTTTCCATTTATTTATTTGCGTCGTAAAGGCGCGAGATATTAAAAAATTTTCAGGAATTTATTTAATTATCCAGACGAAGGATTTAACAGCTTTATCCCGAACATTGAATAAAGCTGTAAAACGATTAATATAAAACACGACTTTTACAAGATAAATCCGCAATAACAAATTACGTTCAACCTCGCATTATTAGCGCGCGCGTCATCGCGAGCTAAAAATCTCTCTTCCTGATATATAGTTTTAACCCCGTGCAGCCGGAGCGCGCGCTAAATTGTCTCAATTCATATTACGGCGACGAGTTGTTGTTGTACCTCGCAGTTCTTGCAGGGGGAGCGGACGAAGCGCGCGAAAGCGGGAAGAGACCGGATCACTTTGAATAATTGTCGGATGACCGAGGGATATATATATATTGTTGGGATATCGCGCAGCCGCCGCCGCCGGACGGGAAGTGTCTCATTGGGGCGCACAGGAAATATGGGGTGAGACTACCGAGTCGAGTGACTGGAAAACGAGGCCGATTTGCGCTCATCAATCTCTTTTAGGTTGGATGCGATTTACTGGAGCGGTCTGGCTTCGAAAGTGTTCAATCCTCTCTCGGCTTGGAGTGAAAAGGGTGATGTTTAGTGAAGGTTTAGAATTGAAAGTATATTCAAATAATGAGAAAAAACTTCCGAGCTACCGAATTGCCCCGAAGCTTAATTTATAATTTATCGCGTCGCTGAAAAAAAATTTATAATCACCTCGATAAGCGCGCAACGCAACTCCACGCTGTTCGATCGCACGCTGCAGGAGCCACGAGACGCTCGATAATTGCGGCGCGAACTCCGTTCGGCTGGAAACAGCCGCGGAGGAAAGTGCGTATATGCTCGTATAGGAGCTTCAATTATTGACGCGCGTTCATTAAAGCTACGGTAATTTCTAACGGCCGCTACGGCCGAGACTTCTTTCGCTGGATTATGTAAACTCCCGACCTTTTCCGTTTGGGCATCGCCTTGGTTGATCTGACGTTGTACGTTGGGATTGACGCGTCGATCTGAACGCGTTGTTTTTGAAGAGGCACGGAAGTGGATTAAGAATTTTATCGGGTGTCATCGGAATTAATTGATCGATCTGTCGGATAAATGATTTTGTGCGCGACAAAATTCGGTGGTTTCCTTGTTATTTGCATTGGAGTTGGCGTTGGTTATTGTAATAATTAGATGCAGTGAATTAATTTTTTAGACGATCGAAGATAATGCTAATTAAGATGCTTATTTTATCGTTTGTTTTGGCTGTTTTTTGTAACGGTTTAATACCTTAGCTATTCTGAAATGCCGACTTATTTTTTTGATGGATTAAGCAGTTGTTTTTTTTTTAAAATAATGAAATGTAGTCTGAATGGAAAATTTATGTTTTACAAAAGTGTATAGGTTGATGCAAATAAAAATATGTAATTAATTTTATGCTTTGATTGGCTTCTCTTATTTAAGGCAATTTAAGTAATAAACAACATGTAAGGATTTATGGAAAGGAAATTAATTAGCTTCGATCGATATACTTTCCATTATTAAAGTGCAATTATTGTAATACATGCAAAAAATCACACGAAAATTGCTAGATACTTAAATTAAAAGATTTTTTTTTTTCGTTCCTTCGAAATTGAAAAGGCTCATTAATATTTCAATTAAACTAAATGTACCAGAATTACTGTTACTTTTACTAAACGTATTAAAATTATTTTAATTAACAAATTTTCAATCCTACATTTAGTTTCTTATATTCAGGTAAATAAAAATAAAAAGTTTTACAGAAAGCACAAATAATTATCCGCCCAAAGAATTCCCCGCATATCTTTAAAGATAATCGTCACATTAACCCACATTATATTATACAAAAAGATTGCATAAAAAAGCACTTAGTACATCGATCCTCGTAATGAAGCGTGTACACACATCCAAATAGCTTGTTCCGAATGACGAATGGCGCGTATATAAATAACTGCTCATCCCGACGATCCGCGCCGCTGCACTTGCTCTTGTCGCGCAGCTACAAATTCCTGGCCTCCGCGAAGCGCCGCTCCGAGATCCACCGGACATTGATGGATAACGCAAGCCACGATCTCGGCTCGATCGCGAAACCGAGAGCGGCTGCCGCCTTTCCTTAGCTCTCTCCGGGGGCGTTAATAACTCTCGCTTCAATTCGCCGTTTGATTTACGGCCTCGCCAAGTTCGCCGGGGGAAAATTTTTCGGATTCGCGCGCGCGGCGACGCGCGTGAAAGTGCGCGGCTCAGGGTTATTAACGTGTTCCGCTACGCGCGTACGTATATTATCCGGATGTTCATCGCGGCTGTTATCCGCGTCCTTGCGCCGCGGCGAGTTTTACATTGCCGCGGCGAAATTTTCGAGAGATTCGCCGATGCCTCCGAGATAGAGAGGGATATTATTGGAATCTTCGAATTATTGGCCGAGATTCCGCGAGGGAGATTGCTCGGAGGGGGATAAGGTATCGGGTATTTTAATACAATTCTAGATGCGGGAGATATTTCTCCCCGTCCGACGCTTTTCGAAAGTAAGCGATGCAGCTATAACGTATATCGCGAAACGCGCGTAATCTCTCGTTGTACAGTACAATTTGAGAAAGCTGCAGTGACCTAATATTCGCTGAACCCTGACGTCAGAATGCTAAGCAGCGCTTTTTACGCAACTGACGTCAGAGTTCAATAGATATCTCCCAATGAACGTGACCCTCCGATCGGCGAGCGCGAAATGGAGGCTGAAAATCGGCGGCGTTTACTCAAAGGAAAGCAGAGCCGTAAACCTACATGGCACCGCTCGATTTTCCGCTCGCTGAAGAAGAAATAAAAAGCCTGGACAAGAGCCGAGAGAGAGAGAGAGAGAGAGAGAGAGGGACATCTGGGTCAGTAGGCCTAACGGCCGACGGGGATCGATCGAGACAAAGGAAAATCTCGGCGCGCTCTCCGCTTCCTTTTCTCGATTATCCGATCGCGCCTGTTGCGGGCACACGTGCGCGGGCGCATGCGCAACCTGCAGCGGGGCATTTCGCATCTCAAATGAGACGTGCGCAAGTGCAAGCGCGGATCTTTTATTGATTACTAATGTGGAGATAATCGGCCGGAGCGCCCCCCCGAGGAGTGGCGTCGCGGCGTTGCTTGTCTCTCATGACAAATAACATTGTATGCAATAAAGCGCTCGGCGCGCGCGCGAGTTTAGATCCATCCTTTCTTTCTTTTTTTTTTGTTTTCGTTTTATAAATTATGGTTAGGCCGCCGTTTGACGTTGTTGTCTATTGTTGCGGCGAAAATGTGATGGCGAACATTTTGCGCAATCGCAAATTGTAATGACCCTTTTTTTCGAGTAGCGATACGTGCACTTGTATTCGTAAGACGCTGTTCGTTCTTGCTTCTGAAAAGACGGGTAATTAAAAGAGAAGCGTCTCCGCGGCGTGTATTTGAACAATGCGAGCTCAACAATTAGCCATTAATCTGCGAAGAAACGCAAATTAACACCGCGGGATTTATTCCTTATTGTATCAATCAACACAGTATTCGCGTAATCTCGTCGTTTATTATAAAAAGCAACACCAGCCTTATTTTCCTCATTAGCATGAGATATTTTAAAACTTTCTTTGCATTTCGTCGAGAGGAAAGAAACCTCCTGTCGTTATATCACGGAGTTTCCATCGTTTTCCAATATCCCAGCGCCGTATTCCAACAATTTCCGACAAGTGCCTCAACGAGAGCAGTAAAAAAGCGAGGCCTGCAAAAAAAGCCCGAGTCCTTTCATCGATCTACGCGCTCTACGCCTACGTTCCCCTCCCCGCTTTTTTTTACCTTATCAGCACTCACACTGCGAGAGAAGCGGCGTCGTAATACGCCCCCCCGCGGAAAAAGGAAAAGTGTCCGCGCGAAAGGCGAGAGAGGCCTCTTTCTCTCTCTCTCTCCCCCGCGCAGTTATGAAGCCGTCGTCCTTTATCTTGTGTCCTTAATGAAGAAAAGTCACAGGACCGGCACGCGTCGGGGCGCGTGCGCCGAGAGCTTGCATAACGAGGCGAGCGCGATTTTTTTGTAAGAGCAGCTTTTCTCTGGACTTGTACGGACGGTTTCTCACGCCTCGCGAACGGCAGCTGGAGTTTGAAGATCCTGCTTTTGGATGGACTTTTGAAGGTCGCAGTTTAGGATAGAAAATCACCAATTGGTCTGTGAATTTATTCCTGCAAGTTGCGGAATCTGGTTTATCTAGTTTTCAATACTTCCTTGGAAAGCGATTGCCACATGTTATAAATGCATTATGTCGATCTTGTCTTTCAGGAGCATGCGGAAAGTAAACAAGGTCTTGATACGCTACCGTTTTTAATTTTTCACATTTTAATGTGAAATTTAGATGCATGCTGTTTTAATTATATCGATATTTATTAATGATCAGCTTGGTTCGAGCCCAGACATTATCATAAAGTAATTTGCATACTTTTATGGTCTCGAAACTTGTATTGTAGCAGTGGCACTTTACCCCCGAATATTTCTATATTTATGAATGGAAAATTATTTTATTCGACTTATAATTATCAAGAGAATCATTTACTTACAAAGTGTCATAATCTTAAAACGTTTTAAGCCTCAGCCCCGTACAACATATCCATAAAGATTAAAGCCAGACTCCTTGAAAAACCAGTGCACCCATCGACCCAAAGTCGCCAATATCTCTCTCAAGATCGGCAACGACACCAAACCTCAAACTGTTACGCGGCTCGATCTCGATCGCATTTTTCCAACGTCCAACTACGAGCCTCGCCGGTCTACGCGCATTATCCTTGACTTTCTCGCCCAGCGAGACTCTTGTCACTCGGCGGCTCTTTCCTCCTTCTCCCGGCGGTGTCTCCCTCCCCCCTCCCGCGCACGATTATGCGGCGAAACGCGGCACGCATAACGGTACGATGATCTCACGAGGATGATAAGCCCTCCCGCCGCGAGAGTCCTCGATAAGCGTTAATTTGCGACTTTTCTGTTGAGAGCAGGAGAGAGAGAGAGAGAGAGAGAGAGAGATATGCTTTTAACCCAGTTCCTGCTGGGATTTTCGGATGACGTGCTAATGGATAACGGACTTGGAGGCTGCAGGAGAATTTAATTCTTTAGCGGTACTGCTGTTGCAGTCGGGTATGGGGTTTCTCGTGAGGTTTGATTGCCGGTATTTTTAGGATGCCGAGTATTGATTCGCGTTGATGGTTTGCGGATAGATGGGAGGTTCAACAACCGCGTACTCTAACAAGTTAATTTGGGAAAGAGAGTTTTCATGAATAGTGCACAGGGTGATGCTGCGTGAAACGGCGTCTTGTGAGAAATAGGGAGTTTTAAATAAATGATAGATGATTGGCGCTTTAAATAGTGACTTTGAATGCAATAACTCTAAATTATTGCCAGAGATGTAGGAAAATGCAACCGATTCAGCCAATAAAAGTGAAAATTTATGCGTATTTACACGTCTACAGGCACGGAAAAGGTGAAAAATTCCAAAATAATGTGTTATACGTCACGTAAATTTCGAAAGAGTCCGTTCGTTTCGATGCTCGCAATTGTACAAGTCGAAAACGTGATAGAGATATCGTGTGCCGCAAAAGAATGCTGCAGTCGGAGGTAGTTTTCGTTTTGCAAGAATGGTGCAACGGCGAGCCAGAGTTCAACTTTTTCATCAAAAGAAAAAAGGGAATATTTCCGTTAACGGCCAGGAATATTTGAATAGAATGCAAGGATAATTCCTAATTTGTAAATCAGTACGAGCAATAAAATTTAAAAAAAAAAAAACGTATTCCGCGCACTTGGACAGCCGTGTAATCATTGAAAATATCAGTTAAGCTCGGTGTAACTATTCCTTAATAGCTTATTCGCATAAATATTCATTCTATACGTTTCGAGCGCGCTATTTCAAAGAAAAATACGCCGCGGAAAATGCATGGCGTGTCCAGCTTTTCTTTCGATGAAGCTTGCGCAAAATCCCCGAAGAAATCGCAATTTTACACCGGCGACTGAATTCGAAGGAGAAATTATTCACTCCTCGAAACAGCGTACACCCCCCCGGCTTATTCAATAAATCGGTAAAACGAACGGAAAAGACTCACCAACAAGACAAGCACAGAGCTCGTAACGGTCCTGCTCTTTAAGCCGCCTCGCGCCATTTCCGCTTCCTTCTTCCTTCTCGGCTGTCGTAGCTCTTCTCAGCAGCTCCTCATCTTGGTCTCTCCTCGGCGAACTCTCCCCAATAAAAAAAAAATACACTCGGAGCACACGTGTCACAAAAGCAGCAAAGAGCTTCCGCAAGCGGCGGCGGCGGCGGCGGCGGCGACGGCGCGTCAAGGATAATCGGCGCGCTTCCTCTCTCTTTGGTCGTCTCTCTCTCTCTCTCTCTCTCGGTGCGTCCTCGCGGTCCTAACCGTAGCGCAGGGCACGGGCAACTGACAGCGGGTCAGAGCCGCGGCGCCCCACACACTCCCGCCACCAGCTGATAGGAGCGCGCGCGCCAAGGCGCTCGACCGCTCGCCGGCACTTGCCGCTGCTGCCTTTACCCTCACCAAGCCAGTCATAGACGCCCGAGGTGCGCGGGCTTAGGAGGATCGTGCGGGGATGGAGGCTTCTTCCTTTACTCTTTCGGTGAAAGGAGGATTCGTTTTGTCGAGGTGGTTCCTGGGATTTTGGGAGGTGTTTTTCGGTTAGGGTCTCGGGAGAGCTGGGAGATGGACGTGGGCGGAGTAGAAATTGGAGTGTGAAACCATTTTGCGTCCTTGAGTTTTGGATATTATGTAACTTTACTTCCTTGGTGATGTGGAGTGGGTATTGTAGTACTTTAGCATTTATTTTCACGTTTAAATTAAAAACGACTTTTTTTCAATTATGCCTTATATTAATGTAAATATATTTAATAAAAATATTATTTGCAATTTCTTAAAGTTACCTTTTTGTAGTTTCTTACAGTTATTTTGAACGTTTTTGAAGAACGAAACACATCGTTGTTGTGCGCAATTCTTTCTGATTCCTAAAATTGCTGATACCTTTTAAAAAGTTTAAAGTTGTTCAGACTTCGTCTTTTGGAAACTAAATGTACTAAAACTGCTTGAGGTCGAAAATTTTAATTTTCTTATCGAACGTATTATTACGAATGATAAAAAGTGCTTTAAAAAGTACTTTAATTTTATTTGCTCAGTATATGTATATTTTTGAGAGGGATATTGAACTTAAGTAACTTTGAAAAGAAATAAAATATTGAGTTCATCAACCTCATCAAAATTATTTATTAAATTTTTTCTAAACTTTTCAGGCTTTAAAACTTGAGTAATATTATGTTTTTCTTTCAAAGTTATACTTTAAATATAATTATTCTTGAATTATCGTTACATACCGATATTATCAGTTTTTTGGATAAAAATAAACGATTTCATTTAAAAATATTTCTTTGATAGAATTATTAAAATGCACTAAAATCCTATTGTAAAGATATTATGATAAATTTTTTGTATTTCTAAGCGGAATTATATAGATTTATTATATAACGTTTCTTTAAGAAACTAGAATTTAATAACAAAAATAATTTATTTAAATTTGAAATTAACGCTATTAAACTCATGTTGTATGACCCAATCCAAGTATTAAGTGGGTTAAGAATATTAAGTAGGTTTAATTCTTACTTTTAAATCTTTTTTAAACAATTTTTTCAGTACTTTATAAGACGCATTTTTTACTTTAAATTTTTTACCATTATATCCCTCTCATGTGAAGTGGCTCATCAATTTTAGCTGCTAAGAGGGCATCGTAAAAAGTTTAATGAGTTAAAATAAAGTTAAGTAGGAAGAACGGAAACACCGATACGGGTACAGTAGCCGGAACCACTATAACAATTATATTTGTGGAGCTGTTAAATCTTAACTTAACTACTTACACGTCTCACTGTCTCTTATAATTTAATCAATTTTTAATAGCTTGCCTGATCATTTTACAATAATATTTATCAATTCAATTTAAACAATGAAGATTAAAGAAAAGTCGAACGTTCGCTGAAGAAACATTAATATATTAATTTGTAAAGCCGGATATACGTGGATATATTTAATATTATTTCTTTTAATGCTGCACTAAATCAAACAATGAGACCTGAAAGAGTATACAAGGATCCGGCTTTTTGGAATCTTACACAAAGGTGAGAATTCGATACCACATATTCGATGAGGAATGTAGATATTATTAAAAATGGCCTAGCATTAAATCACGAAACGATTATTATTTTGATTTAAATCATATATATTTAAAACTGTATAGAAATAACAATTACTAATCAGTAAACATTTTTTAAATTAATTATTAAGAATTGTACAATTTTGTGCAATTTTTGTTTGATTGCGTCATTGTTTGGTATATATATGTAATTAATTTTTTCATGATATAGATCATATTTTTGATAAAAAAATGCATGAAAAAATTTTATTAATAGTTTAAAAAATTCTTAATCTCTTTTGTTAGAATGCACCAACATCAAAAACTTGTCAGTTTCACATGTTACCAACGCATCAAATTTATGTGTCGAATAATAAACCATCTAAGATGATTATTTTTTCGTTGAAATTTATACTTTTATAGCCTTCGGGCTTTGTAACTCTTCCTAGAAAAATATATTGTTGACATTAATAAAAATCAAAACCTATCATAAAAACCATTCCCGAGCAAGCTGGAATTTCCTGCTCCCAATCAAAGCGCACCTAATCCACCAGCACTTCAATCCCCAAAAGGAGCAGCCTAACAGTAACCAAAACTTGGCCTAATCTCCATCGAAAATCGGCAGCTCCCAAAAATCTTCGCCGATCTACCTGTCCAATCGTCGACTTCCACCCACTCCGTCCAGCGATCCCGAGATCAAAGAAAGAGAGCAGGCTGACGCAATTGCCGGCGGTCTAGGCGTCCGGTACACTTTCGTCAGGCCTGCCGAGGCTCTCGTGCATTACCGGTGCCGCCGCCGAAAACTAATATATATTGTGCAACGCGTGCTCCCGGCGTGCGCGTGCAGTGGTACGTGAGAAAAGGAACGGAGAGGATCGGTGTGTGTGCCTCTCGGGATGACCTTGCCTCGGCGGCGTGAAAGCCTTTCTCATCCGGCGTCGGCGGCGGCGATCAAGGTCGTCGTCGTCGTCGTCGTCGTCGTCGTCGTCGCGAGCGCTCGAGCTTACGTACGTTTGCCGGCGGGAGCACGTAATCGGGAGAAAATTTCATCCTTGATCTTGGGGAAATTCGGACTGGTTGCGCCAAGCGATGAGAGTTTGCGCGCTTTTGCTAGCTCGGCGTACGCCGGTCTGGTGGGTTTTGCGTGTATTGAGGTAGGTTTTTTTTTAACGTGTAGGAAATAAAGAGAGTGCAAATATTTGGACACGTTCACTTCTTATTTCCGAGTGATGCAACGGATTTCATCAATGATTGTTACATCGATTGTTATATCGAGAGTTGCTACAAGATTGGATTTGTAAATTGAGATAACTAGAGAAATGTTATAATGCCGACGGTTACGTAAACGTCACATAATATTTAAATTTGTACAACTAAAGAGAATAGTAAGTCTCAAAGTGAGCACGAGAAGCTGCAGTCCTAAATATAATATTTTTGAACTTCGTTTCATGAAAATCCATCACCCTATTAAATATACACTTTATAACAGAATGTAAATCTGTAAATGTCAATATTTTGGGATAGACCATCATCGCCCAAAGTTATTTTTGAAAATAAAAATAAAGAAACTGCATCAAAATTTATCTGAACTCGTTCATCTATTTTACGTACATGGAATTAATACAGATTCTCGAAGGTCAGCCTTCGGAGTTCGGTACAGTCTGCTGAGCAGACACCTTGACCATCGGTTAGGTAGGATATAGTGCGCCTGATTTTTGACTGTGATACGAAAAACCGGTACAAAGACGTAACACGTGCCTTCGGTGTTATAAATATGCTACACATCTCGAACAGTACAGCTGCGATTCTATAAAGGGTTTGAAAAGGTAAGTCAGAGAATGTATCAGCAACCGCCTTTTAACTTGTTACATACATATTTAATAAAGTACCTTAAAAAAAACTAGTTTGATACATATTTATAATGAATTTTGTAAAATACAGATACGCTCGATTTCATTATAATTTATCCTGCTCATGGAATACGAAATTAGTCAGACGTCTTAACCGCGAACCACTCACAACTTTATTAATAGAAATCCGTACAACCCTGCGATTAACCAAGAACTAAAAATCTGCATATCACACCTCATTGGCTCGACTTCCATGAAATTTCACGCTGGTTTCTTCGAAACAAGTGAGTCAAATCAGGTCTTTAAACCAGCGCCATTAACGCGACATCAATTTTCCCCCAGGGCTCCTCCAAACGTACAAACCTCCAGGGAATCCCGGCCGATCGTTTCAAAATCGAAAAATTCGAGCGCGTTCGATTCAGGCCAGACACCCTCGATTCAGCCAGAAGCAAAAAAGCGCCGCTTAACCGCGGCGGCGATTTTCAGCCTCGGCGATATTATCTTTCCTCCTTTCCGAGATCTCTCCGCAAGTCCCCATCAGTCGTCGATCCCCCTCCCCCCTGGATATCGATCGGGGGGAGCTATTCCGGCTCCCCGAACAATGGCGTCAGGATTCCTGGGGGAAACGATCAGCGTCCGGTGACGGTCGACGCTTGGGGGCTTTGTTCGCGCCGCATTGTCTCTCCGGGAGAGGTCGCGGCTTTATAAACTATTACACACAGGCATGTATATAAGCCTAAGTGTCGACGAAATCGCGATTCGACGAGGAGATACGGGATGCGCGCGGAGTGCAAGCCTAGCCTCTCGTGAAAGTCGCGCGCGCGCGCGTCTTTATCTCTCGCCGAGCGGAGAGCGGGCGACGAGGAGCGGATTTTTCGCGGAGGAAGATCGAGGAGAGATCGGTGCAATTTTTTTTCTTCTTTTTTTTTCGAAATCTTTATTCTTTTTCGCTGGCGGGGAAAGATTCGAAAGGCGGTTATGAAATTGTAGAGGAGCTGCATTTGCCTTTGGATGCAGTCGGGGGTTATGCGCGGTTAGATGCTGTGTAAATATATTTTGCGTACGATACTTTCGTTGTCGCCGATTGCCAGGAGTTGTCGATAAATCTAGCCACCTTCGTAATCTTATTTATCGTGCAATTTTTTTAATTGTCATACAATTTATAAGTTTAATTAATTAAAGAATTGAAGAATTTTCAAATCTCATAAATTATTTATTATATATAATTTAAAAGTAAACATTATCGGTCTATTTCATTCAATTATTCCAAGAATGTTTAGTGCACATTCCAGCCTATGCTCAATCCTCCATTAAAAGCAGGTCCAAACGGGTTCAAACAACCTTAAGTCAATAACCCAATCCTCCCGAAAGTTACAACTACGTTCACACTCGAGTACATCGCCTAACAAGGAACATTTGAATGTATTTGCATGCGAAAAACCTCCGCCATCCTGCATGACAATCAAATCGAGCCCCGTCGGTCGCGCTCAAAAACCTCTCCGCCGGCGTTAAAGCCGGCATAAATACGTGCTCGCGCGAATCTCGCCGTTGTCGCGAAAAAGCCGTAAAAATGTTAATGCGCGGCGATCGCAACGAGCGCGCGCGCGGCTTTTCGTCACGTAATTTCAGGTTCCTTGGCTCCGCGTCGCTCATATCCGGTTATGCCGCGCGACGCTGCTGATGAGATCGCGGAAAAATGCCGCTTCGGGAATAATGCGAAAGCTCTCCTCGCCTTGTGTTCCGCGTGTCGCTCGATTAAGATCTAATATACGCTGATTGGAAGGCAATAATACCCGAAAAATTGCGGCTGGCGTATCGAGAATTTATTTTATCGAAGGCAGCAGCGTGCGTTTGTATTGTTTATCGGTGAGCAGAGGTACTTCTGCCGTGTCGCGTTTCCTGGAATCTTGTTATAATGCACTTGATTTTTTGGTGTTTTTTTTTTTTTTTTAAATTGAATGCAATATTAAGTGCGTCGTATTAAGTTTACGATATGTGTACCACTGTTAAATTACAAGTCACTTATTGTAAATCTTTGTAATCTTTCATCGATAAAAATATAGTACAATGTAAAGTTTCTCTAAAACATTGTTTTCCATTTTCAATTTACGACACTGTAGATAAACATAAAATTAGTATACTTATCCACTTTTATAAATCGTAAATAATAAAAACAAGAGACTTAGAGGCTCAAAAGTTGCAAGCTTTGAACAATTGCCACCTTTATTACTGCAATTCAAATTCAGAAAATCAATTGCAAAAAATTTTACTATAAAAATATGCAAATATGGTATCGATTTCGGTGGCTAACAGCCAATTATGATGAAATTAAACGGCAATGCATCTACAAAGGCGTCAGCGTTACTTTCAGGTGAGAACAGGTTTCTTTGTACTTTCGGAAGCGGTCGCGTTCATCTATGTCAAGGTCGTAGAAAATAAGGGGATATAAGCTTTCGTGAAATTTCACAGGGGGAATGAGTTTGCGGCATTCGAGTGTTTTTTTTTGGAAATTCGCCGGCTGACTCACTGCAATCCGCCGCGACGTCATCGTCATTAAGATGCTGCGGGAACGGAATCACCTGGGCAGTGACGCGCGGCGGCGCGGCGTATAACGCGATGCGGCTTCGGGAAATTATTCGATTACTGCCGAGTCACTCCGCCCGAAGACGGCTAATGTAAAAGCAATTACGTTCTTTAACGAAATTAGCGGATGTGAACATTTTGGGACTTCGGGTGTTAAGTGCACGTATAACTGATTCTCGAGGATATTTGTAATTTGGGTAAATTGTATTTTTGACCTCTCCCGACGGTTTGGATCAATGACCTTTTCAGATGAAAATTAAAACGTTTAATAATTATCGTAGAGAATAATTGACGAGTTAATTAAAAAGGATTGCTGATTTAGGGGATTATTTAAATTGGAATTTTCGAACCATATATTTATATTGAAATAAATGAAAGGAAACAATTAATTTTTTTGATCAGCTATTCTTAAGGAAGATCAAAACCACAATTACTAAAACGAATGTAAAAAATAATTAGCATTATAGTGACCACGTTGCTTCTAGTGGATAATTAAATAAATTGAAAAAAAAATATATACTTTTTAATACAAATTCTACATTCATGATATTCTTTTATTTGCATACTTTTTTCGAACAGACAGCTCTATGTCATTTTAATTGGGCACAAAAAAAGGCAGCAACCTAATAAATTATCCTAGCACTAAAGAAACTATTAAACCGATGTAAATTAGCGCCATAAATACGTAAGACAGTAGCCGCTTATCCTAAGATTCCGCATTAAGATTCAGCTGCAAAGAGAGAGAGGCTCTCTCGCGACAAAAAGCGCGGGCCCCCACGGCCTTTTTTTTTCGACCGATTCTTCCTCGGCAATATATTGCCGTCTGCGTCCGCGGCAATCTGGAATTCCTTCCATATAATGCGGGAACGATATCGCTCGCCAGGCGCCGTCGAATCGAGCCTCTCTCGGCCCGCCCGCTATTTTCGTGCATTCCGGGGCTTCTTTTCTGCCGGGCGCCCGCGAGATTAGCCAGAAATAGAATGCGCACGCGCGATCTTTCGCGCGCGGCAGAGAGCAAGCGCGGGGGGTGAGTTATGCGGAGGTAAGTGGCGCGTGTCCGAGGTGGCGCCGCACAAACGCCCTGTAAATCATTCGGGATATTGGTCGCTTCTTGTTTCTCCGATGTCGTCGAACTCGCGCTTCCTTGGATCGCATTTTTCGGGGTGTTTTCGCGGACTTTTTGGTTCCGTGTTTTTTGGCCGAGGATCAACCTCTGAGTAATCTGTGGACCGTCTGATTTATGGGCTGCAGGATTTTTTACATCGCGCGTTAGGGGTGACGCAGTTCCTGTTTTGTGAAAATTTATAAGAATACCAATTTTTACTGAATGTTGTCCTTAATTAAAGCAAAAAATAAGTAATTACAAATTCCTGTGATTTTTAAATAAATTTTAGTAAATTTCATTAAATTACGAAAACTTAAATTAAATGCATCAGTCCAACAAAAACCTAAGAATCTGACGACTTCGATCGACTTTCCGGAACAAGAGGAATAATTAGAATCGAAGAAAACGGATTTCCTATTAATGACAGACTATAATAATTAAATAAAGCATAAAAATTAATTGTATAAAAATCCAGTATCATAAAAGCTTTATTTGCCGGATCAAGGTACTTATTTATTAGTACGTTAATTTTCTACATTTTGACTTTAAAATTATTATGTCGATTGTCATCGAGTTTAAAGAAGCCGAGAAAATAATTCCTATTGATAAAGGTAATTATATACTACACTGAATACCCCTTAAGTGCATTACGTTACGACGCAATTACAATTTTCCTTACAAAATTTCCGTGAAATATAAACCATAAGTACACCTTCCTCTCCTCGAAGCACATACGAATCCAGCTTTTTTCCCAAATGAATAATCGCCCCACTTAGCCTTTATACCACAGTACTTTTCCCCCCGCTTCAAAAACGGCACGCCGCTCGCAGTGCCTTCATGCAAAGTATCTCATAATATCTGAAATAAACCGCAGATATACGGGACATCGACGATCGAGATCCGTCACGCTACACCAGTAATTTATGCGCGGAGCTGTCAATATAACGGCGGCATCTCTCCGACGTCCGCATTTTTTCCAAGGTCGACTAGTGTCGAATTCAGAGGCCCGCGGCGCGTCGTTTTATAATTCCCTGCCAGACTAAATTCAGGCTTTATCGTATGGGAATAAAAAGAAAGAGAGAGAGAAAGAGAGAGACTTGGAAACATTGGGTCTTCGACCTCGGTTCCTTGTTTCGCCTTCCTCGTGTTCTTGTTTGCCTGTTTATCCCTTTTCTCGGGCTTTTGTGCCTGACAGGCAAATGTGTGTTTTGATTGCTGAAAAGTACCATATACCGCTTTTTATGAGGTCCGGCGATGTAAAGTTTAGAATGACTCTCTGATGTGACTTTTATTGTACTTCAAAAATACGTTGAAAATTCACTCAATTCGGTATCGGTGATGAAAAAAAAGCTAGAAATTCTTTGTTTGAGTATTAAAATTTCACAATATTAAGAAAACAAGATGCAAATCTCGAAACAAGTAATTACTTGCTTAGATAGACAGGTGCTTTTAATAATTAAGTTTTTCGCAAATTTTACGAAAATAAAAATAATAATTGTTTTAGGCTCATTGTAATCGGTTCTGCAATTTTTTTTATTTGTACTTACATTTCATTGTAATTATTATCATTTAAATTAACTTATTTAATTTCAGCGCGCTTATTAACGCAATTAAGATGTTAAAGTTAATTTTAATAATCATTGCAGCTATATAGCAAGGTTCATGAAAGTCAATCAGCTGAAAAACTAAGATCTAGAACACCCACGTTTATCAGATCGGGTGTCTACCGGAGCAGGTAATCATTTAGTAAAAATGGATACAGCCATTAAGTCGTTGCAAGTGACTAGGTAAATGGTAATGCACTTTAACATTCAAACGGAATTTTGATTGTCAAGCAGCTTGCATTGAGAAAGAAAAATTGACTTTTCTTAAGATTTAGGTTTGTTTTTAAGAGCCTCCTCTGCTAGAAAGTGAAGAGGAATAAATGTAAGCACATTGCAACCAAAGTAGGTAATAATTATACTACATTTAGCTTTCACGCGAGTAAGATATCCAGTCTAATGGGACCAGGTAAGTTCAGCTTGTCCTATAAATTAATGTGACAATTAAACTAAAATTTTACTCGAAAGATATGCGAAATATGTTGAAAAATTAATTTAAATCACAGATTTTTATAAATTAACGAGATCTTGATAGGTATTTTAAATTAATGTATTTTGAAATTTTGTTAAACTATTTTATGAATAATTCTCAATTTCGAAATATCTAATTAAATGAAGTTACATTTTACTACCTCGATTTTATATATCATAAAAGCTCATTATAACGGAAAACTTTTTATTTTAAGCGCTACTTATTCCTACAAAAATACGATGACAGACATTGAACAAGTCGAGATTAGATTTAGATTCAAATCTGCTTAATTTAATAGTACGAGTTTTGTATATCTTACTTAATCCTTTCTTCTAACTGAGCTTTATCGTCCCTAACAGATGCACGATAGTGGTTATACATTCTACTGTCACAAAGTTCTGAATTTATGCAATAACTATATGATACTGATAAAATTTGTTGCTTACCCATTTTCAAAATTATAATAATCTGTAAAGCTTAATCTGTAGGGATGTTAAATTAAAAAAATAGCATCAGTTAACTTTGGTAATTGCATACACGTGAAGAAAAGTAAGTGCATTAAATTTTTATATGATTATGTTGATCGTAGTAATAAAATTAATGGTTCATTTCAGTTTTCCTTATCAGGCATAATGTAGTTTTATAAAACGTCTTTTGCATATTTAACGAATACTATTTTTTTCTTAATTTTCTTGACATCTTTTTACTTTTTATAATATAAAAGGGTAAAAATTTAATTACTTACCAATTATGAGTATTCTGTAAAATATATAGCACGTGAACGATATCTAGTGGCGAACGGTACAAGTACTTACCGCTCAACAGGTATTGCAACCACCTTTCACACTTTCACCTGTACGGATAAACTTCGTGCACTAATAGTCGGTAATGTAGATAACCTAAGAAAATTGATTTAAAAGTCTGTTTTTTAATCCTCGTTTTAATCACAATTATCTAATAGTAATAGTAGACTTTTTGCCGCAGCGTTAATTATTATGGGTTATTAAAAAAGGTTTAAAACAAATATCTACAAAAGTTTCAGAGAATATTCGGCAGATGGCACTGTAATCGAAGTCACTCACGCAAGTTCGAAAAAGGATATTTGGGTTTCACTCCTTACTTCTATAAATGGAGCTTAATTAAAACTGCAGTTTTCACTTCCTTTTTCGTGGACAACCAGTGACAATGAAGCGATTCTTCCTTTACCAACCTTGCATGAAAACGTCTTAATTAGAGACGAATCTCTTGAATTTGAATAACGCAAATCCCCAAGTCGACGAGTGAAAACGTTACATAAATAATTAATGGGGAGAACGACAAAAAAAAAGAAAAAGAAATCGCCTTGTCGACATTAAATAAACACTTGTACCTATGAGGCATCTCGAATGATCTGGAAAGCTGATCCGGATTCACGATATGTCATCGCGAGAAAGTCGTCTTTGAGAGAGCAAGCTCGTTAATGCAGCCGCCGTGCACTTAATTAAGCATTAGCGATCGTCCCGCGCTTATTCTCCGTTAATACCGACGTTACGGAATCGCGATTTCGCCCTTCTCCTCTATGAAATCGAGAGCCTCGTTATACCTTGCCGGCTCATCTGGCTCAAAGTGCCGAAATTGACCGGCAATCATTTCTGTGTCGTCCTATTTTCTTTTGAAAATATTCAGATTTATTCCGCCCGTTTGGGCATTGTGGATTGCAGCTGCAAATTACAAGCTGGCTTGCGGTAGTCAACTGTGTCCGCAGGTGGAACAACCGGCTTAAGAGCTTGGAAAAAAATCGTGTCTTTCGGTTTCCGTTTGCTGTCCAGAGACCGTTGTAGTAATCGATTTCGTTTTTTCTTCCCGTTTTCCAACGGTGTCGGTAATTCGATTAAACATTTGCATCATTTTTTGACTATGAAAAGGACAGGTGTTGGGTAATTTTAACGAATATTGATTTTTTGTATATTCAATTAGCATATACGTAACTACTGGAAGAATCGAAGCTAAAATTTCTTATTTGGAGCATTTGAAATTCAAATTTATTTTTCTAAATCGATCTACTTATATCATAATAATCAGACTATACATATATAAATATGAGAGTAGCCTTCTACCAGATTTTTGACGGAATTCTTGCAAAATCAAGATCAGCATAAATTAATTAATAATCTAAAATGTTACTTGCATAATAACTCTTGTACTATTACTCTTATATATTAATTAGAGTCGATCATCAAGAGAATCAAATTAATTGCATAACTGTATTAAACTCAAAAAAGGAAATTTTAATAACTCCATTTATTATCGCTAAAAGGAATCAATTATGTTATTTAATTATTGGACGTCTCTATTAAAACAAGTAAATCGTTTGCGGGCCACAAGAAGTATAAAACCGTAAATTAATTTCTAGTAGTACATCATTGCTACCAACGGCCATCTCTTTTATTATCCGAACGACGATTAAGATCTGAACGAAATCGCCGAGCGTTTAACACCTCCTAAATCCAGTCCACGAGAAAAAAAGGCGAAGAAAACAGCTTAACGGCCAGGGCAGTAAATTACAGCGGCAGCGGCGCGAGACGCCGCCGCGGACTCGCAATTATTTGCAAATCCCGGCAGGCGCGGCGCGCCGCCGCGGGGGAGTCGAAAACGCCGAATCGATTGAATGCTCGGGTGGCTCTCTCGCGGAACGTCCAGCCGGAGAGCGAGAAAGTCCTCGCATTTTCCAGCGGGATAACCCTTTCTGGCGCGCGCATTATGTGCTAGCGCGCGCTTTGCATTACGACACGGCGCAACACGCCCGGCGCACATTGTTGCGTAAAATAATAACAGCGCCGAGCGGCGGCGGGCATATCGTTCGCGGAACACCGCGTGAAAAATTTCATTTTCCGATGGGAGCGAGATGATGTATACGTCCTACCGGTGTCTGTGTGTCTTTACGTTCGGGCGTTAAGGTAATTGGGGTAATCTGCTATCGCTGGAAAAGTTGAGTGCGAGACGATGGCGTTGTTGGAGTGTGAATTTAGGGAAAGGCTGAATAATCGCGAGGGACTTTTTGTTGAAGATGCAGGTGGAATAGTTGTTAGGCTCGGATGAAGAAATCATGGAAAGATTGAATGTTTTAGAAAGTGTGCATGAAATATAGTCTCGCGGATATTTATTATTTCTTTGATCAATTCGGAAAAGAGATAATATTTTGACTGAATTAAATATCATTATATTGTGATGCATGGCTCAAAATACAGCGATAAGTTAATATAATTTTTTATGGATTATTGAAAACTAAATACTTTTACAATCGAATATATTACGGTTCGGAAATTCAAGATGTTGCATTCTTCCGATTATGAATCAATTACATAAAAATATGAGCCTTTTAAAGAACAAGAGAAAGAAACCATGTCTTAAACTTCAAGAAAGCATAACAGACGTTGCACTTCACACGCACCGTTCCACGATACTATAACAACCTCAATATTTTACCATCAAAATTTCACCTGCTGCTCCACAAATTGCATAATTATCCAGCCTAAAGGCCTCTTCGCCGCGTCAAAACAGTCGATTCCCGTCAGTGTTTTTCGCGACTGCACCTACATGATCATCGTCCTCTCGGCAAAAGTCCAACACTCTCTTCTCTCCCTTCTCACCCGCAAACGTATACATAAATACGGGGTGACGCGTGAAAAAAATCGCCTCGGCTTTTGAGCCACTTTCACTTCTGCCGTCTGACCCCCGGGGCATCGGAGTGCACCGAGTACGGCACTGCTCCGGCCCTTACCTGCTGCTGCTGCTGCTGCTGCTGCTGCAGCTACGGTCCTCGTCGCCGTCGTGCAATTCGCGTAATTATAGCAGTTGCATCAACGATTCGCCACGCGCTCGCTGATTCGTGACTCTCCGCGGCTTTTCTCCCGAGCAAAATCGGGAATAGGAAAGCTGGAGGGAGAATTCGGAGGAAAGGAGCTGCACCGCCGAGAGAGATTTCTTATGAATGGACGAGGAATCGAGGAGAATTATGGAGACGAAACACTTGGGGGACCTCTTTGTTGCTGGGGCAGAGTTGCTCACCTTGATCTTCTCGTTCGAAGGAAGTCGGGCCTAATTTATGCAGCTAAATATAACTTCGTGGAAAAATTAATAGCGAATACAATTCGATTTATAATTTTTGCACGATTTCATCGTGTAATAATTGAAAATTCAAAAAGTGAACTTTGAAAGTGAAATTTGCACTGCCTTGTAAGAGCAATAGCTAGTCGGCATAAAATTTTTACGTCCGCAAACGTGCGGTGAATTTTTATTTCCTCGTGAACGACATAAATATTTAAGAAAGATATAAAGTCATGAACTTAGCATTTCTTCCATTAGCAACACGTTTACTCTCGTTTAAGCGTACGCACAACCATTATCGAGACCAAAACGCAAACAATGGATAAAGCAGCGCTTTACGGTAGCACTTGCACATTTCAGAAGCACATGTTTCACGTTGCCGCTGGCGCGAAATACAGTCTTAAGGTCGCCGCGTGTACTTAGCAAAGGAGCCTTGAATTAAGGCATGCGGTTCAACTTGGGGCCGGTGATTGCCTGGCGCAAGGTTTTTTTCGGCAAAACGAATACGCGAGAGAAAGACGCGGCGACGGCGAAGGATGTGGAACTGTATAAGGAGCTGATCGACGATCTGCATCGGTGCGACGTGTATTCTCAGTTCGCAGGTGGTGACTTCTTCGAGCCGAAAGAAGAAACTTCGATTTAAGGATATCTTTTTAACAAAGCAGCGGTGAAGATGGATGAGTTGTGTAAATGAATTTATTGTTGTAGGGGGCTTGCTTTTATGCGTTAAGTAGAATTGGAGTAAGAGCTAAATTTATTAGCTTAAAAAATTGAAGTCAATGTAAGAGAGCTTATTAAGACTAATTTTTTTTAAAGCAATAGAAATAATAACGATGCAGACTTACGTAAAAGTTCATGTTTTTTTAAGGGAACTTGCTGTACTTTGCACGAAGATAATTACGTAAGGCATTCTTTTTATATTTTTTGTTCAATATTGATCATGAGAAAAGACAAAATAAATCTTCTTTTACGACTTCCAAATATTTACGTAACGTTGATCTTGATATATTTTACATCAGGAAACAATTACTTTTGCTTTAAGAAAAAAATCACATCCCTCAAAAGATTAAAAAATATCAGTACACTAAAAATTTACGTAACTTTTCGTCAGACTAAATTTTTATTCTCGAAAAAAGTAAGCATAAATCAAAAAGGGAAAAGCATTAGAAAAGAGCATAATTCAAATAACGAATTGTAAATGTTCAACGGGATTTTCTCTTATTGTTCTCCGATGCTTTGGAGATTTCTAAAATCTAGAAAAAGTATGGACTCTACCCTGAATGACTAATGCCGACCGGATATTTCTTCATAAGTATTGGAAGCACGAATGCTTAGGTGGTGTAATCTAACAGCACATCAAACGCGTTAAATTATTCCGAGAACAACAGGCGAAACTTCGCACGCGCAAAAAGCACGTCCGTTAAAGTAAAATGTACGACGACGGAGTACGTACTAAGAGAAAAGGTTTTCAATGGAGGGTCGTGTTCGATTCACTAAAAGTAAAACGTTTTTATTGTCGTGTATGGTTTCACTTTTTGTGTTCCAAAAACTCCAGAAAAGCAGGATTCCTAAATGCATTTGCCTTGAGAGGGAAGATAACTTTTTTCTTATTAAGTAAACGAAAAATTAAACGAAAAAATTATCAGATATGATCGTTTCCTTTTGACTGATTAAGTGAAAGTTTTTTGTTTAACTAAATTTTTTAAAGTTTGTGTTTTATCATTTTTTGAAAACCATGAAAAATAATTTTTCTAATTTTCATTTTTACTTCAGTAATTATTATTACCCAACGTGCCGCAGCCACTTTGACCTGCAAGGTTACTAGCTGATGAAAAACTTTCATCAGCATTTTTAAAATTCAGAAAACACCTCCCAACCAAGCAAATGCATTTTCCTCTTACGTTTTCCAGGTCAGCATTGTACAATAAAACGCTACTTTATCGTCTACAGTTTCATATTAGTTCATTTTTAACGCACAAATTACATACAATAAACAGTGACCAATGGTATTTCTGATATATAAAAAAAAAGATGTATACTTAAATATTTCTAACGTGGGTTTAGAGTTTAATGCAAAGCTTTCTTTGGAATTTCTCAGACTGTAAAAAACGCAGCGATAGGTCAACAAGACCATTTTCCTCCAGTTTCTTTCTTTTTTTTTTCAAGAAAAGCATTACGCAGTCTATGCCATTCCCATGTACCGCAGAAAAACGTGACACCTGTATATACAGACGTACAACCTGCGTTCGCAAGATTTACAACTCCGAACTTTCGCGCTTCGAGATCAAAAGTTTTTTGAACTTTATTCGTTTCTTAGCGCATTAAATCTTTGCCTCAAAACCACTTTAATTCATATCAAAACAATTGACTGGACGAACAGTGAAAAAATAAAAAAAAAAAAAAAGAAAAATCAAAGATCGGGAGAACGATGCAATAATCCAAAATTGAAAAACGTCGTGACATAACTGTAAAATTGACCAATCACGCCGTTTCATTTAGCGGTGCTCAACGAACCTGGGCCGCAATGACCGGAGGTGATGAGCGGGCAGCTCTAACCGTCTCCGAAAACAATGGACCTCTTAAAATTCCATCGACGTAAGCCAATTTTCTTAGCTACAATGATACAAACTCCGTTTCAAAACGTAGAGAGAGAGAGAGAGAGAGAGAGAGATCCGCGCCGTCTGCGGCAGGAGCGCGCGCGCGCGCATTTTCAAACTCTCCAACCGCGCTTGGCACAAAGCGCGCTCGCGCCTGCCAGGATCGTGCTCGAGGTGGTAGCCGAGGTGGTGGTCGGGCCCATGGGCGGGCCCCCAGTCAGCCAGCCAGCCGCTCCCGATGGGGACCTATATAAGTCGTACGGCCCGCCGCGTAAGGCGATCTTTATAAACACAATCGCCATCGCCTCTCCTCGACGAGCTACCACTCTGCCACGATGCGTCTACTAGTGAGTTCCTTCGACGGCGCCTTTTTCTCCCCGTGGCGAGAGGGTCCTTCGGTGCTTCTTCTTTCTTCTTTCTTTTTTTTTTTCTTTTCGTCGCCGAGGAGGAAAGTTCGGGGAACGAGAGTCGCGAGTTTTTTGCCGTGGTGATTTGTTTCAGTGTGAAGTGCTGCGAGTTTTGGATCGTATTCAAGAAAGCGGCCGGTTCGATCCGAGTTCTAGCAAACTTAAAACAAGCTTTTAGATAAACATTCTTGAAGTGTTAATTCTTGACAAATTCGCGTTTTCTTCTTTGTTGAAATTTTTGGCTAAGACAATTTATTTCGTTTTAAGTTGTTGAAAAATCGATGTTTCAGTTTTTTAAAATATTATACTTCATTTTAATTTTATAACTTATTCTTTTTTTATTTTGAAATTAGTTAATTGTTTGTTTCTTGAAGTCGCTGCAAATCATAACTAGTGTCGCTTTAATGGGTGTCTCTGTCTTTATGGATCCTAAAATGTGCCGGTACTACGCGTTTCTTCGGTAATGTTTATGTAACTGCACTTTTCTCTTTCACTGGATCAATAAACACGACTGCTGGCACAATTTTGATTTACATCATTATTACAATTACATCCATTTCGATTATCGTCAACATTTTATTTAAAGACCATAATCTCTGATTTTAATCTGGTTTTCTATCATTCAAAATGATTAATAAGAGATCACTTTTAACAATGTAATTCCTGTTAATCAACAGTTACGATCGATCGAAAAATAATTTCAGTTAGTTGCGGAAAACGATTCCGACAGACTACTTATATTATAATCTCTAATTTGAATTAAAAATTAATTTTCAGGCAACGAAGCAATCACTCATAGATCACTTTTCAACAGAGCCAATTTGTGTACTCTTGAAAGTTCATTCGCTTTGAATTACCATCGTTAAAAACTAATCTGCTCCAACGATCCGTCATGAAAAGATTTCAAGCATCCAGTGAAAAGGAAACGATTAACGATACTCCGGCCGATCGAATTCCTTCGCTTAATTTTTATCGAATTCCCACAAAGGTCGCCCATTACCCGAGAATTTAATCAAGCCAATCGTTCAACGAGCCCCAGCATTTCCAAGGCGTGGTAGGGGGTCAAATTCTCAAGTGCTCGGATAAGAGATCGTTAAATTCGTTCGGCCGTTTGAACAACCTGCGCACGCACCGCCAATCATAATCCGAACTCCCCGATTACGCAACGTTGGGCGCTTTCCAAAGGCTCTCGCCGCGTCTATCGGATTCGCTCTTCAACGCAGATTCTCTTTGGCTGTTTCAGATGCTGGTGGCTTCGCTGTGCGTCGGCGCGACGCTGGCCCAATACGCCCCCAATACGACGCCGGTGCCGATTTTGAAACAGATAAACAGGTGAGAGAAGCGCAACGGGTTGTTGTGCGCGCGTAATTACGCCGCCGGGATAATTTTGCCATTGTTGTCGCCGGGGACAATGGGCGAGAGGGATTACGTGGCGGGTATAATATTGGCCATATTTGTCGCGGTGAAAAGTTCGTGTTTTTTTTTATTGTTTTGGTCAGAGCGTAAAAAGGAGAGATTGCGCAATGGAGTTTGCATGTTACATCGGATAATGTTTATTTGAATGAATAATTGATGAGGCTTTGGAAATTGGGTATTGATTTTTCATGGCATAATGGTGATGGCTTAATCTTGGTTGCGGCTTTTTGTGAGATTTGAGGTTTTTTTCGGTGAAACATGAATACAAGCTAAAAAAGAATTTTTACGTGAAATTTCGGAGGCAAAAAATAAGTTCTTTCACCTTAAGTGCACGTCTTATTTTCAGAAAATGATTCTGCTGCATACTTATTGAAAGCGTATACTTTAAAATTAATTTGCCTCATTGAAACCTTGCTTCCCCTTCCGTACAAGGTTGAGACAAGTTCGGCTTTTTCTTTGTTCAAAACAGCAGCAACCATGGACTTAAAATTAAAAGTGCACATCCTTGAAGAAATTTAAAAACAAATTCAACAATTTACTTCACAATTAACTTTATCGATTTTTTTTTTTTTTTTAATTAATGTCACTGTGTTTGCACGAGAATTATTACAATCGTAGCAAAGAACACAAGATTCTCGCACGTCAATGAAATTTAAGGATACTCAATCCTTATTCAGAGTTATTGGCGTTTTTTAAAAGTCAAGGTTTACCGGTTTAAATATTCCAGCAGCGTGTAATCAGTAACAAGCACACCGTTGTTGCGTGCACAACGCGAGCTTAAAGGTCGTTGCTTTTCTAGGTGTGTTACTGTCACTGCAAAAAGCATTTGACTCTTATTTATGAGCTTATGGTTATTTTGCATTCTTTAACAGTTCTTCTGGCCTGCTTAAATGTTAGTTATTAGGCACAGCACTGTAAACAATGGCAACTCATTTACATAAAAGTATATGCGGTATTACATTTTAGCGTCAAATATTTAATTGTACGCTGAGTGGTTTGGAATTCTATGCTTCAAGTGACAGTTCCAGTAACGTCAAAGTTTACGTGCATTAAAATTCTTGCGTGGCAATTAAAAATGTTCAGCTTTAAATCTTATTCGTGCCGAATGAATAAACAAAAGGATATAAAAAAGTTTTTCATTTGCATAAATATTTGTGCCTCAAAATTCATTATTCATTCTACATAATACAAATTTTTAAGAAAAAATACACTCATATTTATTCAAAATATTCTAGAAATACATTGACACCCAAAAGTATGTGCCTAAAAAAAAAAAAAAAATAATAAAATCCTATCAACTCGCGTTTCTTCGCATCGACAACAAAACCGAATCAAGATTTACAGCCCTTTCCCTCAATACAAACGCCTTATCACTCCCCAGACACAACGAGGACGGCAGCTACAGCTACGGCTACGAGGCAGCCGACGGCAGCTACAAGATCGAGTCCAAGTACCCGACCGGCGAGGTGTACGGCAAGTACGGCTTCGTCGACGACACGGGCAGCGTCCGGGAGATCGAGTACGGCGCGTCGCGCCGCGGCTTCGAGCCGACCGGCACCGGCATCAACGTGCCACCGCCCACGCTGCACGGCAACAGCATCAACGGCAAGGACGAGCCGCAGGACGACGGACAGTACCGCGAGGACCCCTCGGTCTACTACACCGACCCGCGCTACACCAACGGGGAGAGGTACGACGTCGTGCCCAAGAAGTACCCCGTGCAGAATTACCACAACGTGCAGCAGAGACCCCTGGCTTACAACGCGCCCAGGTGAGTCGGGCTGACGCTCGCGGTGTGTGTTTATTGCGCGTAGCTTTTAAATTAATTGAATATATATACTTGGATTTTAAGTGCTCGCGGCTTGCGCGCGAGTTGTATTGACTTTTACGAGATTTAAGTTATACTTTAGCGCTTAATTCTCTGAAATAAAGATTTATGCGGCGCACAAAAGGCCAGGCGCTCCTCGACCGACTGGATTTGAATATACTATTGCTGGTAATTTTAACTCGATGCGTTTCGCGCAAAGTTCAATTTCTCCTAAACGTATGTTTAGCAAACTGTCTTTGGCAAATTTACTGCTTCTAAGAGGCTGCAAGCTTTTTAAAGACTACGGATTCTAGACGTTTTATTGGCGTTGTAAAAAAAAAAACGAGTTGACTTTTATTTATGGGGTTCGCGCAGATTTTGCAACGTCTCTAAAGTAGTTACAGTTTTGCTTACAATTACGGCTTTTAATAACAGTGTTGTTAACGACAACACTTAATAAAACACAACCCCAGAATCAAAATTAATTTTTTAAAGCGTTAATTAAACTGAAACTAATAATTTACCGATTACTTTCAATAATAGCAAAATTAAATTTCGAAATCCAGCAACAAGTTTAACCCCGCGGTATTACAATTTAACGCTCGGCGCCCAAATTGCGCAATGCATTAAAAACAATAACCATAATAACCGTTCCGTAGCGATGGTCCGTTTAATTTTCATAGCAGCCGCGAGAGAAAAGTTGATACAAATCAAAAGCGTATTAGCAGGTGAAGCCGAGCACACCGTTATCCTTACACCGAGTTACATAACCTAAAGCTGTGCATTAAAAAATAGATAAAAGCCGCTTTACGTAACGTAATTAAGTTCGACTTTATTGTTCACCCCGCGAATGCAGCCCCGTTAAAAAAGGCCGCAGCGCCGATAAACAGCTCCGGCGACGTTGTGGTGCGCCTGTATATACGAAAATAAATCATAAATAACGCGCACGGGGCCTATTACTCTCCCGCGCGCGAGAGAAATCTCCGGCTCTTGCCCCGCACTGTACCCGCGAGAGAGTCGATGATCGAAGAAAACCGAATGTCAAAGCGAGTGCGCTCTCCGCGAACTCCGTGGGAATCCGCGATTAAACGCGAGAGAGAGAGAGAGCATCTCCCACTCTGCTATAGGCGGGTTCGCGCGGGGATTGTATTAAATCGCGCGCAGCGCAGCTGGAACCTGCACCTCGCTTTCTATGTAAGCCTTTTTCCAGAGGAGCCGCTTCTCTCCGCCGGCTAATGTTTAATTTATTGAATTTTAAAAACGGTGTAATTAGTATCTTTGGATTGAGGGGAAGTTGGAGAGCGATTACGTAACGGAGGTAGATGGAACGAGATTATATTGGCCATTTTAAATCTATCTCCAATTCTCACGCTTCATTAAGCCATTCAATACAGCCGGCAGAGCGGATTGTATAATCTATTATAAATCTATTTTTCGCGGAGCTTATTACGAGAGTGATTAACAATTCTCGATTCAACGGTAATTATTTGTAATTGATAATAGGGCCTCTGAGAATCGGATGCGACTTAACTTTCACTAATATAAAAGCTTAAACAATTTATGTTATTCTACGTGTAAAGTCAAACGAGCGGAGAAGAATGCATAAACCCGGTGGGAGGAACGAAGCACTACGTTTAAAAATTTTATCGATCGTAAGACAGTCACTTATCCCGCTGTAAAGATCCTTTAACATGCATTTTATAGCTCATAAAACCCGCGACACTGCACAAACTCCAACATATCTAGAAGGTCACCTGGCGGTTTTTAGATCAAAGATCAGAAATACCAGAGCCTGTTGCAATATCCTCGAGCACTTTGCCATTTATCAAAATACACTCTTGACTAACAATCCACCTTTGTTTCAGCAAATCCGTGGCCGCGGCCTACCGGCGACCTCCTCCACCGGCAGCTCCAGCGGTAGCAGCGCCGATCTCGCAGTACCAGCACGAGTACCAGCCCCAGTACCGAACGGAGTACCAACGTCAGTACCAGCCGGCCCCGGCCCCGGCCCCCTACAGGCCCCCGCAGGCGCAGAAGCCGTACCGGCAGCCGGTCTCGCACATCGACTCGAACCTCGCCGCTTACAGCGTGAATTACAGGCGATGAAAGGGCCGCCGCGAATCTGCACCCCCTTAAGTAATTGCTTATACGTACGTTTCGAGCTCCATCACCCCTCCCGCGACGAAAGACTTTACATCGTTGTACATAGACTTTTCGCTCCCACTTATTTATGCGCTCTCGCACACGCTCTCCGACTTTTTTTTCGTCGTTTATTCTTTTGATACGAATGTTACTTCGGAGGAAGAAATATTGGAAAGCGATGCCTTTGTGATTTTGTACTTTCGAACTTCATTTTCAATGTTTCTTCGATTCTTTTGTTTTTTTTAAAAAAAAGCCGCGGTTTAAAAACTACTGCATTGATTAGTAGTAGAAAAAAAAATTCTTTTTGTATAACTATAGGTTTAACTAATTTAGAACTCATAAGAAATTCGAATAAATTCAAACGTCCCATTAAAATTCCGAAAGAAAAAGTCAAGCAGAATTCATTATTCCAAATCGTTACGATCCAACCAACCTATTCTTTATTACATAAAAAAAAAACAGACAGACCATAGACGACAAAACCCGTTGACGATCCACAATACATCATATCGACACGAGCCACTCTCGGCAGCTCTCCGCGGCAAGTCCGGCGCCGCCGCGATCGAGGAGTTTTCCAATCGTTCTGTACGCTTCACCTCTCTCGGCCTGCCCTTTCATCGGTCGCGATTCGCGCAAGGTCCTCGAGGTCTCGCTCTTCAAAGCTCAAGCCGGCCTCTCTTAACCGAGCGAGGAAAATCTCCTTTTAAGTATATACACGTATTATATGTTATTATATCATGTATTTACCTCTGTAAGTCTGTATTACCACTACCTCACCGATCACGAAATGAGATCCTAATAAAAACGAACTTCTCCTCCGTAAATGCAATGCATATAGTGTAATGTAATCGATGAAAACGTGCACCGGCCGTAGCTGATTATGTAGGCGAAGAGAGAAAATGCGCGCTGGTCTCGGAAGAATGTTCTGGTTCTTGTCAATATTGTTGGAAGGCAGGGATTTTCTTGCCGCGGCATTTGCGTAATGCGCGCGCGGAGATTTTTTTTATTCGGCGTTAAAATTTTTGGCGGCAAAAAGCGTCGGCAAGGTGGGGAGGGAACCGTAAGAATTCCAATTTGTACTTTGCATAGAATGGAATATTTGATGGTAATGATTTCGTAGGCAGACATTTTACGATGAGAAATGCCGCTCGTCGAATATGTTCGCGCATTTTAAATTGACGTCAGAAGTGTGCTTTCGGCAATATTCTGAACCGAAACTTTTTCAAAAGCGCATTTGTAGATTAACTGCGGGAACAAATAAATATAAATCACTGATACACCTTCAATTCATAATTCATAAACATTTGTAGAGACTCAAATTTGAAAGTCCGCTTCTCACGTCTCCATGTAGAATCAACAGTATACTTAAAAAAAAAAAAAGCTAATAATGCAGCACCTAATACATCCATCACGATCAGTCACTCGAGAACCAGCGATAAGCCAGCCTACTGTTTTCCGAATACTCGATCGCTCTTATTAAGCTCTTTCGACACCCGTCGTCGACAAAGCGCTCGCCTCCTGTATATAGAAAAGCGGATACGCCGTCGCACAAAAGATAATATAACAAGCTGGAAGGAAAGTCGAAGGCGGCGCCGCGAAAAAAAGGAGCACCGCGCGCGGCGACCTTGCCGCTCTCGCGGCGGACTGCCTTCAAAGACATCCTGCTTCTGGAACAAGTGTGTGCATGCGGACCCCGCGCATTCGTTTCTCCACAAAGGGGCAGTGTAGGCCCGCAGCCACACCCTGGAATTTCACTTCGCCCGTTCCTTACGGCAATAGCGTGTATAAATATATATATATATATATGCGCTCTCTCGCCTTCTTTCTTCGCTCGCTCGCATTGTCCGTCCGTTCGCGGAAGAATGACGCCTTTTTATCTCGGATTTAGCAATTGCTGGATGAACGATCCGCGGCGGGGTTGCGCAACCGCGCGGCTAGATAGACTTCGCCGATATCTCGGAGGAGCTTTCTTCGATTGGGAGAGAGAGAGAGAGAGAGAGGATGACTTTTTTTTTCGCGAGTCTCTATCGGAGATCTGAGAGCGGGTATACGTGTATATACGGTTAGGCTTTAGTGCCCATTGTCCGGGACACGGAGGCTTGCTCGTTCGAGCGTTTGGAGATCGCTGCCTGCGGGTAGAGGACGATTACCTCGATGGGCTTTTGTTTTAATGGAGCGCAGGAATTCTCTCTTGATCTGATAAAAAGAAAATCCGAGCACCTGTCCCTGGGATCGTTGAATAAGGTAGGTTTCGTTGGAGATGCCTGATCTTTTCATTTTCATTCTCAGCGGTTTGTCGGGAGTATGCAGATTTATCTGATCTTTAGGTCGAACGAAATAAAGAAAGCGGGAATGAAGCTTTGAGTCGTGTGGTAGCTCTTCTTTTTTGAACGAAGATTAATTAATAACTAATTAATAAAATAGCTTCAAATATTAACAGTAAAGTCAATGTGGAATATTTGCATCGCAATTTAAGATAAATTCAATATCTTCGTGTTTTTTTTATTTTCAATTTTAAGGTCAAGGTAAATTCAATTTACCTTCAAGGGGATCTTTCATATAACTCGTAAACCGATAAAGCGCGAAATAAATTCACGAAATAAATCAAGCTGCATCGCGAACGATAAGCCCGATTAATTAAAAAAATAAATAAATAAATTCCATTAAGACGCCCTTAATTTAATGACGCAATCAAAATTGGTCTCCTGCAAGCCGGTGTTTACCTTGCATTATTCGAAAAGCGGCTGCACATAACAGCCTCTCCCCGCGGTTATCCAACGAAAGTGCAGCCACCGCGGGCGAGCCAATCTCGAGAAATTCGGCCGTTTTCGCGCGAAACCGGGCACGCAATGCCACCTCTGAAGCGGCGCCGAAAGCAGCCCGGCCGCGCTGATATAACGTCAGCGCGCAGGCAATGTCAGGCGCGGGCGAGAAAAGCGGCTGGAGGTCGCCGCCGTGTCGGATATCTCTTTCTCTTTCGATCGGGCCGCGCGAGAGCAGGTTTATCATATACTTACTAACGTCGGCTGGTCACGGACCGCTGACCGTCCGCCACCTTTCACAATGCGCGCGGTACGTCTCTCGCCTCGTTAAAAGGAACGCAGCTGACAGCCGCCCCGCGGGTGCCGCGAAAAAATATGTATAGTCGCGGCTGAGTCACAGCACGGTTTGATGCCAGCCGGGGCGCTGTGGGTGTATTCTAATTTGATTCGATTGGGATATTATCGGGGCTGGAATGCGATTGCGAGAGAGTACTGGAGGTTAAGTGTTTGTTTAACATTCTTGGGAGGGTATAACGATTGTGGAGTTTGAAGGGAGCTTGTAATAATGGGCGCTTTTATAATATGATGCATATTTCAGATTTATTCCGGTAAGTGGAATGTAAAGCTCAATTTTGAAGTTTAGTGGGCATGAATAGAACGAGTTATATTCTTGTAAAATGCTGGATAATTTATATAGTTAAACTATTTTGAAAGTAGATATTCTTATGTAATTTCAAATTTCGTACAATTTTATGCAAAGTTTGAATTTTTTTTTTTTTTTTATAAAAGGTAATAACGTAGATGTAATACCATTTTCTGTTTTTAAAAAAAATGATAATAAAATAATACAGTTTTTGCAAAATTGCGATTGTACAATAAAGATAATTTGGGAATGCGAGTTCATTTTAGAGGGAAACAATTTATTCTTGATATTCGTTTCGAGAAATGATTTTTTGAGTAATTACTTTGCATTTAATTGCGGATTGCGCGACAAAAAATAATTTCTCAAATTCCAATAGCTTCGCACGAAAGTTTTACTTTCATTACTATTAGAGCAACCTGAAGTTACAGTTCTCACACCTCTTAATTTTCATTATTTCGAACGTCGTGCAAATAATTGCATATTTCCGAATGACAAGACTATTTCCTGGAATTCTCATACACACGTGAGAAATTTATTAGCTAACTAAATAATGGTCTCTCTGTGCAAATAGTAGCTTTATATTTTAATCAATGTGCAATTACTGTCATATTGCACTACAAATTCAGTGATTTTTTCTCTCTCTCTCTCTCTCTCTCTCTCTCTCGAACACCCCGAAGGATTAAATTATTTCCTTCGTTAATAAACTTTCTCTCATCGTCGCTAAATAATTTATTTCATTTAAAAGGCGGCATCGACACGATAAATCTCGTTACGCGCGAGTAATAAATAATTCATAAATGGAAATTTTCGATCGTCTGGTTTTAATACGTAACGCGAGCCGACTTCTGTATCACATAATTACTGTCAATCGAAACATTTGACACTATATAAACATATTCCCATTTACAACACTTTCTTATTGTCAGATCGTTCCGGGCCTCGCAGCCATTGTGCAATAAATGTAATCCAATTTCAAAATTTACGACCTATTTCTGCATTGTACTTGATATACAATAGAAAGCAATTAGTCGAATTTTCAACGAATGATATTAAAATTTTTTATTCTCGATGAATGCATAATATGCATATGCGAATATTAAATTCAAAATCTATAAATAGAATTCAGCTTCGGAAAAAATATGCGCGCAAAATTATAAGCTGCATAGAGGTTCAGGCGTCGTGTTATTTTGTCAGGGCTCGCGCGGCGACTGAAGCAAGAGCGAAAATTTGAAAAGGCGGCGCGTGGAACTGCAACGAAATCTCTCAAGAATTTAATTATACTAGACATACAACTTTCTATAATTAAAGTAAGTATTTTGTTTTGCTGCAAAAGGATATATAACTTCCCGCGAATTTGCTTTATATTTCTGACGACAAATTAAATGAAGAAAAAATTTTGATCTACAATAATTCATGGATATTCCAAAAAATTTTTACCGAAAAATCTTTCTATAAAGTAACGATAAAAATATATAGGCCGATTTCCGCCATCAAGAATCTCAAAAATCCCTTCCTCTTACACAGCAATACCTCCCGCTCGCCCGAGCATGCAAATACCTTGAGCACGACGGCGCTCATAAATACTCGACGTCTCGCACAAACACGGGCCCTCATTAAAAATCCCTCCATCATCCCGCGCCAGACGGTAGCTGTGGTCATCGTCGCGTTTTCCCGCTTCCTCGGCGCATGCTAAGTGCGAGGCGTGGCGCACGGCGCCGACGCGCGACGCGCGAGATATGTCTCCCCTCCCTCACGTGGGCGATCGCGCGAAACAATTCGCTTGTCCGGGATTTATCGCACGCGCGCCGCCCGTGACAAATAGGACTTTCATCCTTTTATCATTCCGAGCCGAGGCTCGAAGGAGAAATTCAGAGGAAAAAGTGGGAAGCGGCCGCGCGCGGGAGAGATTTCGAGCCGCGCGCCGCCTGCATCCTGCTTGCTAATGGGGCTGGATGCGTGGTGATTAGGGGTTTCGCGGAAATTTCAATGCTGATCGTACGGCGATATGAAAATGCGCGGGGAACGAGAGACGCGCTGTTAAAATTGCAAATTGCCGGGTGGTAAGTCGATGCGGATAGAAAATTTGTGCGCTTGATTTATTGTCAGTTTTAAAATAATTGGAATTTGCTATATATTTTTATTGTGCTTTAAATTAATTTTAATTGCACAAGTTCTTAATGTCAATACTGACGGGCGCAAAGCTATATTTTTACTCCCGATTGAACAACAATTCACTTAAAAGAAGTGCAGCATTAACGAGGAAAAGTTAGAATACAGGTGTAAGCGGAGAAATCGCGTTTACGGTTTGCAGACTGTGTCAATTATGATGTTTATAAGAAACTCACGCAGGATTACAGCATTAACGTAACTTATTCTACGGCGACGGTTGTATAAGTTCACTGTAATTTCGCGTGTGGATTCTTTTGTATTGTCGGAAAAAGTAGGAATGATTGGAAAGAAGTCATACGGTGAAAATTAAGCTCCGCGGCAGTAAATTTTTTTTTACCATCTTATCGACATTAATCCATCGAGAAGTTTCTCCGAACTTCCAGGATTTGGTAAGAAAATCTTACATTCTTGTACTTTCACGGTTTGTCGTAAAAATAACAATAACATTAGAAGAACAGTAAACGAGGCAGTAATTGTCAGTTTAACAAATGCAAATTGAAGAGGAAAAAGAGATTCATACATGGGTTAATTTTCTCGTAATTGCACTACTTCGGGCAGTAAGTAGAAAATGTAAGTTTTACCAAAGGTAAAAATTTTTAGATTTTAATGTTACATCGTGTTTTCCGTTTATTTACTTCATTTGCTTCAACATAGGTTTTACGAAGTTAGAAATGTAGGTATCTGCAGACAATAGATGATGTAAATACATTTTTACTAATATTTCAAATGCAAAACTTTAAAATTAGATACTTTATAATATTTTAATTTATAAGAATTATTATAATTATGATAATATTATTATACGAAAATCACTAATAAAACTATATTTTCAACTTTTTAGCAACAAAACCCCATTAGTCATTCCTTTCATTGCAAGTTTATAAAGCGCTTAACTTATTACCTCTATTTAATAAATTCAATAAACATTTTTCTCCTCAGACATACTCCGTCCCACTCTCTTTACATAATTCCTCGCCAGTCTCTAAACCATATCAGGCATCTCAGAAATTTCGTATTGATCTCTCTCGAAAAGCAAAAAAAAAAAAAAAAAAAAAAACAAAAGAACCACTCTATGACTTATCTCGCTATTCTTCCAGCGTCAGTCGATAGGAAGTCCGAAATGGCGTCACGCCCAGTGGGATACATAGGTATCCGCATAAAAAGTAGAAAGTTGCGCAAGCCGATTACATAGAAGCGGCGGCTGGCGCGTTTCTATCCCGAGTGGTATATCGCCCGTCCATCGGCCGGAGGGAGGAACCTCGGGATGTATTATGCATGGAGGCTGCCGCGCGAGTTAATTCGAGCCGCGACGCTCTAAATAAAGTAAATGTCACGGCTGCCCATCGGTTCCTATAAGCGGGGACAGTCGCCAAGTTGCGCAAGCAGCTTTGACGCTAATCTCGGAAGCGTAACTTTGGGGTAAAAAGAGAGTTTTTTTTTATTAGGACTCGATGCGTAATGACGGGCTATTTGTTGTCGAATGTGTCGGGAGCATTTTTAGGCGGCGATGAAAGTAATTGACGTGAAAGATGATTTTCGTTCGAGAGGCGTCACCGCAAAGCTAAGTCTTGAAGTACATACTTGTTTGTAGTATCGCACTGTTCGGAGTGTGCACTTGGTTGCTTTTGCGGTGAGTATGTTTTTCTTGCGGTTAAGGTTTTCGATAAAAAATTACTAGTGAAAACGTTTGCCTACCAGTTTCACTTTTCAAAACATAATCAAAGCACCTAACACGATAAGGCAATTATTTTATTAGGAAGCTTTATCGCTAACTATTTTCTATTACGTCAGAAAATTATAATTTGCGCCGGTTAAATGTTAAATAAAAACAATTTGTTCGTAATAACTTTCAGTTTAACAATAATAATATCTTGGAGAATTGAAAAGCAACATGCTTTATTAGAAAATTTGAAAGATATGCGTTGCATTCCAACTGAATCATTGATTTATAAACCTTTGTCTTGCACACACTTACAAGACCTTACTAGATCAACCTTAATTCAATAGAATATTATCTGCTCGATTCGAGCCAAATGATTTAATTATTATAGCTCCATAGTCCCAAAGGCAACTCTCCTCGCATCTGCATGATAAAGCAAGGCAGAAATTATTGCCAAATAAAAGATCCCATCGAGCCGCCATAAAAATCGGCATCCTTTCTATTCGCATCGCCTATTTTCCCGCAATTCAGCGTATATCCCAGCGCAAGTTCAAGCAGAACAAACGATATTCCCAACGCTCTCGCGAAACGTCGCGAAAACGTTCTAAACATTCATCGGCGGCCTCTTTTTTTTTTTTTTTTTATTGAATGCTCCTTTTTGCAGTCGCGGCTATATATACACTCTCGCGAGCAGTAGACGTGGCGCGACGCGTGAAAGGCAGGGGCCTTTTCCTCGAGCGCCTGGTCAATCTGCGTTTCGCGCGCGGAGAAAGACTCCGAGACCTTGCATACCTTTTTGCCCGGCAACAATGTATACTCTCCCTCGTTTGCTCGAGCGAAACCTCTACGAATTTATATATGTATGTTATACGAGTCCTTGCGACGAGTGCCTCTTATTCGCGCTAAAACCTATGGGATTCTCGTCGCGCTGGTCGCGGATTAAGCGTTACATATGGGGAGCGTATAACGCCGCTCGGAGCGGAGCAAAAGAAGTGGACGAAGGAAGGCGAATTTGCATTATCATGCGGGCTCGATTGTTTTTGTTGGCGAATACGTGTAAATCTTTCGCGCGAAACACTATAAATTTATTTTGTTGCTCTATTTCAGAAGGTTCACGCCTCAGGTTTGTCGTCTTGCGCAACGAGCTAAAGTGTCTTTAGGTTACGCGTATTAGACTCTTGAATAAGGTTTAGCGATTTTTAAAATGGGAGCGCCCCGACCGGAAACTTCGTATGGTTTTCATAACTTTTGTTTAGACTGGCGGTGTATGATTAATGAACTTAACAATTCAAATTTGTTATGATGGAAGTAAAGAATCGCGCTTGTTTTTTTTTTTTTTTAATTACTTCTGTGACGTAAACGCTTTTTACTTTGCAACTTTAAGCTATTGGTAATAAGCTGTTGTTATAAGAACGACGAAGTAAGTCATTAAAACCTTGAATCTTCGTTTCACCCACACCAAGCTTGAAAAATTATATAGGTCAAGCAAAAGTAAAGAAGTTACATGACCATATTTAGTTTCGCCAAAAGTAATGCACAAAATCACACATTGCATCGGTATTATCTCATCCGCAAATTACAGTCGAAGAAAGCATTTATGCAAATATCAATGAAACCTTGAACCAAATATTGAATTTATTCGTTGTTTACGTTTTTTTTCTCCTCCACCTGGACTCTGATGTCACAGTTTATTAATCATCGGGCGATAACCGTTAAACCAACGAGCCACTCCATTACAAAGTAAAAGATCACGATCGCCGCTTAAAACACTTTATCCGCGTCCCATAAAATACCTCTCCGGCGATTATAAAGAGCCCGATAACGGCCGAAAAACCAGCTCGCAATAAACCGCATCCTCCGGCAGAGCCGCGCGGCGCTTATCCTTGCGCAAGTTCGTACACCGAGACCGCAGATGCTTTGCTCGCCGAGCGCGGGGAGAAATGTTAATTTTGTAATAAGATTGGGCGTCCACCGATAGAAACCGGAGCGCTGACCGTATTTCGCAAGGTCGCGAGGTAAGTATTTTATAAAAGAAACGCCGCCGCCGTCTGCGCTCTCCTTGGCTGTGTGTGTGTCAGTGTGTGTGTGTGCGCACCGAAAAGCGTGTAATGACATAATGTCCGAGTCGACGATCGACTTTCACCATTTTCTCGGTGAAATAACGAGCAAGGCCGACTCGCCGCACCCGCGACGCCCGCTTTTTGTTTTAGGGATAATGCATGAAGTGGATTATCTGGATTCTTCGATCTCTCGGCCTGATTAAAATGCATTATTCGGTGAAAATTGCGGCGATCCCTAGGAGATTAAAGCTGGAATTGAAAAGCGAGCTGATATGTGGTCTTGCGTGTGATTTCGAGTTGATGATTTATATTTAATTAACTTTTTAGGGATAGTTTGATAAGTCGAATGGGAGATTCGGTAATCTTCGATACGCATTGTTATTAGAATTGCTTTTTTTTTAATTTTGTAACAGAAATAAGATTTGCATCAAAATATGTTTTTATGAAAGTGAAAGTAGATATACTAATTTAATTACTATATATATGGAGGTAAAATAATTAACGCCTGCAGAGGTCGTTTTCATTATTTCATTGAGGACATGCAATAATTATCCCGGCTTAAATTTCATTCATGACATCGAAGAAGCGAAAATATAAATTACACTCACTTAAATGCCGCTCTTAACTGTCCAAGGAGAAAGAATCGAAATCGGTAAAAAATTACCGAATGACGTCCTTGTTTCCCATCCCTTTATTTTTGGTCTGTTTTTATAGCTCCTCAATGCTGCAACTCGCGACGGTATCATCCGTCTCAAGGCCTGCGGTGAAATCCCGCGTTTTCTTCACTGCAGCTTAAATTTGGACTCGAAGGTGTACCGCTTCGATGAATATATTAAGTATTTAATTTTATTTAGTATTTATTTATTTCCTGTTTGTTTTCAAAATAAGCAATACCTTGTTTTTTATTTTAAGTTGCACTATTAGATTTTCATTTAATGATGCTTTATGAAATTTATCTAATAATATTACCTGAAATAATTTACTATTTATATTCAAAATAAGAAACAATAATTTTCTAACGCTTTCTTGAGCTAAATATGCAAATGGGTATTTGACTCCTACTCAGCTAGTTCAACTTCCAGCAATTAATAAGACATTATACTGCTGGAAGTGCCGACAAAAAATGTAATTCTTTCACATCAATTAACTGGATAAAATGTTTCCTGTTTCACATAAAATTTATCTACGTTTCTTGCCTGATTTTTAAAATGTAACAAAATTATCGCAACCTATTATTATTAGGAAACAGAAGGGAAGAGCAATTATCATTCCTCCGTTTCAATTTGCTGCGGGCAAAAAATTGCGTTTCACGATCAAGAATACCCTTCTACACCGTTCTTTATAAGGTTGCGGTATCAAATCTCCTTTCGGCAATTTTAAATTTTTCGACAAACGAACGAGTATGAAATTTCATGAAGCTCTTCCGTTCTAGAAATGAATGTCACCTACACTAAGATTGCGTAAAGGTGGCGCGAATTCAGCTAAAGTTTCTGTCGCAGCAAATCTTCGTGTAAAGTAAACATTTCCTCTAACAAGGCTTATATAAATTCCACACCTATAAACCTCCAGATTTTCAACTGCTGAAAAATGCCGTAACGGCGCGTTCTCGCCTCGGAGGACACTTTCCTCCTAACGGAAATCGAGAGCGAGTTGCGTAAAGGATGTATATATATATATATATATATATTGATTAATCTCGCGTTTACGCGCGCTTTTCCGATACCTGGCCGTTACGTCGGACTTTACAGCCTTGAAAGTTCGCATTAGTCGTCGTTTAACATTCACGTGCCAGACGTCCGCGTACTTCCTGTTTCCTTGGCAACGGCCGGCGCAGGCATTTCCTCGCGTGCGGAAAATCTCGGACCTTTCACACCTCTCTGGCTCGTATTTTTTCAACGTAACCGCTCTTTCTTTTTTGCATCTGCTCATTACGACGGCCTTGAAGATTCGTGTAAACATAGTGCATGCAACTGCACGTTTCATCGTGGAATACCAGAGATAATTTTTAATTTATGCGTTATTTTATATAATTGGAATGCGACACGTAACGCTATAAATTTTTTTTTCAAAATATACAGTGTTGAAGGAGGTAGGAAATTAAGTATTTTTATTTAAATTTAGTCAGCACCTATAATATTTATATTTAGTAAGATATATCTGTAAAATTTCTTTCCAATTAGAGATTTACGACCGAAACTGTAATTTTCATGCTTAATCTATTCTTTGGAAACGAATACTGGGTTCCTCTGTAGCCAAAACTAATGACTTAAAATTTTCCTTAAAAGTTTCGCAACCTTAGATTGCAGTTTATAAAAAAAATATTTCTTCAAAAGTTTTCTTTATAATCCCTTAATACTCTAATTTAACAATTCAACGAAAACTAACCCCTTCATGATCTTCGACCTAAAAAATTTGCTGGCAATACAGTAACCGACCCTTTGATTCCCGTTTAACGCATATTTGCTCATAACACATTTCCAATCTCCCGGACTTCCTTTCATCAACAATCAAAAAGATGAAATCTATCCCGAGTCATTGCCTAATTAAAGCGCAGAAACGGGCAGCAAAAGTAAAGAAACGGCACCGTGTCCAAAAGCGAAAACAGACTCGCGAGCTCGAATTATATAAAGGTTATACCGGACGGCGTAACAATTCTTACATGCTCGGAAGTCAAGCGCAGGCAGTTCCCGTACAAACGACCCAGACGGCCCGGGTAAGACAGAGGAGGAAAAAGGAGGAACGGTATGCAAGAAGCCCCGGCGATCGGCGATCTTGTCGCTTAATCGTCGGTGTCTTGGAGGTGCGTAAGAGTTGCGCCGCGGCAAATACGTTATCGGTCAGTACGGCGGAGGAAGAAAGCGAGACGGAAGCGCGGTTACGCGAGAGGAGGTCCACTTAAAAATTTTTTTTTTCCCCCCGAGTTTCCGAGTTTTCTGCCGCGCCGGGTTAACAATGGGGCCAATTTTGTCTTTCGGCTGCAAAATTTCTAAAAGCCGCGGCGGACTGCCGCAGTTACCGAGGAGTATTTTTCGGAGTTGTTATTATTATTTTTCATATATTTTAACGCCTCCTGAGTATTTTAAAGTACAGCTTTTTAAGAGTACTCTAACTGCCGCTGCCGGGTTTCGTAGGCGGTGTTTTGGGGATAAAATTTTTACATTATGTAATTGGGGATATTTTAGAAATTTTCTGAAATTTCGTTGAATTCAAAAGAAGCTGGTGGTTAATGTAAATTGAAACAAAAAAATCATTAAAACAGAATTAATGTTTGAGAAAATTACAGTTTGTAAGCTTCAAAAATTCCCGTGGACATAAATGAAATAGATAAAACAACAATTGAAAGAAAGTGATTAAATTCCTCGTTTAATTTCTACACGATTGAAACCAAATAAACGCTCCGATCGAATCGACCATTTTCAGCCCAGAAAAACGAATACCAAGGCAAACGGCCCGCTTTAGTTCCTGATTTTTCACTTCTCCCCGAGCGAAGCTAAAAACTTTTTCCTCGCTTTCCCATACATCAAACTCGCTCGGCACATGAGCAGCCACTTATCAGTATTATATTTGACTTGCTAAGTCGCGTCGGGCGACCGCGCGCTCCGGAGCCGCCTGACCGTTAACGTTTTGCAGGCCCCGCGCGAGCCTCGTAATTAGAGGTGTTTACACGTGCCTCGACTTTTCGCCGCGAAAATCAGCTGCGGGTTTTTTTGGCGCGCGGAGCGAACTCGTTCCTAACGCACGCTTGGAAATTTAATGAGATTTTCGGAATGTTTCGGGCTTTTGCAATTGCCCCCCCCCCCTCCCCCACTCTCGCGTGTATTTATATACTTTTTCTTCGCGGATCGGCGGGGGGCAGGTAGCGCGCCGATAATCATAATTTATTTTTATTTGCTTTTCACGTGTGTACGGTAATGATGATTTTTACGCGAAATTTATGACCGTTCATTGCATTATCATTATGCTATTATGGACATCGAAGATATTACGCTGAATATTTTCCTCTCGTAAATTATTATAATACTGGTAAAAGCGAGTTTTCTAAGGGTCGTTACGTAATTCTTTGTGCCGCGGCTAAAACGTCGTATAGACGAGGATGTTGTTTGATGTATCGGAATATTTATGTAATGGCTACCTTGCTGCTTTTTATCCGAATACGCTTCGCTCCTTCTATTAAAGAAAGATGACTGTCCACTTGTGAAGTAGTTCGCATGTGAAGATAAATTGACATAGCGGTGGTCGAATTGCAATTGTAACTTGATCGTTTCGTCATAGCCGTGGACTTATGCGGTTTAAACTCCTAATATTTCATTACTAATGTTGTCTTCTCTACTTTCTAATGACTTACGACTAGTGAACGTCCTTGAGCTTAAATCCTTTTGTTCGATAGAGGTGCGCTTGTTAATTGAATTTTTTGCGATTTACGAGCAACAGTAGATAGGTGTGAGGTAGGATCCTATTTTAGACCATTTGCTTTTGTTACTTATTTCTATAACTATTTACAAGTTCTTAAAAATAAGAATTAACATGAAGGAATAAAATTTCGACTTATAAAATAATTCTCTTGCACTGTTTTAAAATATATTTAACATTATAAAATTTTACTTTACAATTTTTTTTTAATACATCGATATTTATGTTTTTTGATTAAAAATTCGTTTATACCGTAAAATAAACCTTTATCGTGGAGTTTACGTAACGTATCAATCCGCTTGAATCCATCTTTAACTCAGGGTAAACGGGTCACTGAATAAACAGGTCATGAGACATTTTTGTCTTGCTGAGTGCAGGCTTAAAGCTTTTTTTAACAGATCCTGTATGTTTTATTGGTTTTCAATAATATTTAACAGTATTTCACCGTTAAGAAAATTTTAATCCTTCAATGGAACTAATTTTGTTATTTCTAACGTATATATCTTTTGTAAAATAGTTTCAATAACTGCAGGATGATACTATACAAGCTGATATTACAAGAAAATCAAGTGATATTAATACAATTGAATAAGTAAATAATTAATAGACTAAAGCATTACTTTTTCTATTGAAATTTGTAAACTTGCTAAAGCGTAAAAAGAAAACGGCAGACTATATTGAGATCGTTCTAATCCACGAGAGATATTTAATACGGAAGAAATTAAAACGCTTTCTTTTTAAAGCCTATAATGTTCTATTGAGTACAAATTTGAAGGGGATGGCATTGACCGTCAAAACAACCATACCATTAGAGTAGCATTTTACTTCCTCGACAAGATATTTAGCTAGAATTAAGGAAGGAAAAGCATGGTATTTAATTTATATACTGCATCGAATAAATTGCGCGAAAATGATCAATTGCCTCGAGAGGCGCGTGACGGTTTTCGACGAATAAATTTTACTTAACGCGGAGAAATCCAACCAGCCGTACTGCATCCGCAAACGAGCCTTCATGAATAAAAACTCGCGCGCGCATCAACGCAGTGTAGCCGAAATTAAAAATTCTTCCGCCTCTCTTCTCGAGACGTCTATATATCCCGCGCCGTCGTTTCGTATCCCGCGCGCGCACGTGCTCAGCGGAGCGCATGCGCAGGCCAGGTGGTTGCCTTCGTCGGGGTAGAGCGACAGGCCCCGAGAGCCGAAAGCGAGCCTCGGCTCTATCGCTCTCTCTCTCTCTTTCGCTCGAGAGAGAGAGAGAGAGATAAGCGCCGGAGCCTACTCCGGTGAAAGTCCTCCCGGGCCCCGGTGTAGGGGATGCAGCGAACGCTGGGGAAGGGGGGCAATCCCCGCTAAGGTATATGAGGGCCCCAGATCGCGGTGAGGCCGGTACTCCTAGCCTCGCTGCTGCCTACTCACACGCACGCGTTGACGCACCCGAAAAACGACGACACCCGCAACGAAGGAGAGAGAGAGCGAGAGAGAGAGAGAGAGAGAGAGACAATAAACCAAGATGCGCACCCTCGCCACGGTACGTAGAGTGAGGATTTCAACTGTGACACGTGCTGTGTGAGACCTATCATCGTGAGGAGGAGCCACGTGCTCAGTCGGGTGATGGGCCGGGCTTATAGAGTTTAGTGCCGAGTTTATCGAGTTGTACGCCGCCTCGTCTCGTAAAAATCAACGTGCTCCGATCCGTGGAACCTCGCTAAAGTATATAGACGCCTAGTTTAGTTTAGGCGAACTTCGGCTAATGGTGATCGTTAGGCTTTGGACTAAGGGCTCGTTAGAAGTAATGGGACGGATTGCGTAAACTTCGAGTGGCCATCTTCGTTTGATTATTACGCCGATTTCGACGGCGGCGGGGACTTACTTCGGTCCGGTCAATTAAAGTCCAGATAAGAGACGATAAAGCAATTACCGCGCGTACAATCCGCCTTTCCGTTCTCTCCATCTAGTTTCCCGAAATATCAGTTCCAAGAATGCGAAACCAGCTCTCGTTGCATAACTTACGTAATGAATTAATTTGTGGCAAGGAAAAAAAAAAGAAAAGTATATCGCATACCTATGCCAAGCCATGCGCGGCGCCGTTAATGAACATATTTTATCCGGCGCGGGCGATTAAAGCGCCGCGCGGGAGTCCGAAAACGAAAGCAAAATAGAAGCGCGGGACGGACATTAATCAAAGTTTTATCGAGCCCGCGAGAGAGAGAGAGAGAGAGAGAGAGGGCGTTGCGCAACGCCCGGGACAGTTTTCACCCGGCGAACGAAATCCTACGCTATCCGCGCTCATACTCGCGAATCATAATTGCCAAACGTTACCACTATTAAACCGGATCGCGAGGAGAAAAAGAACGCGATCAGGAAGTGCGAGAGAGTCGCGTATCGAACGGCTTATAACGTAAGCGGACCGTCTGATTCGTCGAGACCGGTGTGTGTGCATGCGAATGCTCGCGGCTGGTTCCGGTAAAAGTAGACGTCGCGGAAGGCATTCGCTTTTCATGCTAAATACATGCACGGACTCGGAGCTGAGTCACGGCGTCTTGGGCTGATTCGAGGTGTGATTCCGCGAGGCTTTTGTCTCGTCGCTTTTTTCGGATCGGCTTGGATTTGCGTAAGCTGATAGGGAGTATCGAGCATTGATTAATTTTGTAGGAGAATGCCATATGCGATTTGTCAAAATTTTGCAACATTAAAATTACGAGTCGTTACCCGTGAAATATATACCGAAGCTGGACGTGCTACACCTTAAATCAATCCGTTTACAGCCAAAAACCAATTTTCGAAGAATAATAAACCCGCGGTTGGCGCATAAATTATGCCTCGTAAAAAAATATCAACAAAATCCGAATCGAACGCCAGTCGAATCCAGCGCGCAGCCAAGCTCTCCGGCTTGGCCTCCGACTTTCCGAAGACACGTTTCGCGCGGAATTTACAATACGACAATTTCGCCGATGGCAGCGGCAGCAGCAGCAGCAGCAGCCTCGCGGAGAGAGAGACGTATTTTACCGTACAATTTCGCGTCCTTCGCATGCGGTCGCCTCGCGCGCGGTCCCTACGAGTATTACAATATGCCGGCGGAGCAGCGACGGTAGATTAGCACAGAGACTTTTGAAACGTGCACGCCCACGACTCGATCTTTTTGTATCCCGGCGTTCCTTTTCGATTTCTTTTTCACGGCGTGCTGTCGTTTCGTTGTGACACTCCCTCGAAGCCGATCTCTTATCGGGCTCGATTGAACGTCGGGACTCTCGGTGGGATAATCGTTTGAAATTGTAATTTTTAACGCAATTTTTGGCATTTCCCAATTTTTGTTAAGTGCAACGAGAGAGAGCACATTGAACTCGGTACAACGATGTAGAGATTTAACGCCGAATATAGCAAGCACAATTTACCGCGTTCATTTATTAAGATAAAAGTCAGAAAAAGAAAGTTACCGCGCGTTGATAATCGTAAAATAGCCGGGGAGCTGGATTATTTAAGACCACCTATGCAGTCACACATATATACGATTTCGATCTCGGAATTATATCTTAAGCCTCGGTTAGATTGTGAACGTGTACGTTGTCCTTTTCTCGCTTTCTCTATCCCATTACACATTCTGGCGGCGATTAAACGCGGAATCGAAATGCTCCTTGATCTCTTTGGTAGCCACAAAGCTACCTGAGACAATCCGGTGTTAAAGGATAACGCGTCGATAGAATATATACATACAGGCGCGCTTTTTTATTTCAATTCCCTAATTGCGCAACCCGCCTTCTCGGAACTCGTGAATATATACGCTCTCTCGGCCGCTTGAATTTACCGCGTTGCACTCATGGCGCATTGAAATTATTATACTGTAAATTTTGAAGTAAATTACGTCTGGGGGGCTAACAATGAGTACGTATATACGGACCAGACGTTAAATTTGCGGAATGTGGTATCATTCCTCGCAACTATATCTTGCAATTCTCGGCGGGCGCAAAAAAAGCTGCCGGAGAAATTGACTTTTATCTACGGGTGTTCGATTGCGCAACTCCCCATATACGGTATATCGGGAATCGGGGCCCCGCAGAAACTACACGCACAGCAGTCGCGCGGCGTAGCGGCGAACAAAAGCCTTGCGCAAAATGACACACTCATTTCTTTTTCTCTCCGCTTTTCCCCGGCTCCGCTCGCGACTCGCCGCTCGAGCAGGTTAGAAAAGCAAGCAAGCGCCCCGCCGGTTTTCTCCCTCCATCCGGGCACTTTCCGAAAAATTGCCGGTGTTAACGGTGTGTCCCCCTCCAGCCCCTCCCCCGACCGCCGGGGAAATTATTCGCTCCGAAATAATTAAGGCGCGCGCGCGCGCGTTCTCTCGCTTAAATGTTTTTCGAGAGATACAGTACGAGCTTCTCGCACCTGTGCCGCACCGAGCGGGTGGCACTGCTGCTCGAGTGGTCCTTTCTCTCGCCGACGAGAATCATAACGAACGCCGTCCAGCTGATGCTCTTCTACGTCCTGCTCAAGGGGATCCGCGAGCTCTGCTTCGAGGATCTGGATCTCGCCCGCGAGCGCTACTACGATTATTACGAGGACGCGCCGGACTCCTCCTCGTTCAGGGGCGATCTCATGAGGGGGAAGAGTCACACCAGTAATCGCAGCGAGCTCAAATGCTGCACCAATTACGATTATTAGAAGGTAGTGGATTTTCGAAGTAGGTTAGGATTTTTTTCTTTTTTTCTTTTTTTAGCGGACTCGATATACCCGACGTAAAGCTGTCTCTTAAAAGCTGAATTTCCAGTTAGCGGGCGGTTATATAATATTGATTAATATGAAAGCTACTTACTTAGAAATAATTTTATTGATCGTAAAAAGTAAAAGTAATGTTGTAATACAAGTTAGTTCTTGTTTCTTGTCTGAAACTGGGAGTTTCATTGCGCGGCACCGACACGTTTATTTATAGTTAATAAAACTTTTTATTAAGTACTAAATACTTTTTGCAAAATTCGAATTGCCAAATAAATTGGGGGAAAAAGTTTATAATAAATTAATTACCTCGTAAATGTGCGGCTTAGAAATTTGATGCGAATGTTTTATTGGTAAAAATCGGTCGGCAGCACGAAACTGGAAGCGGCACTTTAATTTAAATCGCTTAATGCACTGTGTCTCAAAAACCAATGCACGCAGTCAGTCATTATACCGAAGTAAAAAGTCGACTTTTGTGCTTTCTCGGGATTCGTGTCTAATCATCATTACATAAAATATTTTGCAAGGGAAATTTTACTTCAATACCAAAGATTCATCTGAATTTTACAAGCAACCATGTCATAAAGCTGATTTCTTTACTTCTCTCTGCATTTCCTTATGCACGAAACTGCACAAGCAATAATTTGCACTATTTCTTGCGGCAAATTGTAATACTTCGACTTATAATATTTTAGTTATTTCCGTACGTATTCTGTAATGTAAGGAAATGTTATGCTTGGCGGAATCAAAATTTTATCGAGCTACGTATCGATTACTATTATTTTCGTTCGATTCAATGAACAGTAACTTAATATAATAGCCATAGTTGATATCAATTAAATAAACAAGTTCGGATTAAAGCAGTATAACCCCGAACTGGTATACAATTTCGTATACCTACGAAAGCGATCTCGTGGGTTAAAATTGAACTTTACTACTTCTACACAATGTTTCATTAACATTTGCTATATTTTCTGAACGGTTGCTTGAGAAACGGGTATTATTGTTATTATTACCTTTCGTATTATACGCTCATAAGAAAGGTTGTGTGCTTTCAGGGCCAAATTCATTGTCGGCATTCACTTTTAAGGGAATTCCACGCTTCGATTCTGAAATGCAATTTATAAACGGTGAAAGTTTCTGCTTTAAATGCAAAACCAATTAGTTTCTGGCTGAAAAATCTTATGCAATTTATCACTCCTTATACATTAAAGTTTCCATTAAAGTAGCAGTATGTGAATTTCATTGTTAATTCGTCCATTGTTTTATTCCAATTCTCCTTTCATTACTTTTAAAATACAATTTTGTATTTACTTTTGAAAGTAAGGTGGTTCATTCCGCTAAACAACTTATATTTTGAAATTTAAAGGCGTGTACTTTACAGCTTGCAATATTAAATGCAAAAAGGATAAAGGACAATACTTGTCACGGAAGGAAGTTGAAAAATTCATTCGATTTCAAAGTAATTAGCTTGTAAAACAAAAAACTTATAATTAAAAAAACAGAATTAATTATAAACAATTCAATAACTCCTTTCGATTATCAATTGGCGAAAGAGCCAACCTGTCCCTTCTCTCGAAAACTCCTTGAATTTCTAGAGCGCTCACTTTTCCCTATTACTCAATCCCAGAAAAGCAGCGGCGGCCATATAAAAACCCGCACCCGACCATAGATCAACTCCGCGACCCAAACGAAAACGCAAAAAAAAAAGAAACCAGAAAAAAGAAACCAGCTCCTAATCTAATTAATCGCAACCCGTAGCTCGCGGTGACGCTGCTGGCTCTGGCGCTGCAGTCCTCGGCGCAGCGTTACCAGGACGACGGGAATTACATCAACGGCGAGGTGTACGCCGACTACGCCGAGCCGCAGCCCCAGCGACCGGTTCACCCGACGCCCCGGAGCTACGGAGCGGAGCCCCCTCAGGCCCAACGTCCTCAGGCGCCGGCCGCGCCCAAGCCGACGCCCGTCGCCATCCTCAAGCAGATCAACAGGCACAACGAGGACGGCTCCTACACTTACGGCTTCGAGGGCGCCGACGGCTCCTTTAAGGTATACATGGTGTCTGCTTTTTTTTTTTTTTCTTTTGGCTTGGCCTGCTTTCCGACTCGGCTCGGCTTTTTTGCTCCGAGCTTTTTTGCGAGCCGCGGGAGAAAGGGAAAGAGAGAGCGAGAGTCTTTCTGGAGGAGCGATTTTTGAGACTTTCTAAAAATAAGACGACGAGGATTGGGCAAGGCGGTTTTTGTGGTTTTTTTCGAAGACGTACAATTGCGTTCGTAATGCAAAAACAATTACTCGTTTTTTCATCTTTTACTACTTAATTAGTTTATTACCAATTACTTAAATACAAAATCATCCAGTTTTTATATAAGTGCTATGTAACTTCATGAGCATCCAAAGAAACAAAGAACTACACGATTGTTTTACCGCTGCACCAACAACAAACAACGACCCGCACTACAGCTTAACCATCGAAAATTGACGAATCCTCACTTTCCAGATCGAGACGAAGCAGGCCAACGGCGAGGTCAAGGGCAAGTACGGCTTCGTCGACGACGGCGGCAAAGTGCGCGTGGTCGAGTACGGCGCCGACCAGTACGGCTTCCAGCCGTCCGGCGAGGGCATCACCGTAGCCCCTCCCACACTGATCGACGAGACCACGAGCAAGGAGGCCCTGGAAGCCGCCAAGTACAACCAGGACTACGACTACCAGCAGCCCATCGCGCCTCAAAGGCCCGCTCCTCCCCCCAGGTGAGAGTCTGCGATTGAAAGCCCGCTTTTGCATCGGGTTGGAGAGGCGTCGTTGAAAATTTAAGGAAATTTTGTACTTTGTATGTAAAGAAGCATTTATTTCAGTTTTAATTGAATTGGGGTCGTTTTCAATGATGATTAAACGTTCTCTTGATGTTACTCGATCTAATCACGGGTTGATATGAAATATTAATTGTGTAAATTGTAATTAAATATTAGTCTAGTAACACGGAAGTCGTTAGAAGCATTAAAATTCTATTATGAGATCATAGAAACATGAATCATGCATGTTTTTTAATAGACGCTCATTATTCAGTCGCGCGGCTGAAAGAGTAAAAGCCTATTAAAAAGATATTTAAAGATGCAAAACAGTCGGATTGCAATGTAAGAGCGAATTGAAAAGCAGACATTTTATGCAAAGTCAAATGAGACTAATGAATTGATTCATTTAATCCATAAAAATATCATTCTACAAAGATAGTAAGATTTATATGATTCCGCGGTCGTATTTCAAAAAGCATTTTACGAAGGCTTCGAAATTAAGAATAAAAGAATTTACGAGAATCAACTCCTTATAAATGCACAAAAACGTCCTCAATAAAGGTAAAAACCTTACATCAGAATTCCAATGATCTCGAGCTCCCAGCCACAGTCCATCTCACCTCCCAATCACCTCAAGCAACCAAAGTCGAGCCTAAAATCCGCGACTAAAATCGAGCCAAACCTCTCGCCCTCAGGCCCGCGCCGGCAGCTCCTGCCCGCCAGTCCCCGGCGTACAACCCACCCCAGTACCAGCCTCAGTACGCGACCCAGCAGCACACGCAGGCCATCTACGCGTCCGCCCAGCAGCCCCGAGTGGCGCCCAAGCCACCGCAACCGCCGATCTTCACGCCCGCCGAGCCCGGCAGGGGCGGCGGCCTCGGCTCCGCGGCCCTCCAGTCCCGTCTGATCCAGCAGCAGCTCTACGACCAGGAGCAGAACCTCGCGCCCCAGCCGAACTACAAGAACGGACCGGTCCAGTTCGGGCCCGCCCCCGTCCAGGAGCCCCAGCAGCCGCGACCCCAGCCCCAGGCCCGCAGCGGCGGCGGCGGCATCCTCGATCAGCTCGCGAGGGATTACGCTCTGCCGCAGGGCGGCGCCGCTCCTCTCCACGACATCAGCTTCGGATACTATTAAGCCGCTCCTTTCGCCACTTTAGGGGTGAGTTGGCGCTTTTTTGCAGCTTCTTTTGTTGTATATAATTAATCTTTGAAGCTGGAATTTTTCAAGAAACTTTTCGCAATAAACCTTAAGAAACTCAATAATTTCTTCATAAATAACTTACATCGTGCCTTATCGATTGCAGATAAAAAGTAACCCTTAAAGCGAAGTCACAAAAGCAATGCCGATAAAGACGAACAAGCGTTTTTGCGACGTCATCCTGCCCACGAGATCCAGAAGCCCAAGCAGCACCTCGGGAAGCGTCGTCGCAAAAGGAAACGAAAAAATTCGAGAAACGTCGCAACCGCCGGCCGTCGAGGAAGAGGGTCCTTTGTCTTTCTTTTATCCCGCTAATCAGCTGCGCGTTGCAGCAGCCCCCTTATCCATTCTTCACTCGCGTAGAAGGAAGACGCGCTTCTCTCGGCCTCGCTCTATCTTTTCTATTCACGGGATTCACGAGTCTAGCGTAATGTAACGTATACACGTATACACGTCGCTCGGAGGCGCGACTTTATTGTCTCTCTCTCTCTCTTTCTCTCTCGCTCGCGGCGCGAAATTATCGTCGCAGCCGCGGCGGACTTTCACTCTCGGCGCTGCGTACACGTAGAGTTTATCGCTCGGGGATTGATTATTGCCGATGCTGCGAGCCGCGGGGTGACGCAAGGATTCGTAATTATCTAGTAGTGATTAGGGACGGAATTGTGTTTATTATTCGCCGCGGGAAAAAATGCAAACGACGATATTTTCCTTGATAAGCCGTTGCGCACACACCGCGGCCTACGTTTGTCGCTGAGCGCGGGAAATTAATTGTCTCCTTTGGACAGCCCGAGGAGAGAGAGAGAAAGAGAGAGAGAGAGAGGGAAAGAAGCTAAATTTCCATTGAAGGAAGCTGAACGAAATGTACTTTACATTATATCCCGTTATTTTTTTTTTTTTATCTTGTCAAGGCGTATTAATGTAAATGTTATTGTAAAATTAAATAGTAGTAAATTGTAAGTTTATAATTAAGCGTCTTTTTTTCTTTCTGAAGTCTCGTTTGTCTTAATCAATGTGAACGTTTGCTAAATAATGCGTGCTTTATACGTGTAATAAACGGACAGCCTGCGTTTTCCTTGAAACAGAAAATTTTGTAAATTTAAATAGCGCATAATTTGGCAAACTCATTCAGAAACATTTTTAAACATCTATTATGTATTAATTATAAAGAATTTTTATATGTAAATAAAAAAATATTAAATTTAAGATTTTCTCGCAGTTGTATTCATTTCTCAACATGTTTCGCGAGATTTCTATTTCCTAAATTTCTTATCGACAAAATGAAATCTTTATTAATCAAACATCAGCAAGCGCAAAATATACAGCAAAAATCGAGGTGAAAAATAAATGACGTATATACTCTTTGCCGATAATATAATTCCATCAATGCAATTTTCTATAATTTCAGACTAAAACCTCAGAAAGTTCAATCTTCAATTCATCTCTGCTCTTTCTCTCGCCGACTAAATTAGAAAACTTGCGGAATTGAAGTTCAATTCACTTTATGCAATACGGAGCTTTTCGAGAAAGGAAGCAGGGTGTGGTCTAGTTGTTTGTAGCGGCGGGCAACGTCAGTGTGCATTCGTAACGCACAGCTCGCTGGAACTTTCTAAATTGCGTCGAGAAATGCAAAGGTCTCCGCGCCGCCTTTTTCACGCTCATTCATCCATAAAGTTAGTGATAACTAGACACTTCGGATACACGCTGCTCGGAATCACGATTCTCGGTATCGGTTAATCTGTTTTCACTTCTTGCGTTCAATTAAGATTTTTAATGTTTCGTTTCAGGAAATTGCGTGGGACTTTTGTTTTGGGATTGATTAATATACCTAATTATGCGGATAATCGCGTAAATAAACACGCTAGTTGATTGGTAACCCAATGTTTGTCTTTAATGCGTGTAAAATTTTTGTAAAAATCCAATGATTTTAGAAAAAGCTTGATTAAGGTAACAATTTTGTTGTTTCGACATGAAAAAGTGATTGTAAAACATATATTGTTATCAAAAGCGGTTCAGTGAAACTGGAATGAGACAAATGAATGTAGATATACGCGCGCAGAAAGGAGATATTACGTTTTAGGACACGCTTAAGTTATAAAACATATGTTTATGCGTAAGAAACAAAAACAGTTTTACAGCTACAAAGCTTTCACTTCGAGAAAGCAATTGCACAATTAAAATAAACTAATGAAACTGTTGATCCGTTGCAGCAGTCATAATTATTGTTAAGTAATCTATGTGTATCGAATCGAAAGTTAGGCAGAATATTCGCCGTTAGCTTTGCCGTGCCAAAACTTTTTGATTCAAAAAACCTGCCTTCGACTGCTCTCTCTTATTGTTAGAGCACTCGTATTTCTAAAAAAAAATTCAATGTTACCGACCCTCCGCGACTATCTCGCGAGCAATGGCAAACCCCCCGCGAAACTTATCAATCGCTCTCCCCGCTTCAAAAGCCTGCAGAAAAGCGCAAAACTGTCCGGGAGAACGCAGCTCGCCGGCACACCTCGGCGCCTGCACAGCCGGCAACCCCGGCCGCGAGGCTGCGAGTGGTGTTGCGTCGGCGCGCGACCCGGCGCCGGCAAGGTTATTATCCTTTGTGTCGATTGCGACACTCTGACGTAATATGCATAGAGCACCACCGGACAAGGATGGAGAGTTCAGAAAAGCGCTGGCTTTTGCCTGCGAGCGCGAGATCAAGTGTTCTCACGAGATACATCGGCCGCGCGCAGCTCCGAGCTCTTGCATAACGGCGGCCACAAATCTGCGCGCTCAGCGCTGATATCTTGATCATCGGCCGCGTTCCTGCCCGGCGAATTTTCGGACAAATTGCCCGGGGGGAGGATGATGCGCCGCGCGCGATTTTTCGTATCCCGCGCTCTGATTAATGCCCGATTGTCTTTTTATTTGGGTTTCTTTATGTTAGCTTCTCGCGGTATATAGTTTATTGTGCCGCTGTGGGAGAAGAGGAGCGCCGAAAATTTGCATCTTTCGACAGTGTGTGGCTGTTGAAATTTTGAGCATTGCGAGAGCATCACGCACGTTTGAAGACGAAAGAAAATGGGCTAATGAGGGTAATGAGAAAAATTGGGATGATTGCGCGTGGGAGACCTAATTTTGCCTCTTTTCAAAAGACACCGCTCATAGTTCTTTGGGCATTTTCGTAAAAAACACGGCGTTGATGTAAGAATGCAGTAATGAGCTGCCAATAAGTCCTCCTACGCGCAGTGACCTTAATTGACACTGAATTTATCATTATGTTTTTAAGATATTGTAAGCAAAAGAGTAAAAAGAGTCAAGTCTATAGAGAGAAGTTGTTAAATTTCGTAGTTCTCATTTTTTTATTCCTCTAAGCTGTTATCCATATCTTTTAAGATTTTTTAGGTTAAGTATTTTTTTTTTATTTGTTTCAAACCTGTTTTAAAATCGGAGCAAATTGAGAAATTTTATTCATAAACGTTTTAGAATTATCTATCAAATCTTATTACTTATACGTTCCTAAAATTTCTGGGAACATTCAAGTACTCTCTGTGCACATTCCAAGAGCTTTCATTCTTCACATATGAAACACCAATTGATAAAAGATAAACGAGAATGAATTTTTAAATTACGTCTTGTAAGCAAAATAGTATTGGAATTTTCAGTTTTTTAAGTTGCAGCCTTCAAATATATCTCAGAACTGCTGTAAACACGTGATGCAAATGAAACGAATTCACTGTCAAAATTTTTCGTAACTCGAGCCTGCTTCGTATACGTATCAGATTAGATATTGTTACACGAAGGAATGTGGAGAGAGAGATTTTTGAAAACGCACACGTCAATCAGTACCCATTTCTTATGTCATTTTATTACCTTCGAGGCGGATATAGATTTTACAATCGTTAAGGATTCAGATATATCGAACCTTACGAATTTTCACTCTCACCGAAATCTAGATTATGAAAACCCAAATAGAAAAAGAAAGTCCCTAAAGAAAGCGGAGCTGAAATTGCACCAAATTTCTGGCGGTCTCGCTAAAACTGGTTCTCTGTCGCAATGTGTTTCGAGGCAAACGGTAAAGACTCTCTGTCAGGACAGTCAAGGAGAAGCCGTCTTCAGGCAATTCGGGCTTTCTCGTTACATTCCTTAATCGCCGCTACCGATTACATGATAAATTCTTTTGAAATTAATACGGTCACCCTTCTCCGCCGTGCTTCGATCTCAAACTGCATTGTTTACGCGGCGCAGCGAAATGTCCAGCGTTTAAGATAATTCGATTTAATCACTTACTACCCGCCTTCGAGCGTACGTAATCCGAAATAATTGAGCTACTGCATTATTGTTTTGAGGTTTTCAGTGTTTATCAGCAGTTTGTAATCGTTTGTATTATGTAAAACTTGCAGTTTCATTTGCGGACAAGTTAAAAATGGGTGTTTAATTAAGATTGAAGATAGCGGCGTAATTTAGCGAAATAATGAAATTTTATTCCGGCAAATTAAAAATAGCTCAAAGATTTTCGGGATTAACGGTATTATGAATGTATTTTCTTCGAAAGTAGCAATTTCCTTGCGTAAAACCCCGCAAACTACTTTGGCGCGTAAAGAAAATAATTGGACGGCATCGAATTAAAATTGCCGAGTTGGTAGGTTGACTTATATACTTTGCCGTCGCGTGCAAACTTTACAAAACGGTCTAAACAGACATTGCAGAAATTGGTGCTTCCAATTATTTACTTAGTGGAGCAGTTCCTTTTTCTGCCGGTAAAAACTTTCAAGCTGGGAAAATCGAATCATTTGGAACATTACTTCTTATCCATTTAATCCCGGAGAAACAAAACGGAACAATAATTTTTCCCTGATTGCCGGTAGTAAATTTCTAACGTTTGCAGGTGATAATAGACGCAATTATTTCATAAAGTTTTACGCAAAAAGTTAAAAGCAAAAATCGTACAAACAAAATCAAATTACTCAAATTTCAAACGGCTTATTATGTAATTATAATAAAAAATGAATTCTAAACGAATAGCCTAAGTATAAATTACCTAATTCATTAAATAAGCAATCAAGATGAAAGTAAAACAATCTAAATTGATCAAGAATGCTTTCTTGAAAGAAACATATCAAACGGAAGTGGTATAACATACAATTTCGGTACTTTTTCTAATTATGTTAATCACGTGAAATTAAGCTTGATCCAAAATTAGCTAATCTAATTCTACCGCAGTTCGATTGTTCCACTGCTCATACTTTCTAAACCAACCATATATTCATTTCATCACAAGTTCAAGTGTATCCTTAAAACCCAGTTTCATTACACTACTATTTTGATCCGTTAAATTCAGTGTCAAAAATCAAAGCACATAATCCGAGCTCAAAACCTTTCGACTCACAATAGCATTCCACGTCCACATATCTCTCTGCCTACCGAAGAATGCTGCACCAGAATATGCCTGTTACCAGTTGTATATATATATCGATAAATAATAAGCAAGCAAAAAAAATGCCCGATAAATCAGCTGGGGCTCGGAGAATTGACACACGGCGCGTAATACCTCCCGATTACACGTCGAGAGCTGGCAAGGAGCCCGACGAGAAAGAAATGGAGAGTCGACGACGTGGCCAAGTCCCATAATGCGCACCTCTGCACGATCCTTTTTTTTTGCGCGCGCGCGACCTTCTTTGCGCAGGTTTCAGGCCAGACACTCGGGCTCAAAAGTTTTCGCTCGAGCCGCGGCTGGATTATTTCTAAGCGGCCTTTTAATCGTCGCTCATTGATTCTGATACTTGGCTTTGATCTTGATTGAGGCTCGGGGGGGACTTTCCAGGCGCTAATTTATAGAAAGTACTGATGAGAGATGCTATCGAGGAGATGTGTGGCGGAATAAAGCTTTTAATTAGGCGGTTCGGAGTAAGGTAAATTGTTGGTGTTCTTGAAAAGGTACTTAAGGAGTTCGGGTAGCCGAAAGAAAGAGTCACTTAACAGTTGTCAAAACAAATTAATTATGTTACGTTACGTACAATGTAAACGAAGAGCTGATCGAATTGAAATCATGTACGCAAATTAAAGAAACCTGTTTTTATTGAATATAAATGAGATTAAATATTTTTTAAGTACTCGGACTTTTACGGTTATTCCATTTCGTAATAATATAACGATTGCGTTAAAGAAGAAAAAAAATGATTGAAAATTATGTTTGTTGCAAGCATTTTGTAAAATGATATTTGATCTTGCCTGGCATAATTCATTTGAAGAATTAATTTATAGCTTTATATCATAAATTAATTGCGTACGACTGAAAAAATATTTCACTTTCTCAATATAATCGTTATGCTCCATTTTTATAACAGCACACCCTATTATTAATTTCATTGAAACATTTTATCCTTATATCATTAAAATTAAAAAAAAATATTTATTATATGCATGTATAAATTATTTCAAAATTTCGAAAAAAATTTAATTTGTAATGAAATTTGAACGTTGTGTTCACTGTGCAATCGAATCTTGTTACAGATTGTACACTATTATTGCACGTCTTCACACTGTTTTTATGGCGCACAATCAATTTGAAAAAAAAATTTAAATACCGAAAAAGGAATTACGCCTTTACTAAATTTAGCTTATTATCCAGCAGTCACCCTCAAAAATATAGTTCTTAAATTTCCATCCCACAAAACCAATTACCCCTCGGTCCTCCAATTCTCTTGCAGTTCATTTTCAAGGACGAGCATATCCCATCCGCATCGCGGCAGCCTCCTCATTCTCGAAAATTTACGCCGCGGTACTTACGAATTTCACCTCGATCCGTCAAAATTCAATTTCCAGCCTCTCTCTCTCTATCTCTCCTTCTTTTTCGCTATCACGTACGGCGTGTGTGTGTGTTAACGTTATTTCAGGCACGGCGGATTCGCCCAATCGGCTTTCACAACGATTCGTGCATGGAAAACGAGGAGAAGTGCCTAACGGCCTGCCCGTACGGAGATGGCTTTGGATAACGCTTTTAATGACGCTCCTTCGAGATGCATTTTGCCTTGTGTTTACTTAGTGCTTCGAGCAGATGACCCAATTACGGCCGATGACCCAACTATCGATTTGTTTCGTTTCGAAATTCAATCGGCGCTGGAAGGAGGACTTTATACGCATTGTCATCTTTCAGCGTAGCCGAAAAGTTATTCGTGTCAATTGTCAAAATATTAAGATTGATGGTGGAGGGTAAAGCGCATTTCTTTTACTGTCAGTGGGATATGTATGCGTGCTTATATAGGATTGTAATGTTGACACTAATGTTCGATTAACACTTGTGCAATTCGTACTGAATTACTAATCTGCTCTAAATAGTTCAGTTGTTGGGATATATATTTTGAATAGCGATATCTTAAGTGCTCTTGCAAACTTCTGTTTATATCCATTGTTTCCATATGCAAATGTAATTTAATATTTTAGTGGCAGGAAAGTTTCTGACCTCAATTAGAAGTTGACTGATGATTTAAGGCATATACTTTATTTTTCTTTATTTTTCTTAAATTTCTGGAGGTGTTGTTCTTTTAGTTTATTTATGGTCCAAAAATATGCAATGCATCACAATTGTTCAATGTACTATAAAATGTACTATAAAATGACAATAAACGTTATACGGCCACATAAACGCGTTTCATAGCTATGAAGTGGCATCCAATTCAACCTGTGATTTATAGTGAATCTGCATTAGGAATTGGGGGTTCAGTTGTAAATTACTTCGGAAGAAAAGTGTTTTTATTGGATATTAAAAACTGTTATACATTACAATACATTTTTTTTGAAGTAATATTAAAAATCAGAATTACTGTCATAAAATTGTAGCAGTGGAAGAGAAATTTAATAAATAAAAAGAAGATATTTTGCATTTCAGAAAGTTTTAAAGTTCGACCAACTTACTTCCTAGTGTAATAAAATTTTATGCTGCACTTTTAGGATTTCTGCATTTCAGGCATTTCATGGACTATTAAAAATTATACATTAAATATATAATTATTATGAAAATACTTAATAAATTTGATAAAATGATAGTTTTTAGTGCATCAACGATCGATTAATACGAATAAATTAATGAAAGTAAATTAATGTAGTCTAATATAAAGATATAATACACTCTCTCACTTACATTTAAACGAAAAATGAACTGAGTAACTTTAATTGACCTTTAATTTACGACGGATATAAATGTGTTTTGACTACATTTTACAGCTACTGCGTTAGTCGAATCGTATTTTAATAGCAAATTCTTATAAACAACTTCCTTATCTCCGAATTTACACTCCTAACGACTACATTCAACTTCGCGTGTAAACATCTTAAACCATTAACAACCTATACAAATTAAAGACAAATCTTATTTTCCAAAAATTTATCGCTCATCATTACGCAAGCAGAGTTTCTAACAATCATTGATAATGTATTCGTCGAAAGTCGGTATAACCCAAACTCGCCAAACGAGATCCCGTGATTAAAATTTCTATCAGATGAACTAATCAAATTATAACTTCGCATTCATTATCGCAAAGATCGAACACGCGCTGCACTGCTCCAAAGATAAAGCCCACGATATTAGATTAGAAATCCATTACGTAAACATTTTTCAGGAAGACATTTGTGCATAAAATTACTCTAAACGTAGCGTCGACGCGAGGAAAGTTCTTTTTTTTGTTTTTAAAAACTAATGCCTCGGCAGTCAGGAGTCTCAAGTGCAGCGATCTTTTACGGTCGGTCGTAGCAGATTATTATAAGAACGAATTTGAATAAAAAAATATTATTTAGCGCGCTCAAGGATACAATGCAAAATGCTAGAAAGGTTTGGCGTTTGCATAAGGCCGCCAGCTATAAAATATCGATGACGTCTATCATCGAGTTGTCTGGTCACGTAAAGAAATGCGCTATCAGTGTCAGTTACGCAAAGTCCGTTCTGCCGTACAAATTTCTAAGTGGGCTCTGGGAGGCACACGAAATAGTGTAGATTAAGTGTTAGCAGGAGGTACGTGGATTTCATTTGTAATCCGGACTGTGTTTGCTGTTGGTGAATCATAGGAATGAAAGTGGTTTTGAGGATAAATTTTAGTTTACGTTGTGCAAAAATTATGATAATAAGCTTTGGGCGAATAACAAAGAAATGCTCTACATTTTTATTGCCTCGCACAAAAACAGATCTTGATTTTTTATTTATTGCCAGCATAAAAAGTTTTATACCGAGCAAGGAAACATATCTCTTTATTATTTTTAAAAGAAATGAAATATTCAATTTCAACAGAACAAGCAATTAATTAAAATAACTTTTCTATTATTAAACTTTTATTTTCGAATTATTAATAACAATCATAAAATCTTTTTTTTTAAGGAAATGATTTGTATGTTAAAATTAAACTCGAAGCAATAAAGATTATATTGCAGTAATTACTTAAATAGAATTTATTAAACCCAGTATAACACCATAGATTACTACATTTTACAAGTTCATGCCTAGCGGAACTATCTGATGTACATACCGACATTTCAATAAATTTTGGCGCCTCACGAAAATGCACATTAAAGAAATTTAAAAATCTAGAAAGTTTCGAAGGAAAGGAAAAGTCTTTTTTTCGGTAAACAACGAATTAATTAGAGTGCCTGTGCACAATTACGGAACTGGTTGTCAGCATACAAGACATGTGGTTTATTTCTCGTTTGATGAGAATTCGGTAACTCCCACCCGAAACTTTTGGCCGATGAAAGTTTTTTTTTCGAAATAAGACTTTCTTTAGTTTTAAATTCAGTTGTAAATTGCAATTTACAATTGAAATTTTTTGCATTTTTCTGGGTTAGAAAATTAGTTGTATAAATGCACCTTTCGTTTGTGCTTCTGAAAAATGTGCGTAATAATTTCAGCATTCAAAAAGCGTTGGCAAGCGTTTAAAAAAATGTTCTTGCTTACTTGTATTATAAATTGCACTTGGGATTATAAACAAGTGTTACGAAATAATGCATTGTAGTAAAAGTACAATGAATTCTAAGTAGCAAAAGTACTAATTTATAGGTAATTTTTGTAATAAAATACATTTCATTTACATTCTTTTCCACAAAAGTCTAATCTTAAAATAAATTAGGTCATAAAGTTAATGCCATATAATTATGTGTCTACTTTATGGCGCGATAATTTCTTCGGCAAATAAAACAAATGAAAATAAAGGTTGCCGTGTGAAAATAAAACCTGTTGCTTTTGGCGATAAAGCAGAAAGTTTTTTTTTTCAGCGTGACCAGCAGTAAAACCTATGCCACCATGAAAATTTTGATAATAAATTCCTTCCGAGAGATTTAAAAATATGTAATTATTCATTTCACTATCGATTGTTGCGCGATGGGAAATGGTTTACTGCAATTTTGCACCGCCACTTGAACGTTTTCTAAAATCCGTTTTCGCCAGACATTCTGGGAAATTTTCTCATGTCGCAGAACATTTTCGCACACTCCATGCAAATTTTTTCTGATTGCCAAGAATAACTTTGCAAGGTGATAAAGCGTAATCAAGAACGAAATACTAAATTTCCAGGCGATATTTTTTACATTGTAATTACCTCCTCTTGTTTAAATAATCAGATAAAATGTGAATGGTAAAAGTGGATATTGTTGGACTGGTGAACACAGGCAATTAAATTTTAATATTTTGAAATGCATTTTAATTATTTCCCATGTTAAAATGAAGTGCGGATTAATTCGAAAATTTCTATTATGTTCATTATGCTATATAAATAATGCCTTAAAACGTCTTGAACCTCATAAAATATCAGTGCCACAAAAAGCAATCGATTGAATAATTCAATTATTCGGCCAATTGATTTTTATTGAAATGATCATTATCCGCCTGAAACTTTTTATCCATTGTCCAGGACAAAAAAGAATTGAATTTTTGGCACCTCCGAGCCATTAATCCGCTTGACCCTCAATGTTTAACCGGCGTCAGATAAGCGTTCCCATTAAAAATTCCATTGCAAAAAACGCGCGCAAAAAAAGCAGCCGGCTCCTAACTAGGTGGAGCTATATCAGATATACTACACGCGCCGAAAAAGAAACACAAATCAATTACATCTGGTGTATATACCCTTCAAAACTATTCCGCTCTCGAGCAAAGAACGCGATTACATATATAACCAGCCGGCGCTCGGAGCCATTCGAAAACATTCGAAAACACAAAAGCGGCAAGCGAGTCGGACAGGCTCGGGCAACAATGGGGCGCCGCCGCCGCCGCCGGAGAGTTCCGTTTACTTAATCCTAATTTTCGGCTCACGCCGCGCTGTTGTAACCGCCTAAGCCAGCCCGAGGAGAGCGCCGTTGGTGACGTCAGAGCCGGGAAGAGGAAAGAGGCCCGTGCACACCGTCGGGGTCGCCGCCGGCGGCGGCGGCCGCGGCGTTGCATTACCCGGCGGAATGTCCGGCATCGTTATAATGCCGAGCATAACGCGATATTCTGACCCGTGACGCGACCCCGCGAGACGCGGAAGTCGACTCGTATAATTCGCTCTCCTTTTCCCCGTATCGATGAATCACGCGTGTTTTTGCGCGGCGATCCGCGGGAGGGCGAAAAATCGAGAGAGAGCCCCATTGTGGCGGCCTTTGAGGCTCGCGAGGCCCGGCATTGTGGAGAGCGTCGATCTTATCGGCGCGGCTTCAGGAAGAACGGGAATTTCTTAATATGAACCGGGCTTTTTGTTGTTTCGTTGATTTGATGTATAAAAGGCGAACGGGGAGTCGCTCGCGGTTTCATTATCACCTTCGTTTGGCTCCGCCGTTGAGATTCCTTGTTGAAACAAGCCATTCTATTGTATTTATTGCGGCAGAGGAATTTTTTTTTTCGGTCTTAAATTAAATAAAATTCATTGCGAGGCCCCGGGAGAAGAGATATGTTTATATACAAAGGATATGCTTTATCTTTCAGGAAGTTACATATTTTTACATGCGATTCCTTACATTCTTCAAGGACTGCGCAATTGATACTTTTAGTTATTGTTTAAATAGAATGATTTGAGCTATTAAATTGAAATACGGCTCAATCTTGTAAAATAATACAGATTTTTTTTCGAAGCTATTCATCAGTGCAGATAATTATCTAGTCTAGGAATTGGCATATATTTTTTTAGGTAATGATCAGTCATCAAACATTTAGGAAAGAGTAACTACGTAAGATTAATAGTTTTAAAATTGAAATATGTTTTGTCAGACAGTTATAAATGGATCATAATGTTAAATGACCTTTGTTCTTAAAAATGCAATGTATCCTGAAAAAATCAGAACGGCAGACTATAACTACATTAAAAAAAAAACAAATTTATCTCAATAAATATTGGTCTTCCAGCTAATCATCAGCTTTCTACAGAGCTCCATCACACGAATGCCTTAATTCCCCGCACGACATCCGCCCAGCCGAGCAAAATTTCAGGCCCACTCGAAAGCGCGAGACCAAAGCCCAAAATTCCAAAGCAGCAAACTACATCTCGTTACTTTCCTCGTCGGCTCGTCGACTCGGCTGTGCAAAAATCTCCGCGAGTGCGGAGCTCGCCGCCGAAAAAAAAGGGCGAAATTCAAATGAGCCCGCCGCGCGCGCCGTTAAAAACACCCACGCTCCCGTCGGGCGTGCTCGTGCGTGCACGTGCGCCTGCGCGCTGCCAGGAAATAAAGCAATCGGAGCAAGCGGCCTTCGCGGAAGGCATTGAATTCCATTTGCGCGGCGGCGGCGGCGGGCAGCTGCTCAGCTTTCTTCACCTTCGCGCCGCGCAGTTAAATCATCGTATAACTGAATCATCGTTATCGGGGCCCGAGAGATGAAGCCGCGAGAAGTATGTATATATGTATATACGGACGAGCAGCGGCGGCGGTTCCTAGTTGCGCGCGCGAACTTTCCCCGCCGCGCGCGCCGAGCGACGTGAAGCCGATTTTCTAACCGTTATTATGCGCGCCTCGAGCCCCGACGAGAAAGGGAGAGAGCGATATTGCGAATTATAAAACACTTTAGAAGCCGGCTTTATGACACCTCGGCCTCTGGATAAAGTGTAAATTCGCGCTTCCCAAGGTGCATCGAACCCTGCGGTGTTCTGGATATTCCTGCACTTCGGGGAAGAGGCTATAGCCGGGCTTGATTTATCGGGGATCCGTTTTTGAGGCGGCGAACGCTCGGATTCGTTATTTACAGGGGTTCGTCTGGCGCCTTTCGGGTATGACGCTCGGATCGCTTGAGAACGGAATGAGAAAATCTGTATCCGAGGCGTTTTGCGAAATTGGACGGGAAGGATGTTGATGCCGTGAATTATGCCCGGTTTAATTTTATTAGAGCGAATTTCTCACAAGACGCGAACGTGCTCCATTTGTTTCGCCGCAATAAAAAGATGAAAATAAAAAAAAATAATAATAGCTCGGCCCGAAGATTTCGTAATAATTTGACTATAAAACAAAAGATTTTGTGCAACTCGCGCATAAGTGTGTAAAATTATGAACGAGATTACAAACTATTAATAACTAATACTTAAGTCCCATAAACGATAGTTTATAATTTTTTTTCTAAATTCGATACGATCATCAACATAACGTAGATTCTGCGTCAGATCATGTTATAATAGCCAAGCAAGGTCGTAAGAATAAACTTCCGTTGCGTAAGTTATTAATAATGGTATATATTTCATAAAATTACGAGTAAATAACGTTATATTAGTTCCCTTTATTACATTCTCATCGAAACGTTGGTAAAAGCCTGAGCTTTGCATCCTTTTGTTTCATTCGTCTTGAAAGGTAGCTTATTAGAATTCCAGAAATCTTTGACGATAATTACATATCTTTAATCGGACTTGCACGATCAAAGGTTAAACGCAAATTATAGTTTTGATAGTTTTCACTATTGTTACTTGGTCAAGGTCACCCTTGAGTACTTAAAACAGTGTTGCCTGCTAATTTATGCCCGTACCATTAGTCAAATTTTGTCAAGTCACGAGATCTCGATAAAAATCTAGGCCAACAAAGAGAAGACCCAGACTGGGGCTCGTAATCTAACTTAAACGCGCTTTTGTCCGGCGCGGCGTGTATATAATTACGTTACACTTACTTTTCGCGGTGCCATTTTTTTTAAAAGCGGCCTTATCGTTGGCACAGCCCTGGACAAAAACCTCCCGCCAATAATAATTTCGAAGCCGGGAAAATTTCGCAAGCCCATTATCCGTGTAAGCTCGATTTTTTTTTCATCCGAAACATAATCACCCATCGGCTGAAAAGAAAAATCAATTTCCCGGCTTGCGTCGCAGGGAGAAAAAGCGAAGAATACATAAACCATCGGAAATTGCAGGCGTTTAGTCATAAAGCGCGTCGCGGCGCGCTTTTTTTCTCTCTCTCTCTGTCTCTCTCTTCTGGCTAACGGCTTAATTACGCGGCGCCGTACCGTTACGCGCAGCATCATCATCATCGCGCGTGCCTTCCACCCATTCACGGCGCGTCTTCATTGACGACGAGCCGCCGCCGCCGCCGCCGCGGCAACAGCTGACGACCGAGATCGTAATTATCTCTGTTGTTATTGCCGCGTAACGCGATCTTCCTCGGGATGAGTCGCAATTTTCAATTTTTTACGCCGCTTACTCACGGATGATCCCGCCGAGTGCGTTTAATGGATTTCACGTACGACATTCAATTTACGAGCCGAGCGAGGGCGAAAGTCACTTTTTCCCGGTGCGCAGTAAAAACGCGAGAGAGAGAGAGAGGGAAAATGTGTCTTTTAACTTTTAAAGGAGGAATCTTTGTTATTAGATTTATTAATGAAAGATACGTTTTCACCGCAGGTCGGATAAAAATCGGATTTCTCCTGTCTTGCCGGCAAAAAGTGCGAGGTAGCTTTTTCGCTTGATTATATATATTTTACGAAATCATTTCATTTTTATCCCCCCCTGGAATATTAAGAAATATGACGTGGAAGAAGTTGCTGGAAATATGCGTGCTGTTAATCGAGAGCAAAGGCACGTTATAGTCTTTTTCAATAGATACTTCATTTTATTCACATGAGTCTGATTTTGCTTTATGTAGGAACAAAAAATTTAGCTCTTTAATACGTTTATCTAAATAACGTAAATATTAAAATGCTGTTATTCAATACTGTTACATTTTCATTCGGCTTTATGTTTATGATTATGAAATGCAATAAAAGTTTTTTGCACGTTCGATTGACGCAACGTATTCTTAATAAAACCAAGTGCTTCGCTTTATTTCTTACCAATTATTTACTTATACATGAATCACTTCATCGGGTAAAAACTAAGGTTCAATAAAACCATTTATTCAAATGATTTCTTCGCAAAAAAAAAAAAACAAAATCGATATTATTACGTATCTGTCAGTCCCAACTGCAGTATTTATAAACTCAATGCGCAAAAAAGCTCCATCATTCGTGATCGATTCCCGCGTCCGGCAACGTCCTTCGCGGTAAAATCCGAGCTCTCGCCGTTTCACACGGCGCCTTTTAACCCAGTAAACTTTTTCCCCCCCGTTCCGCGAAATTATCCATAAAAATCGTAACGCTTTCCCGCTCCCCGCAACAAAAACTCGCTAATTAGCATCGGCAATAATTTTGATATCGGATGCTCTTTGCTCGTTGCAGCAGCAGCAGCAGCGTAGCAGTTGCACACACATGCGATTCTTCTCACGGCCTCCGCGGGTTGACGGGTTGGCCAACGCGCATCCGCCTTTGCGTCTCGCGCGTGTGTGCGTACGCCGCCCGTATATCCCTCGCGGCGTGCGCGTATACGCGCGAATTTGAATTACAATTACGGTACCGAAATTTTTGCGCCTCGCGCGCATAATCCTCCGCGCGGCGTGTGCTAATGTTCGCGCGGGAGTCCGCCGCCGCCGCCGCGGTTATTTGAATAATTGAATACGAAAGCGCGCGACTGTGTCTGCAAAAGCGGTAACCGCACCACGGCTGGAGCTCGCGGATTTTTACGAGGAGCGAGGGTGTTTCGGTTGCGTAACAACGCCCGGTGTAACGTCGATTAGAGGTTGCGACCGAGATATATTTATTCGATTTATTGCAGCTGCGAGCTGTTTTCATTTGTTTCTTTTTTTTCGGGGTTCCGGACAAAAAAGGGATTGTAATTTGGAAGAACATTGACATTCCTTCCTGATAGCAGGGTAAAAAGTTGATGTGGTTTGTCTGCGCAGACTTGGAATGTATCTACTTACGAGCCGAAAGTGTTACCTTATGAAATATCTATAGAGGACTGTTTTTAAAAATTCTTTATGTACGCAAGCCCCGAAGCAAGAAAAGTTAAAGTGCAATTTATTATTGTAATGGAAATTAATTTGTTTTAAATATTTAATTGTACTATTGATATTTAGTGCATAAATTTTACTTATAATTAAAGTCTTATATAGTTTCTTTATCAGGCATTTTTATATGTGTTTTGACGTTAAATTAATAGCAAGTTTTCAGATTAATTATTTTTTCCATGTCTAAAATAAGTATCTGATTGAACGTAGGAGAATCGATTAAAATCTCGAGTTTTAATAAATGCGGTTCTCATTAGTTCTTAAAAGTAATTTTTTTTTTTACATTTTCTACTGCCGCAATAAATAAACAAAGATAATTAAAGCAACATCGATACAAATAATATTTCCTCTTCGAAAAGTTGCTAGTCATAATTTTAAATTTTAGTTTCTTAAGGCATCGTTTAGAAAGTATAAAATCAATATTTTAGTTAAGAAATGCTACGGTTAATTTCACCCGTGATAAATTAGCTTCATTCAGCTCTAAATTCACGAAAACATTTCTTAATTCGATCCCTTTGTCCGAAGCGAACTCGCCAACAATTAAGCGAAATCCCCCCTCCCCCCCCGACACACCAGAAAGAAAGCCCCGACTAATGACCCGAGCACCGGACTGTCACCAATTCGACGCAACACTCCGCCGGGGAAATAAATCAGGACGGGCAGACGAGAGAGCCTTGCCCAAGCCCACAATAGCCGTGACGCGTCGCTCGGCCGACATATCCTGCCCCGCGAAAAAGGCCAGGGTTTAGCAATGCCTCGATATTTGGCAGTGGCCGCCTCGCCGATATCGAAAGCGAGAGTAAGTAAGCGTAAGTAGGTATACGTACGCTGCGAGCGATCTCTTTTACTTTTACTCCAGGAGGAAATCGCCGCCGCCGCCGCCGGTGGAGGGAGAGAGAGAGAGGGAGAGAGACAGACGGAGAGAGAAAGACCGGGAAACCCGAAATTACCGGCAGGGATCGTTGAACGTGAAATTAGAGGCTCTCTCGATCGTCGGTGTATACGTACGTACAGGAGGTATTCCGTGTCGGATCGCTCTTTAAAATCGCTAATAGTTTGCGTAATGTAAGTGGATAAGGATGCGCTCGGGGAAAACTTTTCTTAGGAGTGCATTATGTGGATTCTTCTGGGCTGATGATGCTTTTTCCGATTGGAATCGGCTGGAATTTATTTTCGAAAAGGCATAAATGTTAATGTAGGAAGCGGTTTCGGTTACAATAGAATAATAAAACCTTTGAAATTCGATGGATATTTAGTTGCTATTTTTCTAAAAGAGGATTCTGCCGATTCTCCGAGCGAGCCGATTGTGTAAGTCCGAAATTTACGTTGCTGTTAAAAATGAGAGATCGACAATTGTGACATATTTATTCTGGAAAATTGCGATTGAACAATTGACTCGTCGTTCGAACGGCTTCGCCTTTTATTTCCTTCAAAACGAAACTCTTATTTTCCTAAGGCAATACAGCCCGCGGAGTAACTGAAAAATGATTTATCTTCGACCTCTAATCGTTCCCGAACAACCAAGCCCAAGCCGCGTTAAATAATTTTTCCCATTTTTTCCATTAGCCGGTCGCAGTTTACGGACTTCCAGGCAGTTTTAACTTCTGAAACGGCCTTTCCGACGCAGAATGCCTCGTCGACATACAGATATAGGGGTCGCGTAGGCGAGGGAACGCAGTACGCTCGCGCGTTCGATGACTCAAAAAGCGCACGTTCTCCCGGCAGTTTTCGTTCCCGCGGCATTTTTCCCCTCCCGTTATTACTTCCTTCGGCGGCGCTGTAAATTTTTGCGCGCCTGAATTTATTCGCACGACGATCGACGTCTGTCTTTCCCGATTTTGTACCGCCGACAATATAGCTTCGCCGGCTGGATGCCGCGTCTTATTTACGGCGGGAAATCCATGAATTAGCGGCGTTTCCTTGAAAATTGCGAGTGACGTCATACACGGGCGGAATTAAATGTGCCCGCGAGGAGAAAACTAGAAATATTGTTTCGTTCCTTCACTTTCACCGAAGGCCTTTTCAAAATGTGGAGCTCATTGAATGTACATATAGGTTCTGGGTTGTTTGAATAGCTCGGTTATACAGCTCATTATAGCGCGGAGCAAAATTATAAAATCAGATTCGTCAAAATCTAAGCCGAGAAACTGTAATTAAGATCGGCTAGATAATCTGCAGTGCAGCCGAATAAAAAGTAGTCTAAATAAAGTCCAATTTAAAGATTAATTGTTCGCTCGAATTTTTCGTCTGCTTAGTGCCATTATTTTCTCTTTTTGAAGTCGAGTTTGCGGTTTAGTATTAATCAGAATTTCTCCAAAGTTATTCAAAATTTCAAAAATTTAATTCCATTTCCAATTCTAAAAATATTAACATTTAAAAATTTGAAAATAAACAAGTCAACCGAAATAAATCGTCAAACGGCGCAGAAAAATGCTGAAAACCTCGCCTCAACGGCGCGCCGTTAAAAACAAAATGATCAACAATACAGCCAGAGTAACAAATTCTAAAACCGTCTGGCACTTAACCTTACTCTCCTCCGTAAGAAAAAAAAAAACGCCGTATAAAATATCGCCTGTAACCTCTTGACAGGATAATTCAATACAGCGTCGGGCTGCGACCTACGCTACGGTTACCAACGACCTTGGACCTGCGCAGCCAGACTATTCCCCGCAGCTCCACCGTCGAAAAAGCCCCGAAAGAAAGAGAGAGAGAGAGTCGGATATCGCCCTCGAGGAATGTGGAGCAGCTCGCGTCCGCGAGGAGAGTAAAAGTGTCAAGTTCTCCGGCGGCGAAAGAAAATTCGGCACGGTCCCTCTTTCTCGGCTTGGCTCAATCCGCCGCAAGGAGAAAGACACAGGAGCGAGCGGCGGCGGCGGCGGCGGCGGCGGCGGCGTCGGCTCGCCTCCTCCAGCCAGCGCGCGAGAGCGCGAGAAGGAAAAGAAAGCCCCCACTATTGGCAAAAGCGTGTCGTATAGGTTATAAAGGACCGTGGCGGCTTCTATCCGGCTGCACTCGCTCAGTGAAACTCACGGAGGATCGTTCTTCAACGTCGGCTCGAGCCGCACACACGCACCAACTGACGTTGACCGCTGGCTGCCGCCCCCCCCACCACTGCACCCCTCCCGCCCTCCGCAGCCGCCGCCGCCACCCGCGCTGCCACTACGCCGCTCTCTTGTGCTTTTTTTTGTTCTGTTACGAGTTCTCTTCTGACTTCTGCCGAGGCGACAAGCACGACACCGAGGCACACAAACACACACCATGAGGATCGTTCTGCTGGTACGTCCAACTTTTCAGTACATTTGTTTCTCTAGAGTTTTAAGGAGGGTGGCAGAGGACGCGACGGAGGATATATATATCGTCGAGCTCTCGTTCGCCGAGCGTGACTGAGACGCGATGTATATCGGAGAGGCCCGAGCACCGGCAGAGGTGCTGAAGCTAATTAATCCCAGGCGCCGCGGTGCTTTCTAGAAATCGACGCGCGGCTTTATGAATATTGAAACCGAGCGTCGGGCCGCTCGGGTATATGTATATACGTTTCAAAACTCGAAATCTAACTAAACATTTGATTTACGTCGCCGAGAGTCGATATCGGCGCGCCGCTGAATTTCGCAGGGAGCTCTCGGCCCGAGGAGGTTTAATTGGCTTCCGAGTGCGCCTCTCTCGGATGATCTTCCCCGCGGCCGTCTTTTATGCAGACGAGCCATTAGTCTCTCTCCCGGGCACGTATAACGTACGGACTCTGGAACAAAAAGCCCAGGATTACGTGCAACGACGGGCGCATGTGCACCTTGCGGGGAGCCCGCATCGTCGATCTCCTACTTTCACGCGAATTCTTAAGTCTTTTTACAATGCCCCCGGAGAAGTTCGCTCCTGTGCGCGCGCGCGCGCGCGCTGCTCGTCTCTCCCTTTTTTTCTCTCTCTCTCTCTCTCTCCTTTATCCGTCGGGGGCTTCGTCTGCTCTCGCGCGCCTGGCTCTGCTCTTTTTCTTGCGCCGGGACGTACACACACACACACACACGTATTTTACATTTAGCCACTTATGCGCGCCGCCGACGCTTACGCAAACTATCAGCCTTTGCGAAATATCCAGCCGACGACCGAGAGCTGATTTTTTTTCTGGGACCAGCGCTCCCTCGTAATTGCACGCTTTCGGAGGAGCTGAATTTCGAGAGGGTTTCGAGCGGGTTAACCTGGGGGAGTCGCGCTGCTTATTAACGCTAGGAGCGCTGGCTGGATTTATGTACTAATTTTATAATGAGAATTGGAATCGGAACGTTGAAGGTGCAACGTCTTTGATACGTATGATTTGCGTATAGAGGCTTTCTACAAATTTGATTGTAAAAAATGTCCGCTTGGAATCATTGCAATTATACTTGCTTGAACGCAAGTGTGCACTTGACCTTCTTTCAAAAAGCATTTTGGGTGCAGATTTTTATCCGATAAAAAAAAAACAATATAAATGCTTTAATTATTAATAAAATTAAAAAAAAGAAACTATACGCACGAGAGTAAAAGTATACAGTATTAATAAAGTCATTTCGCCTCAAAGTACACTCAGATTATCCACTTTTTTTTTATTCAACGTCCATTTATTTTAATACGCGAGAATTTCACATTTTCTAATGAAAAATGCAGCGGCAGTAAGTGATTTACTCTTTCAAAAAACACAACGAAAGTCTCTTAACGAACTCTGCATGCGGCTTGTCCTTCATGGCTTTAATACGGGTTACTCGCGGTGAAATTAGCATGCGAGGATGAGCCTGGCAATGATCCATTAAGCACCGAGAAGCCAAGATTTTCGCTGCCGCCGCCGCCGCCAGCTTTTCGCTATAAAGCAGGTACATAATAGCCGCGGGGAATTACTCGCGTTTATCTCGGACATGAGCGCCGTCAGCCGCGAGTCGCGGTTGCAGGTACCAGTGAAAACGGCCGGCTTGTACGAGGGGAATCGCTGGAAAAGTCGCGCTCGACTCTTCAATTCCGCGGCCGTCCGATTTGTCAACGTCTCGGGCTTCCATTCGATTAGTATGCGGCGGATTAAAGCCGCCGTGGTCTGGGTCTTTTATTTTTCTTTATTTTGACATCGACCTTGCGGCGAGCGGTGCCCGCGGTGTAAAAGGCTTTAATCGATTGAGTTATCGAGTCGTCGCGGGATCTTCGGATTTTTTGTTCGCGCGGCGGGGAAAGTTTTCCGATCGCCAAAGCCCGGCGGAAAATTAAAAGCAGACGCGCATCAAATAAATCATCTAGATTTCGAAACGTCGAATCGATATTTGCATCTACGGTTTTCTAAATCCCCCCTCGTGTGATTGTTTTATTGTTTAGCATTCAATTAACAGCTGCTATCGATATTTCGAAAGAATTCCATCATTCTTCGATTGTCTGAACAGCTCCGACTTTTTCTACTCGCCGGGCCGATAACGGATCTGAATAAATTGCGCACATTCCGCGTATCCTTCGAAGCTCCGTAATAACACTAATTAAATCCAATCTAACCGACTCTCCGGCATTCAAAAAGCCAGCCCGCGACCGTAAAAAAAAAGCTCGCTCCTCTAAAATACAATTAACCATAATAGCACCGAGGCGACACTCTCTCTCTCTCTCTCTCTGGAAGATTGACGCTCGCTACACCCTAATTAGCCATTCTTCGCGTGCATATTATCGCGGGCTTATATAATCGATTAAGCAGGGGCGAGAGATTATTGCTCACTCCTTCATTCTTCGCGGGTAAAAATGTTCACGTGGCAGCGCGCGCGCGTAATTTCTCTCGTATGGGACCCGCGCCGGATGTCTTGCGGAGTCGCGCGCACAGCCTTTCGCAAGCCAAAACTAGTCTTCTTCCCTCCCGACCGACGACTCGCGCGCACACAACGAGCGGGTTTCGTCAGCGGCACGAAATTCGAGGAGCCCGAGCCCGAGTACACGCGAAACCCCGGCGTTATTGTGCGCGCGCCGTCGTACGACGACGGAGGGGAGACGTTGGGATCTCGATCGGTTATCTGGCCGCTCCATTGTTGATTTCTTGATCAATCGTCGGCTTTCTTTCGGCGGACGCGCGACACACGTCGCGGATTAGATATTTTTCGAGCCGGGATTGCGTGTCGGACGCGGGTATGAAAGATTCATTTTGATGAATTATTCAGAGTCCAGGCGCTGGGAAAACTACGGGTTTTCACCCGAGCTTGGTTTTTTTTTCTCTTCTTTTTTTTTGCGAGTCGGCTCGGTGTCGGAGAACTGGCGAACGTGTAAACCGCGAGTAGAAATCACTGTTTCGCGCGGTTTACGCGCGGCGCAACTTGAACTTTGAATTATTGTCTTCATTTGTTTCTTTGATTTATGGTGCTTTGAGATTTAGCACTGTTTATTGTATGCCAAATTGAATAAAACAATTTCATAACTCGCGTAAAGCGCGATTGTAGAAAATTTCAATTTTTAACGAAACATCGAGATAACAGTACTCACTTCTTAGCAACTTTCATTTTCTAGGACTGTCGTTAAAATCAATTTAAAAACGTTTATTTATATAAAATATTAAATATGCACATCTCGTTTAACATTCAAATGCATAATATTCGTATTTTTAGCTCGCTGCTAAGTGATTTATATTCATTTCATTAATTTTATTTATATATCCTTTTGCATAATTTTCAAGAATTGCCTAACAAAACCTTATTCGGGCATAAACTTCAGAACTTCAATGTGCTTCAGTTTACGCATAAACAAAAAATTTAACAGGTTCGCCGCCTGGAAATTACGTCCCAATTATGCATCACAATATTTGTCAACATTAAAACTGGTTTCAAAGTCCATAAACGATATTCCCGACTCGTTGCTTCTTACGTATACGAAAACAATCCATAATTCCTTACTTCTGATAATTAACCCAGAATCACTTCTCCGCATAAATTCATCCGCAAGAAGAGCCATAAAAATAAACCTCCCAGCGATCTCCGTAAAATTACGAAAAACCCGATCTCTCGCGTCGCGAAGAAAAAAAACTGACAAACCCAGATTGCATCAAAACGTCAACACACCGAGGGACGTCACAACGCGTCCTCACCACTCTTGTCCACCGATGGGTGACTGTTCGCCCATTGTTATTCCCGAGCCATCAGTCAAAACGAAGCCACGCGTGGAAAGTCAGAACGCGTTAAAAGGCACCGCTCGCATTTCTTCCTCCGAGAGAGCCACGTAAATACGTGACCGCGTCCGCGACTCGTTGCGTAATCCGCTCCTGTCCCACTTTTAAATCTATAATTTTCTCCCTCGACTCGGTGTGTCCGCCGATGTTTGGAAGCAGCCCGGGCTGCTCGAACGATATGACGAAAAGCCGCGCGAAACGAAATCGAAAGGGGGGGAAAACAGAAAATAAAAGCTCGCTCGTCGCACGCCGGCTGATTCATTAATTATGTATTCGGCGTGCGGATAGAAAGCGCTACCCGACGTTATGACGCGAATTAATTCGCGCGTTAATTGCAAAAGACTCTCGCTGGAATTCCGTTCTCGCCGCCGAGGAAGTGCGGCGGCGGCGGCGGCGGCGGCTTGGCGTTTTCTTTTTAGAAGGAAGATTTGCGCTTCCGATTACTTCGAGGAAGTCGCTGCTCTGAAATTTATGCACTCGGTTGCAGATCGGACGTCGGCTCGTCTTCTTCCTTTTTTTTCCCCTCTGAGTTAGCGCCTCGGCCGATGTGTTTGCGTGACGTGCAAGTTTTAAATACGCGCACGGATTTCGTAAGCCGGGGAAGCGCGAGGTGTGAGAATTATACGGCGCACGCGGGTTATTTAACTGAAAAAATAGGAATTGAATTTAAATTCAGTGCGGAATTATGGTATTGTGCGGTAATTTGAATTTTCTTTTATTTATCAGGCAAATATAGATATAGCTTTAATTAAAATGGGGGGGAAGGGAATCTTGCGTTATTTATTGAAATATTGTAACTTTATTCGCGAAGAATTAAACGTAATCTGAATGAGCAAGAGGCGGCTACATATAGCCTTTCATTCGAATTAAAAATATTATGCAAACGCGCGATTCACACAGGTATTTAAATGTATAGCGTGTGAACATTCCGAGCAATGCTACACTTTCAGACTTCGTCATTGAATTAAAAATGTCAATTACAGGTACAGTCAGTACTTTACATAACTGGCTTGCGCTTAAATGTTAGTTAGCTGATTCATATTATTATCCGATTAATCCGCAATTACGGCGTCGCGTAAATACTGTAATTATTTGTTAATATTTCGCTCCGAGAGAAAAAGAGGAGCTGCTCCGAGAGACAGAAAAAAAAGTGCGAAGTCTAATCCTCATGCGAATTTGGTTTTTACTTTCCTTCCTTATAACCGTATCATGACTAACCATTCTAACGGTTATCGTTACCTGTCAGTGTGTACGTTGTGCCCCCCTCATAACCAATAATATTAAAATCAATAAGTTACCTAATTTTAGAAAGTTGCGCAGGCTAATCGCGACACTTCATCTGAAATTCGACAGGATTTCATTTTATCGGCTTTTTCCAGCGAATCGACAAAAAAAAAATCGGCTTTCCATCGACGCTTTATACTTTCTATACGCCCAAGAAAACGTCCCGCGACGCCCAAAAGAATCCTTCTACGGACGCATTATCTCCCCTAGATCCGTATCGATCTCCAGTTAAATTAGATCCATATTTTTATTCCCAGGCGACATTTGAGAAACACCGGTTTCACCGGCGGCTCTCGGCCTCGGCATTATCCGCTCCGATCGATCGACGATCGATCGAGCAATTGACGCTGACCGTTGGGCTCGTTATACGGGAGCTGCGTTCACTGTCACTTTCTTTCTTACTCGGAGGCCGCTCGGCTCGAGGAAAGCGTCACGATGATTAATGCTGCTCAAACGGCCGCGAAGTGACGACAAAAACGCTAACAGCCGTCGCATCGATGATCGCGCCGCTTTTATTAATCGAAACCGACTTCCTTTTTGCGCGGATGGAAATGGAACCTTCCAATGATTTGTCGACGCTGAGTAGGCTGTTTCGGACGACTTTTTTTTTCGAGGTCGACGCTCCGCAAATTGTGTCTCGGCCGAGGAAGAAAAATCGCCTCGGGATCGATTAGGCCTGATCAGTAACCCCGATTTTGCGTGATTCTGGGCTTTTGGGAATGAATTGTTTTAAGCGCATTTTAGATAAAATTACGTTACGTAAGAGAGGTTTGAGATAAAAAAACTGAGCAAGAAGCTCCAGAGAAAGTAAAATATTTGCATTAATTTGCGACGTGATTTTTCAACCGAGACCTGTATTTCAAAAATGTTAATTTAAAAGAGTCGCATAAATCTTGTCTGAAAAAAAATTGCCGAAAATTCAGAAAATTAATGCATTTTTATAAGAGACGAAATTAAAATATATAAAACGTAAACGTTGCTTCAAGATGCATCGCCGCTCGTGTTTGAATTTACAATTTCAAAGGCAGACCTCCTCTCATTTCTCTCTTAATTGAGAAAGGTAGTGCCATAACGTCAATTTCCCCGCTAATTTATCGGTTAAGAGCTTATCAATTTCTAGGAAAATGACTTAATAAAAAGCTCCACATTAAATCGCTTATGTAAGATATCCACCGTGCACGACTCTTTTCCCAACTCTTCAATTAACTTTTATGTGTTTATTTTTGCCTTCAATCACTCTTAATTCTATTACGCTTCCATTTTGTCGGACACGACCGCAGCAGAAATTCGCTCGGTTCCAATTGACCAACAATAATAATCAAGCATCCCTCGCCCGGAGAGAGAGGAAAAAAAAACCGCGAGAGCAAATAGAAAAATATGCCTCGTCTCGCCGCTCCGGAAAAATGAGCGAAAAGCGGCAGAAAGAAAACGGCACGTACCTCTCCGGTTATACCTTTGGGATTGCGAAAGCGAGGCTAATACACATAATAGAGGTGAGAGAGCGCACTTTCTTCGACTCGGCTATGGGTTCTCGACCTGCTCGCTCCTCGTCTCTCTCTCTCTCTCTCTCTCTCCCTCTGCCTCGGCGAATGTCACGATCGGCGCGGCGGCGGTAATCGACGCGGAAAATTGATGCGCCGCTGCTGCTGCTGCTGCTGCCGCTGCCGCGCGGGGATTGGAATAAGGTGATACACAGCGCAGCGCGATGTTGTACACGTTTTAATTGGTCACAGTATGGGACTGCGCTGGTTAATGAGATGTTGGGAGCCTTTTTAGCTGATGTTCCTTGCTTTTCCTGGATGATGATTCTGTTCCCCTCGTCGATTTTCTTGGCTACGTATACCCGTGAGCTGCCGGGTGAATCGTAATTATTGGTTCGGGAGGCATCGTTTATCTTATTTCATAATATAAATATTGCGTAAGTCGGGGCATCAATGGGGGAAAACGGGGGAAGAGAAGGATCGGGATGCTCTGCGCGAAAACGTATATTTTCTTCCAGTGTCGTTAGTGAATTCAAGTTTGTCGCTTTATATTTGTACAGGCAGCAGTGTATAATTGACTTTCTTTCTGAAAAATTGATTTTAGAAATTCAGAAAGTATCGCTTAAAAAAACGTAGAAAGTAACTTATTTGCATGACTTTTAATCATACAGTAAACTATTGTTTAAAAAGTTTGCTCTACTTCTAGAAAATTTACATAATTCGATCTCTGCCGTAATAATAATAGAAAACAGAAATTTCACCGACAACCGACAGTATAACAGACAATAAAATTAAGATATAAATTACTATCAAAGCAATATATTCACAAGCAAACATAATGTTTACTTTTCATTCGATTCAACTGGCGGCTGTGGGATAAATTCACGAATGAATCGATTTCCTCCCAACCACCATATTCGATTCGCCGTCCCGCAAACAAAAAAAAACGGCGCTCTCTCATAAAAGCCACCTCCTCATTTTCGTAACTCGCCGTGAGGGCAGCGAAAAAAAAAACCAGTTTGATATTGACATTTCATAACGCGTACATATATATCCCTCGCCGATGAATCACCGTCCGAATCAATGCCCTTTTTAACGAATAATAGACGCTTAATTAACCGCGGCGGTTGAAAAATGTTTTCGCGGACTCGCGGTCGCATTGTGTCCGGGCCCCGGTTTTAATTGGTTCTAATCTGCGATGCGATCGGGACACGTGGACGCATTGTAAACTGTATTATCTCGTATATAAAAGCGCGAGCCTCTGGTGTGTCGCAAGTATAATACAGGTACAGAATGGACGGGCTGTCGAATTTCACGGCGAGTTAGTGAAATTAAACGCTGCGTTAGCTCTGCTTGCAGTGGGATCGGGACCGTGAATAATCGCCTTCGACTATTTTCGTATACATATATAAGAGGCGGGAAAAAATGACGGCGAAGGAAGTGTGCCACCGATTCATTCCTTCGAGCACTAAAATATTTAAATGGCTAATTATCCAAGTTAATTTATACTGGAAGCCGGAGTCCGCAATTATTGCTCGATCGTAAGCGCAGAAACTACCCGCATAGATCTTGCAAAAAAAAAGAAAGATCTTATGCAATGTTTATATTTATCCTCTACGGAAGTATACGAAATGAGCCGGGCAGAACAAAGAAAACAGGAGTGTTTGCTTTTTTACGCCATAAAATTCCGTGCTCCCCCCCCTTTCATTGAAACGCAAAGTCAAGTTTGAGTCATCATCCGTATCTTTCCCAGAAATCCGAGTCCAAACGGTTTCACAAAGCAGCGCCAGGCCAATCTTCGCAAAATATCCCCTAGATCAATCCCCGGAGCCGAAATCAGCCGTCAAAGCTACAAGAATTTCGAAACCGAAAGAGAGAGAGAGAGAGAGAGAGAGCCCCACATACATCCGATCGAATCTCTTGCCCCGTATGTTCGACTGGCAATCTCCCGAATCATCTCTCGATTATACAATTAGCGTCCGCGCGATGTTTTCTACCCGAGAGAGATCCTCGACGCGCGATATGCGAAAGAGAAAGACAGAGAGAGAGAGAGAGAGAGAGAGAGAGACAGAGATGACCGCCGGGCTGGGCGGCGGATGCCGAAAGAAAGAACTATTGCGTTCAAGGACGCCGCGGCACAATGCCGTAATATTACGTCCGGCAAAAAGTCGAGCCAGGGGCTATGTGCTCGGCGTCCGCTCACCGATGGTCTCTCCGCTCTCGATGGGCTGAGAAGTCGGAAAGTTAATGGACGTGGAAAAACGCTTTGCCGAGGGTGGGTGTGGTGAGCGAGGTTTTTCTGGGGCTTGCGGTTATTCGCCGGCCGGGGTTTTAAAGACTATATACCGCTGCGTTCGGCGCAAAAACGAGACGTCTTATTGTTATTTCAGAGCGCAATGGTCGACGGGGTTCGGTCTGATATGGGAAGGCTTTTTTTTTAGATTCGTAAGTATAGTTCGGACTGCGGCGGTGTGTCGAAACTCGCTTGTCGTTTCCTTGGTTTTAGAAACGTTTCGCGCTAAAAATATGCTAATGGTTGCAAAAAATTGATTGGCTTCCCGAGTACAGTGCGGTTGATGTGCGCGTAAAAAATTTTGATGTTAAAATTTTGAATGTGATTTAACGTTTACTCGGCGATGTAACGTTTTGAATTAAAAAACTAGATATGGAGATTTTGGATCTGTTATTTACGATCTCCGGAGAACTTCTTTTTAAAATAAATGCACTCTTCGATATCTTGAAATCGTATCGATACGGTTACTTGCATACTATTATCGTTGCCATATATTATGTCACCTGCCTATCTTAAAAAATCGATTGCATTATTAAATGTAATTGTATCTGATATAATATGTAGCCTAATTTGCGATTTCAAAATAATAAATTGGAAAGCTTTTATATTTAGATTGGCAACTCTCATTATTGTACCCAATGAAAGGGTATCATTTTTCGGACCTAAAAATTCTTTTCTGAGAAATTCAATTTCGAATTTCGCCTTCTATAATTTTGCGGCCGGACCCCTCAGGAACCAATTCCATCAAATTTTCCGTCTCTCATCCCTGAAATTCTCCTTGTTAGTATAATAGCGAGCAACACTTTTCTCGGGCTCGACAAGCCGATTCGCTCTCAATGGTCGTACTGTCTTGTCGCTTATTGGCCTTTGAAAAATCTGGGTTCGGCTCAATTTAGTGCTTGTTTATGGCTTCTTAAGTATCGAATGCAGCTAACACTTTCTTCGAGTGAAACCGGGCTAGTCTAATCTCGCACGCGGAAATGGTTGACCGGAGGAATTTTACGGCACAGTTCTTGCGTCGTTATTTTTATGGTTTTGGCTTATAAAATGTGTTGCGGGTAATTTAGGTAAATAATTAATCGCGCAGAAAAATTCGCTGATCTGCAAATGTTTGTGGGAAAAACGTTGGTTCTCACTTTAGAAAACTTCATTAAAGGCGAGAAAGCGATTTGAGGCAGAACGGATTTGCAGCGATTCAAGTAAATCGATTTTTTTTTTTTTTTTTTTTAAACCCCGTTGCTCTGAGAAGCGCCATATATACTCGCAACAATAAAAATCTTTTAATTTTCTTAAAATAGTAAGCAACCCACGATAAGTAATTTAAATTTTTACGGCAGCGAATAATTTCGCAAATAAAATAATTCTTTAATTCTACCTCGTTTAATAACGAGCTGCAAGTAATCATCATCGGAACGTACTCGCAATAAATAAACATTCATTATCCTCGACTAATATCGAGATTTTAATGAAGGCCTTTGTACGCCGAGCAAACCCCCGCAGACGTAACGTAATGTAACCCAATTATAATTTTTCATCGCAGAATAATAAAAGTCCCATGCCAATATTCAAATCCCGCGCTCGCAATTCGCTTCATTAAAGTATCTCCTCCTCTCCCAGCGGCGTTACAAAACCATTCGTCATTAAAAAGCCCGCTGAAACTATCCTGCATTACGTTACTCTCCTTCTCCCAGATGTCACTCAAATTAATAAATCATCGAATTCCGATGTACCCAATAGCCTGCTCGGGCGGAAAAAAGCCGCAACCTTTGATATCCCCGCACAATGGCAAGCGCCAGCCGACACAATACGCCGCCCCTATTTAACGCCCAGATTACGTTATAGACTCTGGGAAATCGGCACTCGTACGTATATATATATATGCGCCGCGCTCGCGCCTTTATTACACTCGTTGCGTTTTTCCCAGTCTCCGTTCTACGCATCGAGTGGGAGAGAGAGAGAGAGAGAGAGATGGAGAGGGAGGTGGGGGAGAGAGCGAGCGAGATATATACGTGTGTGCGCGAGCAAGTTGCCTCGTGGGTGTTTATAGTGTCGTGTGCCGTGGGAACCGAGAACTATCTCATTGAACGCCGAACCTTCCTATGTACGTAGGACTACATAAACTCGAGCACGTGTGGGTGTACAGTGGCGGGCAAAAGTTTGCGCGATCTCCAGGACGGGAGTTGTATCGAGTGCGAGCGAGAGTCGCACGATGTGCTGGTATATGTACGAAAGTGTTTGGCGCCCTCTTTTTCTGCCTGCCCGTTAAACAAAAGGATATAGTTTTCGTTCGGTGTGCATTGTAATTGCTCTCAAATTTATATCTGAATCCTTAACGATGTTTCCTTTGTTGATAGATATATCATTCGGGGGGAGGAGGAGAACTTTCTACAGTTGATTTCTACCTTTAATTAGGCTTTTAATTCGGCAATTTTTTTTTCATTCCTTTATTTGAACGGCAGTCGCAGATAAAGCTGATTTTTGAGAGCAATTTCTTTTTCCCGCTAATCTAATACAACCTAGATCGAATCAATTGGGAATTTTCAACGCTTTCCTCCTCTCGCGGTTACATTTAATTTTCATGTCTTTGTTTCCTAATTTCAATTTACGATCCCTCCTATCCCATACATATCAATTTGAAACGACCTCCCCACGAACATCTATCTTACGCCTACCCCAAAGATTACATTATCCGAGTGACTTTCAAATCGCTTTGATTTAAGTTCTCGAGTCTTCTCACGCGTCCCGTATCCCATCGGGCGATCGGAGGTAAACTCGCGCCCGATACAACTTTTCCTCGTCGCTGTATACATCGCGCACAAGTAGGCACAATGCGTCTCCAGCCGCGGCTCGAGAGAGCACATTGATCACAGACCTTAACGCGCATTGCGCTTACGCAGCTGTACACAAAGTCGCCGATCAGCTTGTACGCGATACGTCACCAGCCGTCTCTTCCGAGGAAGAGAGGTGTGTCGCCGCGCCGCCGCACATTGTGCATTCGTCCTTACCTTGAGGAGAACGTTCCCTCGCGTGCACTGGAATCGTTGGCGTGTCCGGGCCTCTTCCGAGTATCGCGTACAGCTGCTGCTGCCGAAGCGACTTTTTTTGCCGGCCGACAGATCGCTGGTTCGGAAAATTCTTTTTGCTCTCGCGCGGCCGGGGTGTCCGCGGCGCTTGTCGAGGGTAGTTAAATTTTACGAGCGCCGCCGAGGCAATAAATTTGAACGACGCTCGTGGATTTTAATTGGATTTTAATTTGTCGCCGACCGCAGGGCACGCTCCGACCCCTCGGCGCGGGCTTGCGCGAGAGAGTTAATTGCTCGCAGTTTTTGCGCTGATTGAATTAGGCTTTTGATTCATTGTTCGTTCGACTAGTAGCGTTTGATGGCGTACCGGGGGGTATTTATTGTTAGAACGCTAAAGCTCTTTTTGTTCGAACTTTGTCAAAAGAATACTTCAATATTGTAGTTTGAAAAAAAAAAAAAAAAACCAATTGTAATCGAGTGCATCGAGTGTATACGTTGCATTACAAACTAGATTGTTTCTAAAATGCTATTTAAAAAGGAAAAGAGTGTAATTTTCCGAAGGATAGAATTACGTCTGACTCAACTCGGCTGGTATCTACTTAAACGCAAATAGATACTTATTCTCGTTATCGAATTAGCAATTCCAATTCAATATTTTTCGAACATATACTTCGAAAAACGTTCAGAAAAATAATACCCGCAACAGCAGTTACCCCTAAATACATTCGCGGCGCCGACGTAATTATTCCCCTCCCCGAAAAATACGTCTTTGTTTTGAAAAATCGCCGCCAAAGCCGCCAGCAGAAGCGGAAATTAAGATTCCTTCGCCTAGGAGTCAGCTTAATTTTACGATTTCCAAACTTGTCCGCCCTCGGCCACAGAGAGGCCGAACGCCGCGGTTCCTGAATAATGCATCCATTATTTACGAAACGGCGGCACAGCTCGAGTCAATTTACTCCGAATAGCCTTCTCAAAAAAGGCATTCCCCCGTCGCGCGGTGCAAATTGGCCCGCGCGAGCATTGCTTATTAATTATTCGCGCTCGATCACCGACGCAAAAATGTCGGCGGCCCGCTCGTTAGCCCGCGCCTGTTCTCTTTTCTTTTTTTTTTCTTCCAGGAAAACTGCGGGCCCCCCGCACAAAGCGCGCCGAAACTCTCACTTTCTCGACGCGCGCCGGGGAATATAATGCGAGAGGAGCCGCGCGGCTAATGCGAGCGCGCGTGCGTTCGATGCAAGGACAGGTGGCTGCGGCCGCGTGCCGATTGGGTTTCTTGAACTCGCTCTCCCCTGACTCACCTTCGCTCTCGTTTGGGGCCTCGGTGAGCTGCGCGAGCTGTCGCCTAATGCGCTCCTGATTAGGAGCCGAGGATAGGAACTCCGAGCGAGAGTTTATACCTTTAGCGGCGAGCAGACGCCTCGTTTCGGCGGGCTTTTCGTAATCTTTAATTCGATGCAGATTCTTCAGACCGTTCGGTTGGAATCTACGCTCTTTTCCGCGTAATTCGATTTTTAACTTAACTGCGTCTGAAGAACTGGTTTTTTTAACGTCAAAGATCGCGCAACGTAATATACGAGACTTACGAGTTGATTAATTAATTATCAATCAAAACGTGAAGTCTGTTCATTAGAAAGTTATGACTGTTCTCTCGTCGGCTAAACAATGACTTATCAAAGCGCGCAACGTCTGCCGTCGGCGGCGCTCAAGATTTATTACACGCTTAAACACACACATTTGGCCACGCTTACGCCATTATCCGCTAATCCGCGCGGCCGTTTTTCCCTCGCGGCGCAGTTCTCGCCGCCCTATATAAAGACACGCACGCGGAAAAACTCTCCCGGGGCGACAAACCCGGAAGCGCGGCCGCGGAGAGAGAGAGAAAAAAAAGAAGGCGTCCGATTCGGGCGAAAGTGGAGGCGACGCGCGGCGCGATCGGAAAAAGCGGAGAGCGGGGTTTCTCACTCGCGAATTAAGACAACACGACGTGGGCGGAGAGGAGAGAGAAGCCTCTCGCGCGGCAATCGCTCTGGGAAATCGCTTTTATGAGCGCGTTGAAAGATCGAGCGCTTTCTCGCCAAAGCTGTTTCTCACTCCGCGCCGAGCGAGGCTGCTGCTGCTGCTTCTTCGGCTCTCCGCCTTTTCTCGGCTCGACGGAGTCGAGGACAATGAGAGAAATGCCTGCGGCGCCGCTGCCGCGTCCCACGGAATGCAGGTGCAGGCCCATAAGCAGATTGTTTTTAGTAGGCGCTTTGTGTTTTTGAGGAAGAGCCTTTTGTCGACTGTCGCGAGATTATGGTTTCTTTTTTTTTGTCCTTTTAATAAAGTTTTATGGAGTGATTTATGGGCGCGCTTTAAAGGCTTGTTGCTTTGCGGAAACTGAAGTGATTTCTTTATTAAGATGGGAACATTAAGATTAATTAGACTCTTTAATCTGATTGTTTATGCGTTAATGTGCGAATTAAAATTTTCCGTTTAACAAGTATTAAAGTGGGAAAGATTTTAAAAAAATTCTAAGTAATTTTAAAAGCAAACAATTACCGTTCGTTAATTTTATTTACACACGCAGACTTATTTCACTTTTCGCCGTATCTGAAAAAAGGTGCAGCGATTATTATAATATATGTAGCTTAAGCAATAATTATCTTGAATCTTAAACGAGCGGTAAGGCGCAGCTAAAAAGTTATCCGTTTCAAACTACAAAAGAATTTCTGCCTTCGTCCCAGATTTGTTTCCGCTCTTTCTATTTTTATCTTCCCCAGTTTGCTCTTTGCAACAATAACATTCTTCCTTCTCCCTTCTTTTTTGCCGATCGTAGGCGCAATTACTTGCGCGACAACTCGTGGCGTGGCATTTCTTTCCACTCATGAATATCGTTGAACTTTCGTCATCCCTCTCGGAAGAAAAAGCAAAAGCGAGAGAGAGAGAGAGAAAGAGAGACGCTTTTGTGCGCGCGCAGACGCTTATATTCCAGCAGCTACCTTTCAACGAGTTCAATGCCTGAGATTTCAATTTGCAATGTAAAAGCTCTATTCTCCGGCGGGTTAATTTTTTTTCTATCCCGCTGACTCTCGTTTTCTGCCTGGGCTTTGTATCGAGGAATCCGCGAAGCGCGTTCGCAGCTACTTTGAATTTTCAACTGATTGTGGTATCTTGGGTAATAATTGTAAAACCCACTGCCTCGGAGAGATTCGACGCTTGGACTTTCTCACAAGCGAGATCACTGGATAATTGCACGGTTTCAGACGTACGAAAATAAACATTTTTTTTTTTTTAAATCGTCGAAAAGATAATAAGCGTGCTCTTAAACTTATCTCTTCGCATTTCAAATATTAAACTTACTTAATATCAGCAATTTCTTTAATGCACCGCTGTTGGGACTCGCGCAAAAAAAGGTGAATAAGTCATTTTAAAATCGACGCAGAGGCACACGGCTGCAGTAACGTGCCATTAACTTTTTAGACCTCCGATATTTCATTACAAGAATCGGCTAAAAACTCATTGGTAATCCTTTTTTTTTCCAACAAACGGCATTTGGAATAATAATTTATTCCCGGCCGACTGTTCCCGCTCACTTTTTCCAGCGCTCTCCCGACTCTCGAAGCTTCGACACCTGTAATCAAGCGCGGTCGGCGCTCGAAACGGCGAGCCCGTTGATCCGCATCCCCTTTTTCCCGCAGCAACCGCATCACGCACTTCCCCCCCATCAGCTTTCGTTACTCAATCTCATTAGCTGTCATTCCCGCTGGGGCCGCGGTCGATAAACGCAAAGGCGCGCGCGCGCGCTGCTCTTGCACGCGCGCATAAAGTCATCGCGCGTCCGGCACAAGAAATCGAAAGGCTCTCGCTCGCGCGCTGCTTTCCCTCGTCGATACTTAAAGCGGCGATCGCAGCTCTCCTCTCTCGGAACTCCGGGGCCGAAAAAATATCGCCCGCTCGATTTCCATTCGCGCGCGGCGCGCGGCCACTTCCGCGCGGCGTAATTTAAACGCGGCGCGTGCGCGCTCGCTCTAATCCTTGATTTCGCGAAGGTCATTACTCTCCCTCGGCAAGGTTGCCGCGCGCGCGCGCGCGCATAGGAAGAAAACGGGCGCGCCGACGCGAGCGCCGGGAATATTAAATCGCGCGAGAGCCAGGCGCGCGCGTTTCTCTCCGGGGAGTATTAGCGCTAATTGACCGCGAAAAAGGCCCCCGCGCGCGAGTTCGCTTTTGCCTTGTTTTTTTTTTTCGTGAGAGCGAATTGTTACGCGGATGTGAGGAGGAGGGAAAAAATACCCTCGAGCCGAGAGGCCGGTTTCACTTTCCTTCGCCGGAGAGAGAGAGAGAGATATGTGTCGAGGCGACACGCAGGAATGTTTAAGCTTCTAGTGCGAAAGTGAAGATTGATATATGCGCGTTGACACTTTCGAGCGAGACCGTTTTTTTTCTTCTGCCGAGAGCCTTTTAAAAGGCAGCTGCGCGGTTGAAGCGTGAAATTTACTGCTTTACATTGAAGAAACCGGGGTAAGGTGATTATACGGTTTTTGCGAATAACGGCTCGACGCTGAAGGAGCTGTAAAAGAGCCACTCGGCTTTTATTCACCGAGGATGTCGAACGGTGAATTGACGTTTTTAAAGGTTTCATTGTAATATCATAACTATTCTCGACTTGCATACATCAGTCGGGGAATGTCGCTATTTTTATTAAGTGTGCCGTCTGACCGGACCCGACCAGTTTCTACTTCAACAGAACCGCATAGCTGAGCGGAGCGGTATGATAATTTACGAACCTGAACTGAATATTTTAATTTTTCGCGATCTCCGGCAAGTTGCATTTGCTTTAATTACATAACGTAAACATGTTTACGGATTGCTTCATTTTCGCTGAAAAAAAAGAGTAATGCAACATTTAAAAAAAAAACGTTTTGCACTTTTAGAACGGCGCTTTTAAAAATTGATTAATATCTGCGAACTTTCTAAAGGCCACATAAATTTTACTATCGTTCATACGCTGCTGATGCATTAAATTATACGAAAATTGAAATTGAGACATAGCCGTTCTCCTTTATTTTCCGGCGGCGAGGATTAATTAAACTTTCTTTTTGATACAAATCGCGAAGTTGAAGGTTGCATGCAAGGGACATTAAGTGCGGTAAGAAATACCGTAAGTAAATAAAGCAATTTCTCCGAAAGTCGACGCTCCACATGTGCCGGATGAGTTCGTTGCACTCGTCGACTTTCATTGTGGAGCTCAATTTGAGTTACGTGACAATTCGAATATAATAACAATATCGAGAGAGAAAGAGTGATATGGTAAAAGTTAATTTTCAATGAGACACTGTACTGGTATACGCGAATCCAAATGTGGAAGGGGAGTGCATAAGATAACCGCAACTTTCCCTTGCTTTTTAGAAAAAAAAAAATCAAAGACGAAATTTTCCGAGAGCCTGAATTTCGAAATTACGCAATGCGTCAATAATTTCGCTTTCGAGAGCGGAAAGTACATTTTCTCGGAGCGCGCCTCAATTTATCAAATTATTCTTTTTCCATTCGCAGAGTAGCCGGCGCACCAATGTTTTCTCGAAAAGCCCTCGGCAATTATTTCAGCGACTGCTAATTATTTATATCTTATTATATTGCCCGCTTATCGATGCACTCGCCATAATCTCGCGCAATAAATCAGTAGGCATAATGGCGAGCGATAATCCCGATACCCATGGAGAACAAGGGATACGTTCTCGAAATTAAAACTCGATGCTTATCTCTCCATTGATAAACTAGAAAGCAATGATCGGATCCAGCGGAAAATCGAGAAAATTAAGCGGTAAATATAAACTTCCACGCTCGCCGGTAAAAATCCTAACGAAGCTTTACGATCCATCGCTCTCGGATCGGATCGTGCAATAAACCTCGAAATTTACGGTCCGCGAGTCGTTCCTCAAAATAGAAGAAAAAAGGCGAGGAGCGAAGCACGCCGGCAATTAATTCGCGGCTCCGTAACGAACGTCTCCGCTTTTTTCGCAAGCGCGTAGAGCAGTCTGATCGGTAGCTGCTCTCCTGCGCTCTCATGCTCTCGAATCTCTCTCTCTCTCGCACACACACACACACACACACACACACGTACACACTCGTTTACCGATCTGCAAGGCGTGGTGGTACGTAAGCGCAGCATTTCGCGCCGGCTCACGCCTCTCACTTATACACTGCCGATCAAAAGTATTTTATCACTCGATATTTCGAGGCTAAGAGCGCGCCGAGATCCGAGACAGAGAGAGAGAGGGAGAGCTATGAAAATTTTATTCCCGTTTTTTAGTGCCGCGTTGCTGCCTGATGAAACTCCCCGGGATTTCGAGGCATTCCAAAATAAAAAAAATTCGCGATTGCGAAATGATTTTTCTGCTGATCGGTATGATTTAGTGCGGCAATCTAATTTCCGAAATTCTCCCGGCCTCCGCGATCCCCCGCCACTCAATTAGGCCGGGCGTACAAGCCACACTCGGCTTGCGTTTCTCACGCAAGCGAGCCTCCAGCCGGGCAGCGGCGGCGGCTGAAATTTCGTGCCGGCTTTTGATCGTTAGTGTACCTTCCGCGCGCGGAGCGGCAGCGCTCCCCCGAGCGTTTATTATATATACCGTGTGCCTATGGTGCCACCGCTGCCTTGAGCGTCACGATTTTCCAGGCCGTAAAGTTATTAGCTCGTGCCTCTCTCGCGCGAGCGCGAGCGAGAACTGACAGAGGGAGAGAGAGAGAAAATCGGCTCTCCCGGTAAGCTTTCCGCGGCAATATCGCGCGAAAATCTCCCGGCGATATTTCGCATCGACGGCGCGACGCCGAAGGCTCTCTTAGGCAGCTGCCGCCGTCGCTTTTCTGTATCGCGGCCCTGGCCACCTTTTCCGACGATCGGGATATATATGCGGCAGATATTTCATTTCTTTTGTCCGGGACGAGGCGACTTCGAGCCGCCGCCGAGTGTCAATGCGTTCTAACTCGCTCGAACTATTTGCTTTTTCTCGGCGATACGCGAGATATATACTGTACGTATACGGGCTGTTACGATCGCGAGGCATTTTAAATGTTCGCGCGGGAACATTGTTTCGCGAGGTTATCTGGGCTTTGTCGAATGCAAAATTGAGCGGGGCCCCAAGGGGGTGATCGCCGGCGATGCAAAATTATGGAAATTTCAGGATATTGATTTCGAGATTTATTTTGGACGCGCGCATTCGCCGTTTCTTGAGGGGTACGAATATTCGCGAGAGGCGATAAAATCGTTGGAAATTGAAATTTAAAATTCGGACGCGTTCACAAATTTATTCGCTAAGGAACAAGAGACCGATTTCGTCAGACGCGAAATTGTTTAGGAACAAAGTATTTCTTTAATACGAGAGTGAGTTGTAAGAATGCATTTTGAAATATTGTGTATTATAATACGGCAGTTTGGGGAAATTATATGGTATCGAGAATACTTGGAAGCAGATTTAAAAGAGCTGGCATAATTTGAGCGATATTTTCGTTCTAAATATAGTTAAAAACTATATTTATCGTCACAATAGCCATTCAAAAAATATTTCAAGCTGTTATTGCTTTAATGACGATATCATTACTCTAAAGCGGCTTGACGTTCGCATTTTTTGACTGCAAACAAGAAATGAATGGACAGCATTTACATGGAATTAGCTACTATTTATTTTCGCGCATTTACATTGATTGATATATTATAATCCGATGACAAATCGCGTCTCGTAATGTTGGTACGTCCGTTTTTATATCGCACCAGACAAAGAGAAACGCCCACGAGGTGTAGGTTTTCAACCTCGTAAACAAAACTGCGTAATCCACGCCATTGTATGATGGGATACAAAAAGAAATCGGCAATTTAAATGAGCGAAATTTGTATTTTCCGTAATTGAGAAATATTCAAAGCCAGCGGCGTTACGCGTGATTTAGTAGCCTAATAGCAAGTGCCGTTTCGGCTTACCGATCGTTTCTTCTCTTTCTACGTAAGAGGTTCGAATGAATTCTCCTGGGAAAAATTTGACATCTTGACAATTCTGCCTTTCTCTTTTGCGAGGCTCCACGAAATTCGAGAAAAATTAACGCACAATGTTGATACTCTAAAACGTTTAGTCAAAAATGATTCCATTTGATTAAGACGATGACCACAAACTACGGTCAACTTTCTTTTACCTCTTAATTACACCATTACCCGGATTGTAATTTTCTTGGCAAAATTACATATTAATTAGACTTTTTGCATCGAAATCCCGCCGAGCATTGAATTTCTTGGCAATTAAAGCAGAGATACAGTTAATAAAGACTAATTAATCCGCCGCAGCAACGATCGCGGGCCAACAATTAAGATCAATTCCGTGCCAACGTGCGCACTCTCCGGTTACACGCAAACCAGCCTGGCAACTTTCCCCGCCGCCGCGACAGATCCAATCGCGGGCGCATCTCTTCCTTCCCAACAGTCGACAGCCTTCAGGAGCCGCGGCACAACACAAAACAGAGCTCATCGTCTCTCTCTCTCTCTCTCTCTCTCTCTCTCTCCCACGAAGCGCATCGAGAAAAAGTAAAAGTGAATCCCCGCCGCGCGCGCGCGCGCAAAAAGCGGTATACAATTTCCTGCGCGACTCGTCCCCCCGGCCGCACGACGAGGTGTGTCGTCGGTGGATATACTTTTCGAGCTCCCGCGAGTCTCTCTCGGCGTCTCCGCGCGCCGAGTTACTCAGCTCTCAATCCGAATCTCACGGTGAGCGAGCGCGCGCGTGTATGTGTGTACGAGCGTGTGTCCGCGAGAGCGGCTCGGATTCGGGTCAGGCGAGGGTTACGCAAGGCGGCCGGCGCTCTCGGCCCGCGAAAGATCGGGGCGTTCCCACACGGCGGAAGTGCCGCGTGACGCGTCCACTATACCTCCGTCGCGCCCGCCGTGTGTTGTTGTTATTTCGAAATGCAAATTAGCGAAACAGACACACACACACGCGCCGCGGATTATGAGGCGCGTTTTTCTCTCTTTCCGAGGAAAAGCCGGCCCTCGATTCGTGATCGACGATCATAATTGCCGATCCGCTCTCGCCGCGCGGCTCGTGGGAGTTTCGGCTTTTTAACCGGCCGCTGGCCGCGGGGACCGCGCGCGGCACGCATGCCCGGCCGATTGTCGAGGAAAGTGCAAGCCTGACCGAGTGGCGGAGAGTCATTCCCGGTGTTTGCGCAGCGTGAAAAGCCGTTTGCCCGAGACACGGGCTTATTAGCATTGACTTGCACGCGCACAACGGAGAGCGGGAGAGAGACCTCGGTTATAAAACCGATATTGCTTCGCGGCGTTCGAAGCGTTTTTAGCGACGCGCCGAAAGAACTGACCAATATATACAAGCAGTTTCGTTCGATCTCCCGGATTTTTAGTCCGCGTATTTGCAGCGCATTTAACGTATAGAAAAGAAACGGCAATTCTATCGGCGCCATTGTCTGTATTGTTACATTCGCATCGGCGTTAGTTAGCACGGGTATTGTGCGACTCGGCATTCTTTCCCCCTGATAAATTGATTTGTTGAAAAAAAAAAAAAAAAAATGCCCCGAGAGAATGCAATTATCGTGTGCTTTCCCCAAACCCATTAATTACAATGTATATGCGCAGCCTTGGACGTACTTTTTCGGTGAACTCATTATCATTACGCGAGATACCGTATTATACATTTTACTTTCAAACGGCATTTCGCATCAATCTCCCCAATTGCATAATGCCGCGGGGGTCGCCCCCTGTAATTTCGCCCGGCGTTATTTTTATCTTGGCGTTCGCCGTTGCTCGCAAAGTGTAATTACAGAATCATGCGCGAATTCGAACAATAAAAAGCCGCCTCGCGCCAAACACACGACAATGTAACCGTGCGCCTTAAAAAAGCCATCAGGGCCAACAATGCCGCGGTAATAACGCACATTTCGCGAAATGTATATATATATATCCCGCTTCGAGGAAAAAGTTTCTCTCCGCCTATTCTAATTGCAGACACATTTTTCCGGAATATATACCTTCGTCGGCGGCGGCCGATTTCCATTACACATCCTCGGCTACCGATCGATCCCCGCCGCTCGCAGCACAGTCTCTCCGACCTTCTCATTTCCTGAAATTGAAAACGCCCCCTCAATACACATCGCGAATGTCACGAGTGGCAGCTGGCATTACGTCAGCCCGCTGCGGACACGAATCCGATAGCGATCGGCCGAGCGGGGGGGCCCCCGCGCCGATATCGTGCCCGCGAATCCGATTCGATTAGCCGCGGCGCCCGTTCCAAGGCTGTAGAGAGCCGGAACTTCCGATTCACGTGGGCGCGGCTCGCGATCGCTCTCACGTTTCTCGCGCGGGGAGAACGGCATTATGCAGCGCTCAGGCCCGAGTTCACCGATCCGCGAAACGGCTCTCACTCTCGCGGCCGGCCGCGCGAAAAGTCTCGCCGGGCTATACGGGAAGGATATATACGCGGCGCATAAAGCTGATGGATTCTGACGCTGGAATTTTATTGCCCGAGAGACGCGAGGAGTGACCGCTTTGTGCCTTGCGATCGGATAATTGAATGGAATGCGAAATTGTACAATGGGAAACGAGCCCCGGCCGGTTACTTATTAAATGAGCGCTGCAGCGCGCTTTGCGTCACCGCCGGGGCCTTTTGCCGGGGTTGAAACATTTTTTCCGATCTGGGTTAATGAGATCGCTCGAGTTGCGGTTTACTCGTAATGTAGATTTTCTTAATTGTTCGCTTGGATGTTTATTATATTGGGAGCTAAGTCGGAGGCGCGTGCGTATAACTTTTCGCTAAACAACCTCGTAAATTGGCTTGATGACTGGGTATGTTTGAGAATATAAACTGTTTAATCTCGTGTACCACGCAGCTAATGGAACTTTAATAAGTTATAATCGGTTTTCTTTAACGAACCGACTTCGGAATTATTAAAATGCGGCCCGACGAAAAACAAGTCACGCTGTGCTTAGTAACCGATAAGGACACGATGAATGAACTTACAAATACGAGCGCGGATCTCTAGCGATTTCTGTTGGAACAGAAAGCCGGAGTTGTTTAAAGAAAGTATCCAATTTATGACAGGCCGTACCCGGCGGATAACTAAAATTATGCTTCCACGTATCCCGCAGCACATCAATGCTAGAAAACGGCGGTTCGCGCCGAATTTTTTCCCGCGAAATTTCTCCACCGCGAGCAGGTCCCAGCAAGCCCCCGAAGCTCATTAGCGCAGCGGTAAATCAAATTACGGTCCTCGGGCTCGCTCCAAAATTGCTCGAAAAGCCAGCGACGAAATTTTTAGCCAATCACCGCGCGGCGAGTCATTACACCCGTGACGGGCAAGGAATTGCTCCCGGCTCTGACTCCGGCGACGGCCGAGGAACGTGTCGCGAGTGCGTAATAAACGGGCGATCACGCCCTTTTCCTCTCGGTAGCGGCTCATTTGCGGCTGTCGGGAGTCGCCGCGCGGCGATGACGAGGGATGAATGGAACGGACTTTTATGGCTCTTGAGCAACGCGACTCCCGCGTCTTTCTCCGTCGGTCGGGGCCTTGTGATTTTAGCAGCTAATTACGCGCGTCCATTAATCTCTTGCGAAAATTAACGTCCGCCTCGCCGTGGCTCTGTATAAACGCTCTCCTGGCCTGATCGCTCTGTTAACTGTATTACGTGTATGTACAGTGTAATGATGCATTGTGGCAGTCTTAATTGTGCCGCGCTACGGAAACTTCGACGTAGGGTAACAATTATCTTTTCAGGAACAATGAAATTTCCCTCCAACGGGGCATTATGTGCACTCATATTTCCGAGGAGTTTATTGCGAGTTCGAGTCGACGCGGAAAAATGCCTATCAGCATTTTGTAATGCACTTGCGCCATTAACTTGGAATAATTATAATCATTATTAAAGTACTGGAAGTCGTTATTACTTCTATGCATTATTTTATCGCTCCGCAGTACAATTACTTTCGTTTTCTCGAAAAAAAAAAAAAAAAATTGGTAGTTTTCGCATCATATTTCTTTTCTATACCAGCGATATAAATTCTGCAAAAGCTGCAATTACCACGTGCACTTTAGTATTAGTTACAGAGCTGGACCCATTAGTAATTTTTATCGAACACTTAATTGAACCAGTTTAACTAAACAATAGTTGAGATAGCAGAACTTTAGATAATAGAAAGAGATTAAAAATTTGCCAGAGTTTCACAATTGACTAAATAATGATTTCGCTTTACAGGTGATCCCAGCCTGCCTGCTGGTCCTCGCCCAAGGGCGAAGGGTTCAGCTGCGGCCCCGAGTACAGGAGCCCCAGGTATACTACGAGGAGGACGAAGAAGCTCAACCTGCGGAAGTCGATGACTACGCTTCCCAGATCGCTTATCAGCCACGCACCAGAGCTCTGGCAACGCCACGCTCCAAGGACTCTCTGCCTAGCAACAAGCCACCGCCGGTGCAGACAATCCGCAATTACAACAAGGTCAACGACGACGGATCCTTCACCTTCGGCTACGAAGCCGCCGACGGATCCTTCAAGGAAGAAACCCGCGGCACCGACTGCGTCGTCCGAGGGAAATACGGCTACGTAGACCCCGACGGCAACAAGCGTGAGTTCACCTACGTCTCCGGCAATCCGTGCGACCCGAACGCCCCCAAGGACGACGACGACGACGACCTGTCGAGGAAGCAGGAGCCGGACGACGTCTCCGGACCGGCCAACTACCCCTCATCGAGACCGATCCAGCGGCAACCAATCAGGCCCAACTACCCCACGACCACCGCCAGGGCACCCACCACCATCTTCCAGTCCGAGTACCAGCTCGACGACGACGCCAGCCAGGAGCTCGAAGAGGAGAGCAAGCCCCAGGCCGTCCGGCCCTCCGCCTTCCGCCGACCGCAATACGTCCAAGTTGCCGCCGAACCCTCCTCCCCCGTCTACCAACCCGCACCCACGACTAGTCCGACGCTGTACCGTCTCGCTTCAACCGCGTCCGCACCCCGCTACAACCCCCCCACGACTCCGGCGCCCCAGCGCCAGTCCTTCTCAAGCTCAACCTACTACCAGCCCATTGAAACCAGCACCCGGTCCGCCCCCGTCACCCGGGCCCGACCCCAATCGGTAGCCATCACCCCCAGGCCCCACGTCGCCCAAGTCGCGGCCCAGTACGTATCGCCAAGCAGCACCGAGAGGCCCGGAGTCGTGTTCGCCCCACGCACCATCACCCCCGTGCTGTCGTCGACGACGGCGACGCCTCCCAGCCAGCACCTCGACTTTGCCGCCGAGCTCGAGCGCTACGTCAACTCGGTCGGCAGCCCCACCCCCAGGCCTCAGGTACAGTCGCCCAAGTACGCTAAGGCCGCCCAGGCCCAGGCCCCGGCAGCCTCCAGGCCCGATCCCATCTACCAGTCCGAGCTGGTTTACGATCCCGCGACCGGTCAGTACAACACTCAGCTTTATCAGACTCTGCCGCAAACCCTCGGCGATTTCAGCCTCAGTCACAAGCTCCAACCATTCGTAGCCACCCAGCAGCAGCCGCTGATCGGCCTCCAGCAGAGCCCGATCTACCGATCGGCCGCCTCCGTCCCCCAGCCGGCCCAGCAGCCGGCCCCGACCAGGCCCCAGCCGCCCCAGCCCCAGGAGGCCATCTATAGGAAGCAGCAGAGCCAGCTGCTCCAGCAGTCCCAGCAGCTCTACGAGCAGCAGCAGCGCCGACAGCAGCAGCCCGGCCCCGACAGGCAGCAGCAGCAGCCCCAGAAGCTCCAGCTGCTGCAGGACCAAAGGAACCCCCAGAACTTCTACTACATCGCGGCCGCGGCGCCCAGCGCCCAGCAGCACCAAGGGCCCATCTCCATCGGGCAGATCGATCAGTTCCTCCGCAACGGCGGCAACTTCTGAGCGGTCCCCCCGGGCTCCCCTGTTCAGGTGTTATCGAGTCAGTCTCTCTCTCTCTGTCTGCCCAGGCCCCCGTTTTCTCTCTAACATCTCCCTACTTTATGTTTCGTAACGGCGACCACTGCCGCAGCGCGCGGCTTGTACTTCCCCCCGCCCCACCCATCCACCCTGTTTTTTTTTCTTTTTTTTCTTACGCTCTCCAATATGCCTTACCAATGCTGCTACGACCGCCGCGCTATGGAGATAAATGGACGGTGATGTATTTATGCGCTCCCCCTATCGCAGGCCGAACGCGCCGATAGATGAATAGTAAATCGATGGGCGTTACGAGCTTTCATAACGGAGATAATGATATCGCCCCGCGCTCTTGTGACATTGGGATTGCGTTACGGTCAATGGACATTGTTCCCTCTCCGAGGTTTCAGGCCTTTTAGCCAACGCGACATATATATAACCTTTATCCGCGACGTCGACCAGATCGACGAGCTGATTGTCGTAACATTTCGGCCCATTAAAATTCTTTCTCGAATCTCCCAATCGAAGGGGGCCACGTTCGCTCTGCGCTCCGTCCATCGGAAAAGCACTCATTATCTCCGCTTGAAAGCGCCGTACGCGAGGTAGTGGCGACGATTCTCTTCGTCTCCGAGGCTCTGCGCTCGCTGGCCGCTGCTCCCGGCGAGCTCCCGTGGAAAGCAAGACACACACGCACGTCGAAAGAGAGAGAGAAAAGTGCACGCGCGCGCGACCGGAATTCCAACGGGGCTAAACGGTACCGCGAGGCACGAATACACGCCGATCGGGAGCGCGTGAACTTTCGATGCTCGGCGCCCGACTACGGAAAGTGAAATTCGGAGGAGAGGACTTTTAGTGCTTTACGGAAAAGCGGTGAAAATTAGTAGACTGAGAAACGTTAAATCAAACAGCTCGTGAGCCGACTGCACAAGAGGGGACTCTTTGTCTCTCGTTCGCCCGACTTCCTCGGGTTTTTCATACTTATTTTCGTTACTCTTGTTTTCAACCCGGAGCACCGACGGAATTCTTAAGCGGCGGAAACGACCGGCAATTTGCATCCGTGCGTTTAGTTCCTCGGTGTGGATAAATTACGTTCGAGCAAAAGAAGAAAAAAAAAACGCCCTCGAATATCCTTCCAAGAAACTGCTTTCAATTCGAAATGAGAAACTCGCGACTGCAAGCCTCCGCGCGGAGTGGCGCATTCTTTTTCATTTATTTTTTTTCGATCGTTTCGAAATCAGGCTGCCCCGATTGCAAAATAATCCGGCCGCTTATAAAAATGTCGCGCGCGACTCCCAGCATTCACCGCAGGCAATCATCCTAAATCCTACGGCTGCAGCCTCCGCGCGGCAATCGTTAAAAACCCATTGAAATTCTCGCGGCGCGCGCGACCTGCGCGAGAGAGTCTTAACACTCGTTCGAGGCCTCGTTCCCGCGTGTCGTTCGGAATCCGAGCGGGTAGAATTATCAGAGTACAGAACCGCGCTCGCTCCGGAATCCGCCGCGGAGGCTCGCGTTCTCCGGCGGTCGCGCGCGGGTAAAAGCCATCGCGAACACATCAGACGGACTTGGCCGATCGATCGATCGATCTGAAATCGCCCTTTCCCAGCCGTGGCGCAGGTTCGGTCTCTCTCCTGGCTCGGGTGAAAGCACGCCACTGCCAGCTGACGCAACGGCTCACGCACGGCGAGCACGCGAAATCGATTACCATGACGATATTACCCGCGTCGGGCTCGATCTCTTCTCCCGTAACTCGCGCTGCCTCTAACGGCCGTTACTTCATAATCGGCTTCTTGCTTTTCGGCGACGAGCACAGCTGGCAGAGATGCGTGGCGCGCGCTAAGTATCAAAGGGGCGAGCGGACGGGGTTACATTGTGCGCGAATTATGATCGAGCGCCGCTCGTAAATCGCAATTGGGATGATTTTTCAGGGGAGGGCGAATCGAAGATATTGCATAAATGCCGCGCGCGCGGACTCGGGTCCCTTATCTCGGGCAGATCGAAGCGAACAACGAAAATGCAACTGCCGGAGAAAGTTGTTGTGCCAAATCGATATTGTATACGTACCTTTTAATGGCGCGGAGAGTATCGGTAACGGGAGAGCGTTTATGCACTGCCGGCGAAATTAGATTCGTTTTCTTAAAACTGGGATTTATTGCTCATTGGAATTACAAAGCGCGCCTTTTTATTCGCGTTTACGGAAAAAAAAAAAAAAAAACTGAGCCGCGCTCGGAAAAGTCATTTGCACAATCGTAAAAGCCCTCTCAAAATCGGCCGCGAAGCAAAAAAAAAACACGCACTGCTCCCGAGAATTTCGCAGTCGGCCGAACGAGAAACCCTCCACCGCAGCTTTTAGAAAGTCCGGAAAACGGAATTCGGCCAGTCCGCACCGATCGTCCCATCCGCGCGATACCGATCGAGCTCCCGTATCTGTGTAAAGGTCAGCGACGCTGCCCCAGAAAGGCAGCGTCGGCGGCAGAAGGGGCTTCCCCCGGTTATTAATCAGGAGGGAGCTGAGAAGCTCGCGGGAATCGCCGGGAGATCCGATCGGCGCTGTATATACGTCGTTATGCAAGCGCCGAGCGCTCCGAAGTGAATTTACACGCGCGGCGCGCGATACGTGTATATGTGTGCGCCGGGCGAGCCTCTCTCTGTATTCGTTTATCTGTATCTCGAGTCTGCGCGTGAGCCCGGTTTTGTGCGCTCCGCGCGAGAAGCCGAGAGGCTGGATTTAATACTTTTGCATCGGTTCGATATCATTTTATTCGCGGTTACATAAACGCGGGAGGGAAGACCGAGCTCTCGGATTTTATGCGAGCTGAAACAATCGCGGGCGAGGAAAGGGGGGAGAACTTTCGTTTTCCGATGGTGCAAAAATTCGATCGAAATGGATCATTCGCCGCGACGTTTACGAGCGCAATGTGTGGATCGACCGGGGAAAATCTTTGGCGCCGTGTGAACCGCGACGAGTTCGATTGCTGTCTCAAAGAAAGGCGAGAGCCCCTCTTTTTGAATTTCAAATCTTAATCACTCCGGAGACACTTCACTCGATCCCGTAAAACTTTTGGTCCCCGGGTATTAAAATACTTGCAAGACTCGGGGTGCGATTTCCGGTCTACATCATAGCTTCTCGGAAGCGCGAACAAAGCTCCGCTCTCCGTTTTTCAGCCTCGCGTCGTTCCTCGAAAACCATAATACAACTTCCGAGGCGCGTAACAATAACGGCGTGTAACGCGTCCTATTCGCCTCTCGCGCTCTCCTCGGGATCGAGCGGGCACCCGTTACATGGAGAGCGATGTCGAGCGCGCGCGCGCGTGCACTTTACTTTCATTGGCGCGTATTATACTCGCGAGAGAGCGAGAAGCCGAGCGAAGCGCGCAAGGCTCCCCGGCATTCTATAACGGCCGCTTACTTATGTGCACGTACGGTTTTCGCTTTCCAAGCGAAGGAGAGCCGCGGCGCATTTCCAGCGCGCGCGCGTCTGTGTGCGCGGTGCAAAAGCCTGAGAGCACACGAGCGGCGCGCAGACCCCCGGAGAGTCGCTCTCTCTCTCGCTCTGTGTGCTGTTTTAAACGAGGAGGGGAGGAATTTTCGTTTGCCGGGATTCGCTCGCAGTGACGATGGATGTGTATGCGCGCTCGCTTTTAATGCGCGCGGTTACGGAGCGCCTCTTCCTTACAGTTTTTTTTTTTTTCGCGGTGACGAAACGCGTATTAATTATGCAACGGTTACGATCTCGTTTCATATATATATGTATATGTATTGGGCTTTTTTTGCAAAAGGATTATGTTCTCGTTAACGTTTTCGTTACATTACTTCTGGTGTAAGGTTTGCTTAAGCGTTCGGCGAGAGAGCGTCAATAAAATCAATGAATTTTCATCGGCGCTTTATACAAACAATACACAGTGAAGCTATAAATTTTATGGCGCAAAAGTAGCCGAGAATTTCTCACATCCTTCGTGACTCGGGAAAATAGCGGCAATTCGACAGGATATATAGACCTTTTTATACGGCGCATCTCCGGGCCTATCATAATTCTGTACTTTATTTATGTATGCGTACTTATTACCTTGTAAATCGTACTGGCGATTTGAAATGTTTCTTCGACTATTCGAACTTTTGGAAACGCTTGATGGTCTGTTGAAATTGTCAAAATTAATAATTTTTATATATATATATGATATCGTTAGATTTTAGAGGAATGTAATGAAAATCGCTGGTGCGTATTAAGTCAATGCCTTGTATTGCGACACTGATGGATCGACGATTTTTTGTAAGAGCAAAGGATTCAATTTTCAAGTTTTATTTTATTTTATTTTTTTTTTTGTTCGCCAACTCAATATATTCGAGCGCTCGACAAGCTGCAAGATTGTAATCGACTTTTGACGGTCCATTCTGTACATATAAATATTATATTATTATACGAAATATTACTTAAGATTAATTGTGTACTTTATAGAGAGATACTTTTAATTATATCGATTACGAACTATCACTCTTCATCACTCAATTATTATGGATAATCGAGATTATTTCGTTATAGTTATTTTTATACTGTTTGTAAGTTTACGATCGTGAAATAAAAAAAAAACAAAGAACGTTACGACGAGAGTTATGATCGATGCCTTTATTACCACTCCATTCTGCATACAGGGTACATATACACTACGAGTACACACATACACATACACGACGAGTCGAGTCCTTTCCTCGTCGTATCGCCTTTACGACTTTAACCCAGTAATTTCTTAACGGACGATCGTAAAAGCGTACGAAGGGAAGCAGATCGCAAGTCCAACGAGCTGAAATGCTAAGTAAGTATCCGTGGATTACGTGGCCGTGTGCCTGCATCATTTTTTGGTGCTTGACGAAATTCTGCCGGTATCGGCTGAGAGGCTGTGGTTTATGGTAATAGTTAGGAATATTGCTGTTTCGATTATTATTAAGGATAGAAAGTCAGTAAGAGTTCTTTGCAATGAAATGATCTAACGCTAATTGATAATTTGAAATATTTTTTTTTGCGAAAGTATAATTAATTTCTCCAATTCTTTGGGTAAATTAAACTATTTTAAAACTATTTTTAAGTACGGCATACTTTATTGTTTATATATATTTAAGAGCTTATTGTAAAAATTTATAAACTAATAAAAATTATTACCGCTATTACTATAAAAGTAAGTATAAGATTTCATTGATAATAATGTTCCGTAAAAAGTACTTAAAAAGCTGTTAACATGCCATTTTATAAACAATCAGTTCATAAAGTAAGAAACGTAAATTTTGCTTGAGTGAAAATGAAACAAAAATACGAAGTTGATTTAACAGGTACAAGTTACTTTGAAATGTCTTTCCCAAATCAATAGAATTGAATTTCGAATTCGCACAGAAAGTGAAATCTCCATTCTAAATCACGCAGTGCAACAAAAAGGAATTTGACTTTTGAAAATGATCTAAGGCTTTAAAATGTAGTTATCTTAAAAGCGGATATTGAAATGGTTTACTCGCAAAGTTCGAAAGTATAAATTTTATTCATTTAGGAATTTGCCAGTTTTGCTTTTTGGAAAATTTCGAAATCAGAAGCTTTTAAAATAGAAATAAAAGAAAATGCAGTTGTAATACTAATTCTCTGTGTAATATTTATGGCCTTCAACTAACTGACGAATTCACGAAAAGGTCATAATAAAACACTTCTTGCTTATCTACGATACGTTTTATAAAAAGTTAATATCACTTTACGGTTCTTCTAATCTATATGTTTAAAAGAAACTCGAACCATCAAAATTGTGCATTAAGGAGCCGAGGCCGATTAAATTAAATTAAAACCCCAAAAGAACCCCGCATTCCTGAAACTCTTTCGAAACAGCACCTTTAAAACTTAAGTGCGACTATTAGTGCAACCGCAAAACCTTAATTAATTATTAAAAATGGCCGCTCGTAAAGGCATTTTATATTCAATAAAAGCGTCGGTAAAAAAAGGTTTAATGCCAATTTACGGCTTGTTCATCTCCCGCCCGGCGATCATTATCCTCGAGAAGCGGGAAGTCAACGATACCGAGAAGCCGCGGTAATTCCTTATTAAGTAATTAAGTGTTACGATCTCTCCTCTCCGCAGTCCCATTTCGCAATCGATACACATAGACGCGGAAAGGCGGCATTGGCGCGTCAATCCCGAGAAACAATGAATTCCAGCTCTCTCGAAAATTCGCCTCTCGCGTGTAGGCACACGGACGTTAATGTGTAACATTAAAACGTAGCTCGACTCCGCCTCTCTCTCTTTCTCTCTCTCGCCGCTCGTTTTCTCCTTTTTCACGCGTGTCGTCCAGATTCAAGCGTAAACAGCCGATCGGCAGAAAGTCACGCTGCACTTATACGGAAGTTACTTCCGCGCTCGGGAAATTAAGGAGGAGGAGAGAGAGAGAGAGAAGAAACGCGGATTCCACGGCTGTAATGAGCAGGTTCGTTACGATGCCGGGCTTACGTGAAAAGCGCCGAGCGCGCACTTTAATTCTATTAGGGAAAACTAGTTTTTAAATATTCAGCATTCCCAAGCGAGCGGCGCGCTGCTCGGTGCGCCGCGACTATTTTCCAAACCTGGACTTTTCGAGCTTCGCAACATAATGTGTGACATAAGGATTTTGCAACGAGGCTTCGAGGTAAGGTGAGTTTAAGGGGGAAATACGTGTGTTTTATTAATGATGAAATTTAGTGCTTAGAGAAATTTCTGCTATTTTCTTGGGCTATTTATTGCCTTATTCGTGGTACTAAGGACGAAAACGGTAATATTTTTTTTTTACTGCATTGTAAGTGAATACAATCTTGATTTTCACAGATTCATTGAAACTTTTTTCTAAAGTCGCTTTATTATATTTTTTAAATTAATAAGTAACTTATTTTGGATGTTTATTCAAAATTTTGAAATTAAATATTTATGAGAATACTAATTTAAAACTCATGCGAAATATATTTTAATTTTTGATACGTCATATTTTTTAGTACAAGGAAATTTCGGTAAAAATGTCGAGATTTTGTTTTTAGGATTTGGAAAAAAAATTTTAATTTAAAAGTTACCTTGAGGAATAAATTATAAGTTATACAAAATCAGGGTAATTTTAAATTAAAATTAATGGACTATAGGGTTAAAATTGTTTGCTACATATTACGAAAAAAGTTTAACTCCCAGCATGAGATTCAAAGCGGAATTTAGAAACATTCTTTTCGAACGAATTTATGTACTAATTAAAATCAATGCACAAAGCGCCCAGAGAGTGTTAGCCTTTATTTATGCGCCAATTCATTGTAATATTTTTCAGCATCAAAGAATCGATTAAAATTTTTCGCATTTCCTGCCGAAGCAGTTTCACTCTCGTCCATAATGAAACCCTTTCTTTTTCCAATTACGGAGAACATACGTGCGAAGAACGAAAGTGAAAAGAAGCAAGAGAGAGAGCAAATCATCCGTACTTCATTTTTTCTCCCTCACTGCTCGCGGTTATTCGATGCTAATGAGATTTGACTTAGCCTTGTTCTCACACAGCTGCACGGGTAAGGTGGCTTATATTTAGACGCGCGAGAATTTTGATAGCCGAACGGTTTGTTTTCTTGGCTGCCTCGCGATAAAAGCGGCGTTCACGCATCAAGTGCGCCGTTATCCGGGTCTGCCATCGATTTTCGAAGCGTAAAAATTAGCATAGGCCTGGTATTAGGCCGGAAGCTAATGATAACGTGGGAGTTCGAAAGATCATCGAATCAGTGAAAGTAAACGAAAGCGAAAAATGGTAAAGGAACGTGCGGGCCGCCTGGATCTTTTCATTGTGATTTCTTTGGCGCGTGTAAGCAAAGGCCAATTAATAAACGACCTGATTTTTTTTCCGGCTTGTTTAGGAAACGATTTAAATTGTCTGAAATGCATCAGATATTTTTCAATGTAAATTTGAGATGCGATCTGGCAGTTATACCTTGTTGAGGTGCTGCATGAGTATATTTCAAACGTATTTTTTGGATTTACATATTTAATAAATTATTGAATTAATTAAAGCCGGATTAAAGTCAGGAAGTACTAGACTTTTGGCGTTATCTATATTATTATATTATTATCTATATTACACAAAATTGAGTTTTCATTTTTTCAAATTTTCGTTGCATTAACTAGAAAAGTTTTTTGATCACATTTTCTTAAATTTACATAAGTACCGGATATTACAAATTAATATCGAAATAAATTTTTTATAAACTAAAAATGTTTGAGTTTTTTTTTTAAGAGAAATTTAAGTTACAAAATGAATTAGTTTTGGGATAAAAAATAGATTTAAAAATAATTTTAAATCATTTTCTTTTATTCATTTTTCTGAGGCTCAATCTTTTTATTCTTACGTGCTTAAAGGTAAGTTTTCATTTGGCAATGATAGATTCACATAAACTTATCTAGAACAGTAAAAAACCATTAGCTTACATAAGTCTCACGGTTAAAATAATTTTAGGTAATTGAACTTAATGAATAAAATGTAGCGCAATCGGATTATACTTGCAAAATGGGCCTACTCTTTCAAATAATTAGATAATCATTTAATTAATTTCAACAATTGAATATCCCCCGAGCACATTCTAACGATTTTCTTTCGACAGACGGCATTATCGTGTAAAAATGCAGACCAATTTTGTCCTGAGAGTGAAAACGAGCAAGCCTAATGCGACAGGTTCCCGGCATTTTCAACAATGTAAGATGCTTCGATGTAAAAAGTAAGAAAGTCTTAATTAACGAAACTTGCGAGATGCCTCATATTGAGTTATTATTCCTCGGAGTAAAAAGCTATACGGGGTTCAGTAAGAAAGCAATCTTTTATGCTTTGACGTTTCAGTAGTAAATATTTTTTTTTTTTTTTAATTAAAAACGTGGAGTTTTTTTCAGTGTCTGAAATTTTGGTATGCAATATTTTAGCGGAATTGATAATTAAAATAGGTTTTGAAATTCATTCCTGAATTTCGCTTCGCCTCTAAATAAAATTTAAAATTATTTTTGTTAGAAATGTTTCATTGAATATATAAAGTTTAGTAATTTCTAATTAATTTAAACTTAGAAACAAAACGACGATGCCGGAAAATTGTAATTAAAACCTTTTTTAAGTCCATACTTTAAATTACGCTACACAAACATTTTTAGTCATTTGCTCTATTTACCTAAATTAGCAAATAAAATTAGCAGTATTTTAACTAGAAATTAAAATTACTCGTTCATTACAGCCGAATTAAAATCTCTATAATTATTAACAGAGCCATAAGCGCGTTGCGTTTATTGTTCCCGAAAGCAATTAACGACTAATTGACGAAGCTTCACACTTCTCAAAATTAAAATATTAATCACCCTGCGTCCCGGCATGCTAATGTCTAAATTAAAATACAATGAACGAAAGCTTCGACTTCTCCCAGTCCAACAGTCCCATCAACCACGTTCTCCTCTCGCGAAAACTCATTCTCAGCTCAGGCCTCGCGAACGAAAGGCCAGCGCGGCGTTAAACGTCTCCTCGCTCACGATGCGCAGAGCCGTGATTTATGGGAGCCAATATCGTCTGGTGAAGGTGTCGCATAACCTTGACCGAAGAGGAGATAAAGGTCACTACGTGCCATCGCCGCGCGGCCGCCGTCGCCGAGCTGCGGATTCTTACAGCTGCGGCGAAAGCCGAGCGCGCAGCTCCTGCTTTCTCGGCGGCGAAGAACGCCTGCCTGCTCGTTTTTTCCACTCCTTTCCCCTTTACTTTGCGCGCGCGAGCAGGTAGTCACTTTGTAAAACGATCGCTATTTATGCTCGTGATCTTCGCGAGCGTGTTTATTGAATATTCACGGCGCGTCGGGGGGCTTTTAATGTATTATATAGGTATGTGGCGCGTTTAGGTCGGAGGCGTTTTCCGAGCGAGTTTTTCCGAGGCGGCGCAGGTTTTTGCGCTCGGCGCGCGGATTGCTTTTCACGAAAACCTGTTCGATACAAATTACTCAATATTTTGTAAGAGCTTCGGGCGGCCTTTTTTAGTTTGTATAGGTGGCGTACGTGTGATATTACATGGAAAACGGATCGTAAATAAGTTTTCGCGATTAATGTCTGGAATTTATTGTCAGTATTTCAGCGGATTTTGCTCCTCGGCTATTTTAAATATTCCGTTGATGTTTATTTATGGCTCCCTTAAAATGTGGATACAATTTTTTTTTTTCATTACGAAATTTTATGGCATTATTTGTACAGCTCCTCGTCTTGAGTGCGTTTAAAACTTGAAAAAATACTTGAAATTTGTAAATAAAACTGTTTATCATAATAAATTCAAAATAAATTATTTTTAACTTATATAATATAAATTTATATATATTTAAACTTGATTTATTCCGTCTAGCGATTGACTAATTTTATAACTTAAAAACTGTTTTATAATAATCGTTTTGCTAATTACAAATTAAAATTTTATGTATATTTAAATTAACAAATTGAAATTCCACTTCCTGCCTTATAACCCAACAACAGGGGTCATTAAACCTTAGCATTTTCCATTTTCCAGAAAATTAAGAACCCGGTAATTTCGAGTAATTAAGTCGTTCATGCGGATGTTTCTGCGTTACGTAGACTAATGTTCGGGCGTGTTATTGTTCAGATGGCGGCATAACGTCGCGTGATAAGATCCGGCGGCGATTGCGTCGTTTAATGGTACTGAGACAATTTTTTTTTTCTTTTTTAATGGCCCGTCTTGAGCAATGTTTATGTCATTAACAGTTGTCAATTGACTTACAGCGGTTAACGCGCTCGCACGCAAAGCTCTCTCGCTGCGAAATTTGTTTTACTTTCCATTTATCATTAAATCATTAACTCTTCAATCATGCACGATTAAAAATCAGTTGTGCACTTTCACTTTTTTCTTGGCCTGGCGTGCCGAGGCACTTCCTGTTAAGTATAATAGTTATTAACATTGTACAATTTGTAAAATAGGGAATTTTTTCTTTTCTCCTAGATTGACTTGAAAGAAAGGTTTATAGGTACTGGTGTTTACGGGAGATTATGTACTTACTACTGGTTACGTGTAAATATCATAAAATATTTTTCATCTTTTATAATAATTTTTAAAGAAATCGAACTCTTGAAATTGTATTCTTCTATAAAGAAGTATTAATTTATTTTTTGCGTTTTATTATAGTAATTAGATTCCGGCACATAATATAATTCACCAACTTTAAGAAATTTTGTAATTCTTTCTAGTATACGTAAAAATCATTATGATTTCAGGCTTGATCATAAATTTCGGAAAAGAATCCTATTCAAGAACGAGTCAAACCACAAAAAATCATATGATTTATTTTAAATAAAAATTTTGAATAATGTTGATTGCTTATAATTATGATTTAACTATTAATATTAAAGAATGTGTTAAAATTAACATCATAAATTTCCCTTCTTCAGTACTTCATAATACAGTAAACACATTCCTATTCGATGCAACCCGTCATACACAGGTGTATAAGAGGAAGCATACTTTCCAAGCGCAACGCAAAGTTAACGTCACTCTAATTTGTTCCAAAAAAATTATTTGCAACTAGTAATCTATACTAAATTAGAAGTGCGCAAATGGATAAAATATTAAATTATTTAAATATTAACATTGACCAATATCTGATACAAATGTCATTCCAGAACTGACACTTAAGAAATGGCAACCCAGCAATGACAGTTCAGAATCAGTGGTCCATCACCGATATAGATGATAAGCAATAGTCAAAAATCTACAAGAAGCTGGAAGCCAGCTCACACAATTACGCAGCGCAGTGCCTTCTGTGCAAAATTTACTCTACAGCCGAGTCGTATTCTTTCTGCATTTCGAGGCATGAACTCGCGAACGGATTAAATATCTCTCGAGATGATTAAATACCGGAAAAACGGCCTAGCAGCATCTCAACCACTGGAGTACGAATTTCCCGCCATCCCCTTGATGCATCTTACTCAGCGTCAATCGAATTCTAATGGTAACATTTGGTGCTATCCAATTTTCATCCTGCAATCGCAATTTCTCATATCTTTCCCGCGATTCAAATCTCATGGCCTCCCAATCGTAACGTTATCTACCTTTTTACCCGTTGCCCCATATTGAACGATAATAAATAGAAATAAAACTTTTACGATAGCCTAATTTCATTACCTGAATTGCGTGAAAGCTTACGTAAGCCTTACACTTTAAAGTATAATTAAATAATTATGGGCCAAAGAATAAAAAAATTATTTTATTGTATTTTGCCACGAGGGATTAGAGAAATATGAGAAACTCGGATTACATAACGCTCGTATATGATTGTGCTTCGATAAAAATAACTACCACGCGCTCAAGAAAGTAAAGCAGATAAACACTTCTTAGCCGTTAATTAAGTAAAAAGTGATAAAGAAAGTGTTTATAAAGCGGTTAAATTTCGCCGGCAACAATGCGAGCGTAATTGCCGCGACAGCGCAAAAGTATCTCACGACTGGTCGTAAAAGAAAAAAAAGCACAAGTCGCGCGTGATGTGTGGCTCCACATCAGTTTCGTGGGACTTGACACGGACGACGTCCTAATCATCGCGGGGCGTCGCGACTAAGCGCAATTTACGACGAAAATATGCGTCATTGGAAGAGGAGAGATTTTTTTTTTAAGAGGAAGTCTGCCTTTGAGGTGGAAGAGATTTCGTGACGCTCGTAAAAGTCGCCGCCGAAAGAGAACTGGGGAAGAATGATGGCCTTTGCATTTTCCTTTGAACCGTCGAAATGGCAATTGTTCGGGACGACTGGTGAGAGTATTCTCTTAAATCTTTCGCGCGAACGTTACCAGAGCAAATTTATTCGTAATTTCGCGAAATATGTGGTGGTTTAAAAGTGTAACCTCATTTTTTGGACGTTGTTTATATTATTTTGATAAAATTGTTTAATTGTCCTGGTCCGTCTCCCGATAAAATTCTAGTTTCAATATTTACGATTGCATTATAAAAATTTTATTATAATTTAAATTATTTTCAAAATGTTTGTTTATTAAATATTTTATGCTGCTTATTAAATTATTGTGTTAATTAATGCAGAAATTGATATAAGATATCGTTAAAACTTGAAGATACCTTACAAAGTACTAAAATTATTATAAACTAAAAATTTTTGACAGTTTTTAAATTTATACGATGTCAGTATAAAGGCAAACCTAAATTTACTTCTTCCAACCACCTTAACAATCATACAATATAATTATTGCGCATACATCATTTTTTGTTTAATTTGACGATGTTGCAAGGCGGTTTGCGGGTGTATGAGTGTGTATTCCCTCGTTTCGTTGGATGCAATGGTTTTTGTAAGCCCCGAGTGCCGAAAGAGGAAGACAATCGACTAGTTCCCATGCGAAGAATGTTGGTCATTTCGTGGGTAATGAAGAAGGCGTGCCAGTGGTATATCCGAATGTTCGCGCAGAAATGTCTGTTTCGCGCCCTAATTTACGGCTGTGTTTCTCTACATTTAATTTGATAACTTTGTTAAATTTCTGTGTAACTTTCGGGGTCTGAATTAAATGTGTGTGAAGGAATGTTATTAAAATGATGTTTTTGATTCAAAATAAAATATCATTTTTATCGAATGACAGTGAATGCAAAATTAATTTTATGTATTATCTCAATCATTAAAAATTTATGTTTAGTATTATATATATAATTTGATGATAAGCAAGAAAATAGGTCTATCTCTTGTTTTACTTACTTGAATTGCGAATGATCTGCGTATATAGTATACATCATACTCACAGTTTTACTTTCATTGATTTTTAATTTTTTTGAAGAATGTCTGCAAAAGTAAAATTAAATTATTGTTCAGATTATTTTTTTAACATGAAACATGAATGAGGTCTAAATTAAATTACAATAAGTATACATGAATTATTACAATCTAGTTATTATTTATTAAATGTATATAAGTTACTTTAAATCAATGTTATTAATACAAGCAATTGCCTGTAATAAAATTTTCTTGTTACCCCGACAGTTCAAGTTTTATTACCTAAGGTTTATATTGTTATTTATATACCTTCTTGCAAAATCGAAAAAACTTCTAGTTATCTGAGTCCTTATCAAACAAACGCATAAGTAACATAATTCTCAGTTATTCGAAAATTATATGGAAATGTAAAATAAAAGTGCGGCGGGAATACTAGATAGTTCGTAATACGTGGTTTTCCGTATTAACTCATAAAAGAATCTGTACTACCAGTATAACTACTATGGTCAACTAGAGCAGAAAACAGAGCGATTTGCCTTGCAGATAAGTCCGCCAAATTGAAACCGTTTTTACGCTTCACACCTCTGCAAATGTAAATCCAGCCAATTAAACCTATCGGTCTCTCGGAACGCTTATTTCTCTCTCAACACCTATGATTACGCCGAGCGGTTGGAACCTCGTTATCAGCCGCTCGGAACAAAAACCAGAGCAAAAAAGCCCAGATCGAGTCCCCGCAAATGAGCGAGAGCAGAAAAAGCGGCTAAAATCAAAACTTTCATCTTTCCCGATGGCATTTCTTCGCCACTGCGAATAATCCCCTCCACTCCTCCGAGGAAGTCTGAATTCTCCGCTGAAACAATATTCCCGAAGTGTGTGAAATCGTTAAGCGTCGCCGATAAGCGATCTTAATCGTCCGATGCATATTAACAGCAGCGCGCGAATGAGCAGACAGGTGGGTGGAAAGGGAGGGGGCAGGGGGCAGGGGTGGGGTAGCAAAAGCGTCGTCGCCTATCCGGGCGGAATCAAAGCCGCGGAGAGCCGCGGAGATGCGAAATACCCCCATCGGAAATTGCGTGATGTAATAATTGTCCTGTGGGAGTGACTCCAGAGATTCGGAGTCGACTCCGCCGCCACAATGGGTCCCCCGGTATTGCTGCACAGTATGGGAAAGAGCTGACTATTGTTACACATTTTACAGTCTACTACTACTGTTCTTAAGAGCCGGCCGAGGAGTCAACTCCCACGTGGCTTTCACTTGTCCCCGCGAGTCTCCGCGCGGCGAGTCGTCCGCACGCGCTTATTTTAGCGTCTCTCGAGCTTCCCTCCCTCCCTCCGGGCGCAGACAACACCGTTTTCTTATCTTTTCTTTGCCGCAAAAAAAAAGAAAAAAAAAGAAGAAACGCATTGCTAAATTTAATTTTTTTTTCTCCTGCTTTTTTCGCCGCGATTCTCTCAGGAATCATGCTCGTGAGTCTGCTCTTTTAAATCCGCTGCGACGGGTTGCATTTGCAGCCGGGTTCATTCCCACTAAGGTTGGAAATAAAATAAATGAATTCTTTGGCAATGCCGGTTTTTGTTTGTAAAACAGAAGATGCAGGAGGCGGGCTTAAGAAAGACACCTTTTCCGATGCGGTGCCATTTTGCGAGAGGAGTTTCGATTTGGAAAGAGATTTAATTTCACGACTTCGCACCTTCTTAAGAAAGTCTATTGTTGAGATTGACTTATAAATATTTTCAAAAATTCAAGAAAACGATGTTTTAAAAATAAAAAATTTAATAAGATTAAATGGGAGATTAATTAATTAATCATGAAATTATTGATGTACACGTTAATCGCATATTTTGCCCAGGGGCACATCTGTGGAATAATGCACCAAATAAAATAGTAAATTGTAATACAGAGACTTCGAGTTCAAAATTCGTGTCAAAATACAATTTGCTATCTTCAATATACTTAACTGCTTCGGTACTTAATATGGATCCATAAATTTTTGTAATTGAGCAGATTTAATAAAGTACTCAAATTCTTAAAATTTAATTTAAATTCTCTAGAATTTAAATTAAATTTTAAGAATTTGAGTCTAAGATTCTAGAAGTCAAAGTATAACAAAAAAAAAGAACCTTTTCAAACTAAAACGTCGACCAGTTACATAAAAATCATTTGAGCAATTCGAAAATCGTCGACTTCAATTTTCCTTAGCCTCCCGCGAGTACCCGATTCTCAGCTCCGCACCGAGCGGAGGAGGAGGAGGAGGAGGAGGAGGGGCGCGGCGATGATTTCGGGGGTCGTCAAGGTTGAAAGCGCCGAGTGGAGGCGGCCGAGGAGGAGGGTGGCGGCATAAGTGTTGTGTCACTCTATATATAACGGCGCGCAACACCCCGCTCACATCATTGTCAACATTCACCGCATCCGCGGTACCATGTTTTCCAGTCCCAAGGTACTCCACCGCCTCCTCGCTCGTCGTTACACTTTTCTTCGCTCAGTGAATCAGTGCGCTCGCCTCCGAGCTCGTGCTCTCGCGTTACTCTTGCGGCGTGTCGTTCTATTTCTTGGAAATAAATATCGCGCGAGTAATTCAGTGTTAATGATTGGATTCTGTTTGAAAGTCGATAGGTTGCTTTTGAAATTGGTACATTCAGTGAGACAGTTGTGCTTGGAATGAAATGTGAAATAGATTAAGTTGTTTAGTAATTGTTGTTGCTGATTGGATATTCTTCAAAATGTACTTTTGTGCTTCGGGTCCAACTAAATTATTTTTCAAAAATGTATAGAAAACGCTAAATTACTTAGCTTTTTGAAAAAATATTATGCAAAAAAGCTTTCTGTTTTAATTTGTTTCTAATCGAAAATATCGGCATATTTAAGCAAATATAATATTATCTATTATGGGTTTTTATATTAAAAATTTTATTTTAAAATCAGTCCGTTCAACGCTTCCATAATTTTTTAGTACAAATTTTTTTGCATTGCCTTAGTTTTGTAATATATTAATACATAAATCATAACTCATTTCAAGATGACGCCGTGGCTCATGGCATTTATTTGCCTGGCAACGGCTGGCTGCTCCAATGTGACAGATCAGCAAACGTCCGAGAGTCAACATGATCAACAGGTTGCTATCTTAAAGCAAATTCGCAAACTGAACGAAGATGGCTCTTACACTTATGGATATGAAGCTGGTGATGGATCTTTCAAAGTAAGTTAATGTTCAGTGCAAAGTTACTCGCGTCGACGAATTAATTTTTGTATTTAATTTTATAAAAGTAGAAAATCAAAGTAATTAAAGAAGTCTTCAAATTTTTTTCATTTTTACTTTCAAGTGACTTTTACTCAAAATTTTTTAGTTAATCAAATACTGGCGTTTAATAAATTTAATCATAGACAGTAGAAAATTATACTCAGTTTGTAGTTTCTTAGTTAAAATTAGTTGACAAATTTAAAAAGTGAATCGTAAATATTTGATAATGTCAGGTCGAGAGCCGCGATGTATTAGGAAACATCAAGGGTACATTCGGTTTCGTCGACGCGACTGGCGAAATAAAGAGAGTCTCCTATTCCTCGTCCAATGGAACGGGCTTTAAATCAACCACCGTCTCACCGTTACAGGAACAGATATCCGTAGTCCAGAGCATACCTCGCAACAATCGTACAACTACCACTAAAAAACCAAATATCGTCTACGCGACATCTACAGAATCATCTACTAAGTCATCGGTGGTTCAGTCGATTCCCAGGACCCGTAAACCAGCGACGCTTCCTACTACTTCTACCACTACAGGTTCATCTACAGAAAATCCTAGGCCGAGTTATTTGCGTCCAAAAGGAAGACATCGCTTTATTATTAATGGCCAACAACGTCCTTTGGTACTCGAAGAAGAAGAGATTATAGACGAGGATTCTCAAATTACTAGGCCTAGTGCTAATGATAAGTCATCACCTTTAAGAAAAATTATCTTTTCTAAACGGCCGATAGAACAAAATTTGCGTCCGATAACTGAGGAATTTGAAGACAAAGAAGAAGAAGCTAAAATCACGACGGGCAATGCATTGAGGAGACAGCTTCCGGAAGAAACGACTAAGACAAGTACTCCTGTCGTCGAGCCAGACGACGACCACGCTGACGTGTACGGGGGAGCTTTGTCAACATCTCGCCCTCTTTTCACCACAACTACTCCACCACGAGTAGTTCAAAGAGTGAATACACTTAGGAACGATCGTCAAAAGCACATATATATCAACCAAGATAACGGACCAGCTCAATTCGATCAGGGTAAACGTGCCTACGAACAGCAAGAAACTAAAAACCATCAACAAGAAGATCGTAACACCGCTCAACAGGTACTCATTCGCACCACTACTCGTGCTCCCTCTGATCCCAGAGAATACATTCGTCAAAACGGAGAACCCATTTATGTGCGTCAACAACCTGAAGCCTACCTGAGGGACCTTCCACCAGGAGTAACTCTTGTTCCAGCACAGGAAAACAATCTCGAAGAAGATCCACGATATCGTCCTATTCCTTTGAGTAGACTGCTACTGAGACCAGAATTCAGTAGATTACTGCCAAGTCAGCAGCCTTTGTATTCTGGCTCTACAGAAGCTAATGTCCATTACATTACGGATACACCACCAGCTGCCCAAGAGCAAGAGGAAGCCGCGCCGCGAGTTCCAGTTAACCCAGCCTATTTGGCCCGTCAAAGGGCTGCCTATCAACGTCAGTTGCAGTACCAAGAAGGACTCGCGGATCCGCGGCGACCTCTATTACGGCCTGTTCCAGTTGCTCCAGTCCCACCAGCACCTCCAGTTCCTCAAGACGAACGAGAATACCAAAACATAGCTCCAGAGTATCAATACAGAAATCAATTGGCTTTGCCACCTGAACCTCCAAATCCTATTGCACCACCTTTAAGTCGTCGTGACTTTCAATTATTGTTGAGAAGACTTTTACTCAGTCAATACGGGCCCCAAGCTCTAAGCTATCCAAAAACTTATCTCGAAGATGCACTTTTAGATCAGCAACCTTATCCTTCTTACCAACCTGTATACCAAGCACCAGTTCCAAGGGCAGAAGTTCCCTACCCTCCAGAGCCTATGGTACCAGTGGCACCAGCACCTCCACCACCCTACCAAGAACGAGTTCCTCTAAGAAGGGCTTCTATGTACTCTCGAGCCATCAATCCTCTCTACCAGCAAAATCAATACGAAGAATACCCAGAACCAAGGTACGCCAAACGCGTTTATAGACAAAAATTCTACACGCAAGAGGTTCCAGATGACGGTGAAGAGATTTTACCACCGCAAATCAGAGAAGCTCTTTTGCTAAGAATGCTGCAGTTGGCAATTAACGCCGAGAGGCCAATAGCCATGCCAAATACTATGATCGTTTCGACAACGGCGCCACCAACCACCGCCAGATACCGCAAATCAGGCCCAGTGAGGAGCGTCCAAATCATAGGAGAAGACATCGAGGAGGAAAAGGAGATGAGAAAGAAGATGTAGGTTGTTGAATCACGGATACCAATACATATGCATCAACACCAAGCGCTGATCGAAGTAGCTCTAATGCATATTTTATTACTATTTATTATAAATTTTATATGGAAGTATTATTTTTGTAAGTTAATATATTAAGACATTTTATATAGAGTCATCACGTTTTTTAAATGTTTGCGTTACAAGACTTTGTATTTGATTAATTAGCCTTTTTAAATGGTTTTACGATAGCTTTACATTGTTATATAAAGTTTAAAAAACCGATGACTGCACTACTGCTCTATTTCTCTACTGTGAAAAACTATGTTATTGCATTATTTACTCCTATTCTTCACGCTACAATACACTTAAAATATGAAGTACTCATGACACTAGTATTGTACCCAAGGAAGATACGTTTCTTTTCTAAGATATCGTAAGATCGCAAAAAGAAAACTTTGTAAATACGATGAATTATGTAAACTACAGTGTAATATAGAATTATAAGGACGCGCGTTTTGCGTCCCCCTTCTCTCAATTCTCCTTACATCGACGAAAATAAAGAGCGAGATAAATGGATAACGCTCCGAGTGTGAGAATTCATTTCGTAAGCCCTGAAAAGAGCCGCCGAGGAACGTAATGACGCGCCGCTATGCGTCGGTAATAATTAGCATCGCGCCGAGAGCAGCAATTGCAACACGTACACTTCGCGTTCCGAGCAGGGCGGAGTTCTCCATGGGATTTCGCGCGTACAGTTTCCACGCATTGAAGTCTCTCTCTCCGCGTGCATACGTGTGGCTATGTTTTTTCGCGATCTGTCTCTCTCGCGAAAGTGTAAGAGAGGCCGGCGTGTGTCATTGTGGGAGGCAGAACGTGGAAGCAGATGAGACTTTTCCATCTTTCGAATCTTCCCGCGCGAGCTGATCTAAGAGCGTTGATTGCGGATTCCAGGGAGGCTCGTTCTCATATTTTGCTTTCGGTCGTTTAAGTTCGGGCGTTTGTTTGTATTCGCTTCGCAGTTTACCTGAAATCGAGGTAATACGTCTTTTTCAAAATTGTACATTCGAGGGATCCTCTGAAAATATTCAATCAGATTTTTTATGAATAAACACTTTATTACTGTATATTGTGACTTATTACTTTTATTTTTTGAAATAAATATAAAAATAATTATACAATTTGACTTATTTTTATTTTCACCTTTTGCACTGGGATTATTTTTTGACTGAAAACTATTTTAAGAAAATTATATACAATAATTAAAGAGAACATGAGAGAATTTCAACGATGGCTTGAATGCAGACTTTCCCTTCATAAGATCAAAAAGCTAGTTTAAAAAATATTCGACATAATTGAATGAAACTTTCTTTCTCTAAGCATCATTTGAGACAGAATGGCAGTCTATTTAAACTGCGTGGTTTACATTCGCATGCGGAAATGATTTGCATAGTCTACAGCTTGCGGTGCCTCCATATGTTATCATTATTAGCCAGGAGACAGCGATTTATTTAATGACCACTTCCGCCTGAACGAGAAGGTTGCATTTTTTTTGTTATCCTTTCAGCACGAGAATCTGCGGAGAAAGACGGTGCATTTTTACTTTGAATTCTCTAATTGAGCAACTCATGTACTTTTCACATTGCTCAAAAGGCTTTTCTCCGCTCGCGAGACAAAAGCCTGCCACTCACTATCTCATGAAAAATTTTGCAAACGTATAGTAAAAAGAATGAAGTTCTAGAAAAAAAAGGAAAGTGCTCGAATAAAATGCAGGACGAATAATAATGATGTGCAATTTTTCAAATTTATTACTGAACTAAATTTAAAATATTCCAGAGCAATCCAGGGGCAATTAATTATAATTAACTTTAATTTTTTTATTACCCCATAAAAAGTTGTTCTATTTTTAACAATCAGTGCATCCTTCGTTATTAAATGCAGTACTGAGAAATTCTACGTTACGCATCTCTGCGTCTTGGAGCAATATAAAATGTAGACACAATAAATTCTCCACTTACTGATGTGTCAATATCATTTGCATTTTCTCACGCTACAAAAGTATAGGGAGCATAAATATTTATAGTTCTAGCCTGTCTTACTTCTGAAGGTAAAATAAATTCACCTCGAACAATTGAAAGTAGTTATGATCAAAATATATTTTTGAACAATGCTCAACATACATAATTGAAAGTTTACAAATAACAATCATATATGCAATAATAAAGCGTAGAATTTATAAATTATTTAACAACTCACTTTGTTTGGCATTTTCGTACTATGTGTATTTACATTGTTGATGCGTTAACATCGTTTGTTCTACATTATCTATATCTTATATATATAACAGTTTTCACTTTTTACAGTTTTCACTTTAGTTCATTATTAAAAACATACTAAGGAATATTTTATAACGTTTGGACTTAAACGATTCTATCAGTATCTTTAAAGCAACAACAAAATTGTTGCAATGCTTAATCATTTTGAAATTATCATTTCTTTAATAATACAACCTTCTAATTTCAAATCAGGAAAAATAATTCATCTGGGTTAAAATGGCAAATATTTTCAAGAATCTATGATTTCTTAATATACAATCAACTTTTCATTTTTTTAATTAAACGTTAATTCATAAAGATTTTCTGAAACTACATAACATTTTGTATTAAAAACATAGGAACCGCAGTTCTTAATTTGTCCCCAAATTCTTTACAAATCAGATTCCCAATCATTACAGTTACTCCAAGGAAAAAATCATAGTTTCACGAAAATAACCCACGTGTATTTACATAATATATATATATTAGCATTTATAATCACACTGCTTATCACTCGTTGATGACCGATATCGTCGAAAGCATGGGCGTAGCTTCCTTGTCCTTTTGATCCTCCTTCTGCTTCTCCTCGTCTTCCTCGTCCTCGTAGGGATTGTAGGGCTCGGTCTGCACCCCGACGTCCTCGTAATCGAGCTCCAGCACGTCCTGCTCGTAGATGACGTCGTGGCTGCGCGGACGAGCCACCGACGGGATCCACGGCTGCGGTACGCCTTTGCCCAAAGCCAGGAACACCGCCGCGGTTATGAGCAGGACGATCGACGCTACGCCGAACACCAAGCGCCAGGAGCCGGCGATCTGAAATCGGGTGCGTTTTTTGGGTTGGTGTAATTAGTGTAATTTCTTTAGCAATTCAATCTCTATAGAAAGGCGTAAATTTAGTGCGAATGACACAGCGATTTTTGTTTTTTTTTTAATTATGGTTTACAATTTCTTGCTGCAGAAAACCTTATTCGCTTAACTTGAATATATTTGTTAAATTGAACGATAAAAAAAAAATGAAGTTTTAGTATTTTCTTGTTAATAATTGTACAATTTAACCTACTTCTTTAGACGAGTACATAAAATGCAGGAAAAACGAATTTATGATTTATTTACTAGGAGGTAAAAACTTTCACCTTTAAAATAATTTTGTGTGTAATAAAGTGAAATTTCCCATTATTAATGTAACCACGCACTTCCGTGACACAAAGTTCAGTTTTGTTTGTAGAAAATTTCAAGTATGAAATATCTCACTGCTTCTCATTTTCTAAAGAATTAAATAGCTTACGAGTAGAGTGTAAAAATATCCAATAAATCCAATATATACGAGCATCATTTAAACATTTCGATTTCCCGCAACATTTACCACAGACAGAGCAATAAAAGCCCAAGCCAAGCTCCCAGAAAGACCGAAAGCAAGTACATACCAAGCCCGCACATTCACGCTGAATCACTCACTCGGCCAGCATAAACAGCCGATTGTCAAACGTCAATACCACAGCAAACCCATGCCTCCCTCAATCTCTCAATTATAACCTCGCAGCGGGCTTTCTCGCTCGTTCAGCCCGCTTATCTAATAAAAATCTCTACTCACAGATCCGTGGAGCGCCTGCGTGACGAAGTAATTGGCGGCGAGTAGGCCCGCGGCGCCGAGGGTCGAGCACAGGGCGCAGGCGGCCGCGGCGCAGGCGGGTGACTCGGCCGGTGCCAGGTCGGCGATGGCGGCCAGGGCGCCGGCCGGCGCCGTGCCGCTCACCAGCATGGCCGCGATGCCCAGCCAGGCCGCGCCCAGGGCCTGGCAGCCGGCGTAGCCCGCCACGAACAGCAGGGCGGCCGGGATGAAATGAGCTGACGGACGGAGAGCGGAGTGGTTTCATATTGATTTTTATTAATGTGCAAGAGGCAGATAATAGCGGTGCTAAGGTATATTTTGGGTTATTGTCGCAAAAGAAATATTGTCATTAGTTTAATGAAGCATTTGAATCTTGTATAGAATTTCACGGTGATAGTAATCGTATTAGCCTAATGCGGAAGTCGATAAGTCGGTTTAAATTATCGGCAGACTTTCAAAACGTAACGTCAGAAATTCCGTGCAATTTAGCAGTTGTAAACGTGAAATGTAATTTCCGCTCGAATCATAAGTAAAAAAAAAAAAATGTTGCAAAACCAACTGCGCAAAGATTTTTCACAGACAAATTTATTCTTTCCGCTAAAATATAAAAGTGTCGTAATTTGCTTACCAGTGTATACAACCAGTTTCCTGGCTGTCGTTGTAGACACTATTTTAGATTCTCTCACGTGATCAACGAGCAAACCACACGTGAGCGCCGCCATAAAGTGCCCGATGTGAGGCAGAGTCGTCAGCACGGAATCCTGGATCAGTAAAATTCTATAATTACAGGCTTTCGCAAACGGTAAACGTTCAATTAATGAATCTAGAACACATTGCAAGGTCAGACTTTCAATTGTATATATCTTCGTGTAATCAAGAATTCTTTGATAAATAGTTAGGATGTCGGCTACAAAGGATACTGCATTGCTTAAAAAATAGGTGAAATTTAAAGGCAAAATATATCAAAAGAATACAAGTGTACAATATTTACAATAAAATCTAAAATATAGCGTTAATATTTACCATATAACTTGCAGTTAAATAAAGTTAAATCCTTCTATCAGTACGATCCTCCATAAAATCTATTCGAATTGTCATTGTGTTATAAATAATAAAGTGTAAACAAAAATTACATAATTACATTAGCGGTGGAGAATCCGTAAATGAGCTTGAGATACTTGGTCATTCCGAGAGCGAGAGTGGCGTCGCCCCATTGGTTGCCCATCGTCGCGACGGCGGACGCCCAAACCGGAACCGACCTCAGCAGCTTTCCCCATGGAATAACCGCTGCCTGCTCTTATCAGAGATAACTATGCATTACTAAGGGATAACGGCGCCGCAATATTGTACGATCATTCGCTTGCACGCGGCGTCTAATTTATATCGCTTTCACGGCTTTGCACCCACGGCTTCCCCTTTCATTATCGCCGTGAATGCGTTCGGGTTCGAAGCTTAGGCGATAAATTCGGCGAGTTTTCGATACTTTTAATGTACAGTCCGGCTGAGTTGCGTGATTTTATTCATTTTTAAATAGTTCGCGCGCTAATTTTACGTGTCTCAAGTGTAGTCAATGACACATATTGCAGGTAAATAAAAAACATAATTTCATTAATTTGATAAAACCGATAGATTATAAAGCAAATTGAATATGTTTCACTAAATTCTTTCATAAAATAAGAATATGCTGCTTTGCAAGGTGGTTGGAAGCTTGAATTATGAAAAAAAAAGTAAACTGACGACATGCCTTACATTAGTATCGTGCTGATAAGACTTGGGACTGTCTTTGACGAAGCGGCCGAATGCGAAATACCAGCACAATGCCAGTATCGTGAGACCGTAGCAGAGGGAATCTCTGCCGAAAGCTCGCACCACGGCCGTCCCCAGCCAGCCAGTCAAACAATAACCTACGCTCACAGCTGGAAAAAGAAGTTTCGGTCGTCTGCCTTATTCTGCTATAGGTTGCCTAATTTGGCGCGCGTACGTTAGATTAAAATGACGCAATTTTTACCTGCATAGCAACTAAAATACCAACTTCTATGAGTACTTTTGAACCACGTCATGGCAAGCATGTGCGCGGCGGGCATCGTCGCCCCCTGGAACCATAAATTTATTCACTTTTAATTAATAATTCAATTATAAAATATATTGTTTAAAATTCAGTGGCGTGTCATTTAGAAATTAATGTCTCGCGCGAGCATTAAGAAAAGCAGCGAGTAACAAAAGAAACGTCAAAGAGAAAAGGTATCGATAGTATCTCTATTATTATGTACAGAATACAGATTGCTCGTGCGGAAAAGAGATTTCGAGCTGCTTAATCAAGTTAACGGCGCTATTTAATTTCCTGCTAAAGTGAACAGAACTATAATTTGCAAGCGTTTTAAGGTTACAGTTGCAAATAAAAATTTATTACAAATATCTTGCAACGCCTATTAAAAAAGGAAAGGATAATGTATGATTGAATGCGAATGAAGAAATTACAATCGAATGAAGAAATTGCACGTTGCAGATAGTTTTTAATTGAAAACGAGGAACTAAAGAACTTATGATCTAACTAAGGTCGTTATTCGGCAATAATAATTTTCTCGTCAACGCTTTTTAAATAGGGATATGTCTGAAAATCAATTTGTCAAAGTTGTTATTCCAACTGAGTAAACGATGTATGGATAAGTTGAGTACATGTGATTTGATACTGATAAATTAATTAATTTTCTAAACTTTATATACGACAAGTTATTTTCAAAAACAATTACTAAAACGTTATTCAAACAAAACTACAACCAATTTAATTTATTCAATGGAAGATAATAAAAAAAAAAATGAAACAATCAGGGGATCAAAAAAAGTCTTTGAAATTTTCAACAATAAGATCAGTATCATAAGGCATTGCGTAAACAAATGAAATATAAACCACCGTACAGCAGTAAGGCGGCAACAACGCGATATCTCACCGTGCACAATCCTTGAAAGAGTCTCAAGGCGACGTGCGAGGGACCCCTCCAGGCAGCGGGAATGAGCAGCGAGGCCAGGCAGGCGCTGAGCACCGCCCTGGAGAAGACCATCGAGGGCCCGGACCTGCCCCAGACGAGGCAGCCGCCCAGGATCGGGCCGGCTACCTGGCCCCAGAGGAAGGCCTCGCGCATGATGGACTCGGCGCGCTCCTCCGGTCGCAGCTCCGTCAGGATGACCTCGACGTCCTCGGTGCGATTGCGGCTCGATATGTTGACGAGCATGTCGCAGTGCCAGGAGGTGTCGATGATCGCGTGGTTGTCCTCCTGGTTGGCGAGGAGCGCCACCGAGGAGCTCGTCTCCACGGCGCCGCAGAGCGCGAAACCCACCGCGACCAGGGCTGCGACTATGTGCCGGGCTCGTACGGCCGCTGAAACGTTCAATTTATTTTTTTTAGGCTGATTTCGTTTTACGGAGGGTGTGCTTTTATGATGGCGAGGCGCACAGTCGACCACTGCGTGCAATTTAATATCTTTTGCTAGGACTTTCAATTATAAGGATAACTCCTAGATTTAAGAAGCCTCTCGGAAGCTTGAACGACCTTCTAACCTACACGATAAATTGTCAGGACGCAGCAACATTCGCTAAGAAATATTCTGCATTTCAGTTTTTTCTGAAAGCTATATGTAAAATTTGCATTAGCTGGGTACGGAGAGGAGTTCAAGATAATCAGCGGCTGCATTTCATCCTCAACCTCGCCTTGCCTTCGCGCTGCTTGAAAACAACACCTCATATACGCGAGCACAATATTCAGCTTGGAGCCATCAGTGAGACGCATGGAGTTTGTTATTACCTACAAGACTCTCCTAGTCTACAGAAGCGAGTTCGGAGCGTGCTTTAGCGATTTAATTCGTAAAATTTTCATCTTAGTTTTTATAAATAAAAATCCTGAGCAGGAGTATATTATGATTCACCGCCCCCAATTTGCACGTTGTAGTAAGTATTTTAATCTTGACGTTTTAATCGATAAAAATATATAAAACTGCAAATACAATGAATTTATTATCCAGAACAAACTGGATAAGTTTCAATCAAATAATTATTTCGTAGGTCAATCCAGATCTAATTCTGTTTTGCTTTTCAGTTAGATCGGGGTTAATAAAATAATTGTAAAATTATCCGTAGTAAAAATAAAATAATCCAATTCCTGGATATCAATTAAAACCTAAAACGAATAAAACTGCAGCTGTCGCGCGAATAATTTTCAGATATTTGTCGAAACAATATTTGAAAAAGTTTGTGTACACAAATTTTCGATAAAGACTTAAGTGCGTAAGAGTATTATTGATGGTATTAAAGTCGTAGCATGAATAAACATTTTTTTTTTAAATAATCATAACATTTTGTAACATGTAGTGTGCAGTATTCAGAAAAATAATGGCAAAACGATAAAAAAAAATTGTAAGTCGTAAAATGTGGCGCCGTAGTTAATACTGTAAGAGCGCTGAATGCCACTATTTACATTGGAGCCATAATTTTTTCATTATAATCTGACCTGACGTATTAAATCACGATAACTTATTTTTGATAAAGCCAAAGTAAATTACGTCCATTTTTATTGCTACGTCGCATGTAAAATTAACGTAAAAAATAACTACTACTGTAACATATTACTGCAGCAAACGTCAAAGTCACAAATAGCACTTATTTATGCACCATCTCTGTTGACAATGATTTGTGATTCAAGTGCAAAGAAGACTACAAGTCTAACTGAAACCGACATCAATACTACCTCGTCCACTGAAAACGTTTACGATGCACCTCTCACCGTGATTACTTATGTAATTACACGCTTATTTTCGCAGCAACGGCAGCTCTCTACAGTAACTAGAACCGACGTATCCCTTTCAATCATCACTTCCTCAAAAGAACAAAACCGTCACAAATCTGAGCACGTCACTCTCCTACTTTCCGCCTCGCACTCATGCTACCTGCTTACTCGGCTCGCCGCCGAAAATCAGCCGATATCTGGAAATAACTCGCGCGCACAGCACCTGCAACGACTCTCTCTCGCGACTAACCTCGCATCTCCTTCGCGGCCTGCTTGATCTGAACGCTCCCGCGCTTGACCAGCTGGACGCTGCCCAAAGTGACTCTCTTGAACTCGGCCATAATCGCGGTACACAATTATATCGCGGGCTCTCGCGCGCGACACTTCGGCTTCTGATCGACGGGACGCGCCGCCGCCGCCGCGGTTCCTTGTGATGGCGCGACTTCCCAGCGGCAGCTGTCGCCGTCTTATCTGTCGCTCGCATCGCCTGTTCAGCGTGTGTTTGATCGGCGCGGCCGGCATTCGTTTGCCTGCGATTTTTTCGTTCGCTGCTGGATGTTTGGACTGAGAGGGAAAAGTTTTGGATTCTATGGGGATTGGAGTTGGGGACGCTGTGGGTTGGCAAAGGGTGAAATGTGGCGAGATAGGCGGTTTGGGAAGTCGGAAATTCACGTGCTTTAATAGTATCGTCGAGCTATGCAATCGTTAATAAGATAAATTTTATCTGGCGAACAAATATGTAGACAGCTTTACAATCATTGAGTACTTACTTTAGCTTTAAAATACTCAAAAGTTATTCTACGTAGGTTTTGATAACTCTATATTTTTTTGACAGATTTTTTCAAATCCAAAACAAGTATGCAATTTGTAAGAAAAGAATAAGATATTGTTTTGCACATTAAAAAAGAGGCCAGACTTTAAAATAAAATTCGTTTGTACAGCTGGTTGTCGCGGAACATCAAAATATCGAATCTATAAAAATTGAATGTATATTCATTCTCTAGATTCCCTATGATAAATTATAAAAGGAAGGTATAAACGGTATATTTACACGGCCTCGACTTTGCTACAGACATGATGATGCAAGACAAACAGTACCCACACGTATGCACGTGTCGCGACGGTCTATATTTTTGTGTACTACCTGGATCTCAAAACCACAAAATCATAAGCTTTACCTGTAATTTTACTTTGCTCGGATGATCGAATTTCATAATTTATTAAGATCCGAAGATTTTTTTGATGTACTTTTCTAAATACGCAATTTACTTTTCAAATTTTGTCGATAATGTAATTATTAATTAATAGTACTCTAATTAAAATATTGTAATCAAATTACAGAGTTTTGAAATCAAATTTTTTTATCCGAGAAATTCATTTTATTTCAATGAACATGTTAAACTGTGCATAAGTAATAATATCATTTTAAAAATGTTTCTGACTATTTAATGTATTATATTTAAATTAAAGAAATATAAAAATTTCCGATCTGTTTATTTTAGTTTATTTTATAATTTTTTAAAAACTATAAAGTGCTTAACTTAATTAGTACTTCAAGTAAATCTGACAATCACCAATTACGCACAATCAAAGATTAGAAACAAAGGCTGTTTTAAATATCAATAAACAAAATTGCCTGTACCTGATATTACAGCGTGCCATCATTGTTAAAATCGGCTTAGTAATATCTTAAAAAGAATTTAGTCATTGACCTTCAATTGCTTGTAAAGCTCATAGTCTTATAAAAATATTCTTCCGAGAAAGTGTTGCAATTAATTACTGCAGTTTATACTTTGCAAGTGTCATTGTGTATTCAAATATTTAGCAGGAAACTTTGAAGTAATTGTTTATCAAAGTCATTACGTTAAATCTGTCCGGTGCACTTTTTTCAGCCACTTCTTTATATTAAATATACGTGCTTAGAACACCTCTTAGATAAGATATCACGCACTTTTTTTTTCCACCCACGAACACCTTGAATGAAGCAATGTCTCTCTTGCGGTGCCTAGCCTCTTCGTATACAAGAATTTTTAGAAGAAATTTGTCTAATTAACGAATATACCTCGCAAACCGAAACGATCACTCCCTCGAAATCCCAAGCGTGCCTCTTGTTTACCCCCCCAAACAAGTTACCTGCGTGCTCTTTCTCAGCTTTTTTAAACACGATCTCCTGGTCATCCTGCATGATTCCATAAGAATGACCAAATAGAAGAGACTCACAAACGGGCCAGAAGCACACCGACGACAATCGCGAACGGAACTTCCGCGTGACACTCTCGGAAAAGCTTCATCGGATATCACTCGATTGTCTAACCGCCTCTGTTGTGAGTCGAACTGTAAAGCTTCTTTGAGCCGCGGGTAAGTGTATTCCATCTTATCGTTGACGCATGGATTTTATTATCTCCCCAGGTACCAATGTCGCGCTGCGTCTCTCGCTTCGATACTCTTCACCTTTTTTTTCTTTTTTTTTTGTTCTTCCGAACTAGATGGCGCGCCGAGTACACACAATAACAATCAGTGCCGATATTTCACCTACGAAAATCTAGCGGTGGGAAGCGCTCCGCGAGAACGGGACAGAGTTATTTCGTGAGAGGCTGATGGTCAGAATTGTTGGCCGAGTGTGTATAAGGAACGATTAGAAGGGCAGTGTAATGGAGAGTAATCGTCGCCGGTGAATTTCAGTGTGTCATGGTACGGATTTAAAAATAGATTGTATTATTGCACTTCAAATTGATTTTTATTGAAGCGATTTATCGCTTAGCTTAGCGCGACGAAATATTCTAACGGTGCGCTAAAAGTGTAAACACTTTGTAACGTTGATTAATGGAGAAGGCGGTAAATTCGTGTAATTCAACAAGTTTAAGCGATATTAGAAACATAATGGGTAAATAATGGAAAATTTAATTACGAGATAATGAAGCTGTGTGCGAGCCTCATTGAATTACTCTCATAATTTTATTAGCTATTGCGTTAAAAGCGCGCGCCGCTTATTACGCATCCTTTCACTCAAAGAGATCCCACGAGTTGATGCATACGACTTTATTTTGAAACTTATCAGTTAATCTCGACAGGACATTTGGTGAAAAATGTGTCCGTTCTTTAGATTATGAAAATTTTGGTAATTTTCAATGAATTCCTCCCCTCCGTTACAATAGTCGAAGTGGGACAACGAGTTGCGGGAGAAGAGTTGAAGACCACAAATTCGTTTTAAAACTCGGTTTGTCAAGTTGTTTTTTTGACTCAAACCTTTTTTTCTCACGAGCTAATGAATATGCAGAAATGGCTTTATCTGATGTTGCCAATGCTATCCTGACTCGACAAAACAATGTATATTTTTGAAGAATTTTCAGTGCCACTGTTTTGAAGCGGTAAATGGCAATATTGATAGCGGAAGTTTTCCTAAAAATAATAATAAATCGTAATTGCTATTCGATAAGCGAACGTTAATAGGCAACTTGTCAATTAGATTGTAAATATAGATCTTAAAGTCGAATGATAAACAATAACATTACATGTAATAAAAACGACTTTACAACGTTTACGCTTCGGAAACTTTCTGTTCTGAAGATATTAATGAGATTTTAATTCGTTAAAGGAAGTTTACTACTTTCATCGGTTATTTAAGCACTATAATGTTTGATTGTTCAAACTAAGGTTATTTACACCTCCCTTGTTAAACAATTTATTTTTCAATTGTTAAACCTTTAATATCTGTACAAGTATATAAAAATATCCCAAAAAGCTTTTCTGCCCTTGTCGCCAAAGCGTGTATAAAACATCTCTTTCTCAAGCGGCGAACCTACATAAGAAAAAATCAGAGTCGACGGGCAATATCACCCGCGGCGCTAATCCCGCAAAGGACGCAAAGGGACTCTCTCTCTCTCTCTGTACCTCTGACTTCGCGGGCGGCGTGCCTCAGCTGAACGCTTCCGCGCTTGAGGCGCATGAGCGCGGCCATGGTGGTGAGGTTGACGGTTGCGCCGATGGGACTCTCGCTGGCAGACGAAGGCATCGCCATTGACGGGGGCAGCGCGGCATCGCCGCCGGCACCGGAGCACTCGCGAAAACCGTACACCGACCGCACGAATCGGCCACCGGAGCCAAACTAGATCAATCTAAAGAGTGCGGGTCACTGCGAGAGTGTGCTCTCCTCGCCTCTCGCGATATCTCTCTCTCTCGCGCAGCCTCGTCATCATCAGCGAGTGAATGAACGTCTCCGTTAACGAGACTTGATACAATAAGTACCTATGGCTCTCTCGCGGGCAGCCTTGAAACGCGCCGAGAGCGCTAAGAGCTCTCTCGGCTCTATGCGCGGACGAGCCTACCTTGCTTGGCTTTTCGACGAGAGCCACGGGCCGAGATGAGCGAAGGCAGGGGACGGGAACAGGGACAGTTTTGCGAAGGGAAGATAAAGGAGGAGGAGGAGGTGGTAATCGCGAGGATCTGCGGAAATAATGCCAGCTGCGGGAGTAGCTGTTGCGAGAGGCGACGGAGTGAGGCGGAATGGCTTACTCTTATATATCCCTTGCAGGCGAAATGACGGTGTTGTAGGCAAGGTGGTAATGCTGTGCTTCTTGCTTGGATTGCTGTTATTGGGTTTGATGTATACTGCAGTGCTCTTGCGTAAAGTGCATGGATTTTTAACAATTGCTGCGATGTTTCAGCACGTAATGTTTGATCTGTTACAATGAGCATACGATCCAATTGCTCCAATCTCAGTGGAATCGTTATTAAATTTTACGCTGCTTAAAACGTGATTATGGAAGTATATTATAAAAAGAATTTTTTGAGCGTAAGATAGTGGCGTGCATTAGATATTTTAAATTAAATTGCACTAATTTCACGCTAAATTATCGTATCAAGTTTGCGAGACCCTGAAACCATTTTCATCCCAATAAAATTACGTAATAAACACTTTTAAAATCTCATTCTTAATGTTCTCTAGCGTAATGTCATAAATTAGATTGCCTGTATCAAAATAAATATAGAATTACGTTATTATTTAAAAAGAACTAGAAGTAGCCAATACTTATAATACTTTTTTTTCCGTTAGCAAAAAATTCAGATGGGAAATATGAATTCTCGATTAATGAAAAATCAATATAAACTTTTTCGAAGAATATATTTGTACCAATTCAAATTACCACTTACTTAAATTTCATTCGAACGGAACAAGCGCTTTTCTTTCGCTGCGCGAGAGTTTTAAAGTCTCTCAAGGAGTAGAAATTTTCATTGCCATTTGTTGATACATTAATTATTAAAAATTTACATGCATAATTAATTTTTTATTTTTACTGCGCCGCACCTATTTTATAATAGATTTTGTTACATAAGTTTTCGGTCTTTAAATAAAATTATATATTTCAAGACGATTGCAAAATGAACAAAAAATTTTTAAATATTATTTAAAATTATAACTATATGTGAATTAAAAATATTTCTGTGTGTCCTGTGTTTTTAATTGTATTAAAAAAAAAATTTATGCGACTAAATATAGCGAATATACTTTAATTAATATATTTTATTTAAACCTTTGTAAACTCTTACCGGTTTCATCAGAGTATCGCTCGTCTCTTATCACTATTCTTCTCATTCATACACACACACGAGCAGCAATAGCTTGCCGCTCGTCACTTTAATTCACTTAACTACAAACTTAAAATAAGATCGCGCAAGCAAGTCAAGAGCATGGTAGATACCTGCAGCGAGCGTTGGTGTGTAAAGAAGAAATCTACTGTAGCAGTTGAAGGCTCAAGATTTGCCTTAGATTCTAAAATTGTTATAAACATATTTTCTAGATGCTTTTGATTAAAAAATAAATCTTTTTTTACAATTTTTTTATAATATTTTATAACATGAAAATCATGTAAATATCTATATATTCGTTGATTACTGTGACGAATGACGTGGCTTTAATTAAATAAATTTAAAAAAATTATTGTTCATGTCCTTGCTAAAGTAAATAGATCGGTGTTAAATATGAAAAAAAATATTCATATTAATAGTTTACATTATTGTAATTCATAAAATATTTTCCAAACGTCGTAATATTTCCGGTGTCACTTTTAAAATATTTAGAAACATATTTACTAATAATTCACCGCTTATTTGTTAAAGTTTTACATGTAAAATTAAAAGTTCAACAAGATTGATCAATTTTTGTCTTTACAAGACTTTTATGTAACCGATTAAAATTTTAGTATTAACAAAATGCTTTTTCGGGTAAACAATAACGCGAACGAAGCATATCAATTCGCGTTTCAATCCATCGCGCTCGCTCGTGCAGTTATTACAATCCAAAGAATTTCTTGCGCAACAAAAACTGCCTCGAGCTCGAGCGACGTATATTTTTAAATCGCAGGATGTCCCCGCACAGAAGTACACAAGTCATAACATCTGGCGCGAGGCAGCTCTCCCAACGAACTCGCCTCGCCTCATCGCCTTCCTTACTAACCGAACGCAGCCTTGGAGGGTTCTCTCGGCGTCTGCCGGCATCTGCTCTCCCGCGTCGGTACTTCATCCACCTACACCCACGATCGAGCCTCTCAGTCCCCGTCTTAGCGTCGGACCCCAAGCAAGCCCAGGGCTCGGGGAGCAGCGCAGCGAGTTTCGCCAGGCTCGTCAGCAGGTCGCGCGCCAGGTGGTCGGAGGGGGGCCTACTCTCGTTGGGGCCTCCTTCGCGTATAATACTCGCGGCTCCCTCCTCCCTCTCCGGCCCTGGCCGCTTCTCTCTCTCTCTCTCTCTCTCTCTCTTTTTCTCTCTCGGCTCGCCTGCTCGCGTATACCCGGTATTCACGCTCGGTTCCTACTACCTGCGCGGCGATTGGTCGCCGGCGGCGGCGGCGGCAGGTCAGTCCGAGAGGCGAGAGATCGGTTGGAGCGTACGTACGTTCGGCAACGGCACTCTCCACGCGCGGCACTGCCGAAACGACGCGCGTTTTAAAATCCGGCAGTTTTACCGCCGGTTACCGCAGTACCGCGGAGCATTTCCACGCGCAGTTTCTTCGGTCCGTGCCCCGCTGATATCAGTGCTGTTCCTCTTTTTTTTTTACCGAGGCAACGGGGGTTAAAGGGAGGAGAGTGCGCGTGGGTGGGTGTGCGAGAGCGCGAGGCGACGCGCGTTTTGGCTGTGTGATGCTGTGTTGTTGTGGTGCTGCCGCTGGTGATGATAACGATGATTGTGCCCTCCCGTGAGCTGGACACCGAGAACGAGCCGATCCTGTGAGCGAAGGAGCTGGTACCGGAGTCGAGAGAAACCCCCAGGAAGATTTTTCTCGCGGTGGTAGTCGCTGCTCTTTTCGTCGAAGGTGAGTCAGAGAAACGGTCCCCCGGACCTTCTCCTTTTTTCTTCCGCCCCATTCAAAATCGTGAGGCGTCCTCCGAGCATGCGTATATCGCAAGTGCCGTCAGGTTAGGTTCTCCAAAATCCCTCTGGCACGTACTTTTCCTATCGTCTAGTCGTGTGCGCGTACGTGTAATCAGCTAGTACACTTTCTCTCTCGCTCCGTCCCTTTTCTCCCTACTCTCGGCTCCCTCTTACGTACCGTTCGTATCTCTCGTTCATCTCTCGTTCTTTTACTCTCTGTTTATCTTGGTCTCTCTGTCCCTCAGCCCCTCTCTCTATCTCTCTCTCTCTCTCTCCTTCCCCGCCTCGGCCGGCCGAATAAAACGAAGCCTTTTTGATCGTCCCTTCTTTCTTCGCTCGACGTGCTCTCCTCTTTCTCCTACTCTGCATCTCTCTCCCCGCGATAATGCCTCTTTTTTGCCTTTTATTATCTGTTTATCTTGCGCATTTCTTGCCCCTTCCCTCCCGCGGCCCGCCGCTTTATCTTATTCTCTCTCTCTCCCTCTCTCTCTCTCGTGTGGCAGCGACGCGCGCGGGATTCTGTGTATACGTCCGTCTCGCTCGCGCTCACCTACACGAGAGCTGCTATAGTCTCCGAGGGGGCCACGAACAATACTGTCCTCTCGCACGAGGCCATGGACCTGAGGTTCTCCTCTCTCTCTCTCTCTCTCTTTCTCTCTTTCGAGATCGCCCTTTCGTGGTACTACTCGAGGGCCCGCTGAATCAGAGCTTCGGAAATTTTTCTCCGTAGAATAGCGCGGAGCGCGATTCTTGAAACTTGCAGCGCTTTCTTCGCTTCCTTTCTAATTCTTTTATTATTATTTTTTTTTTTGCCCCGGTAATTGAGGTGGTTGCAGCAGGGGCGTGAATACATTATGCAGATTCGCTTTTTAGAGGAGCGTAAGAACGATGCACTTACCGGTAAATGAAGTGTTGTTGTTTCTTTAAAGTGGAATATAATATTTCAATTCGGTCCGTCGAAGGTGAAATACTTAACGATCGTTCGAATTAAACTTCAATTACACTCTTTAATTGGAGAAGCGATCTGAAAAGAAATTTCTCGTCGACTAAATGGTAATGAAAACGTCAAATGCATTTACGGTTTGTAGCTTGAATTAATGAGATACTGTAAATTCCGCGAAGAAAAATAAGTGGATGAAAAAAACGTTATTGCTCCATTTTCTTCAGAGTCTACTGCACTCTAATGAAATGGCCACTTAAATTTATAAATTCTATTAACCAGAAACTCCGCCGTCAGGACTAATTATACGTGAAGTGTACCTGGCGTTGAAAAAATTTTCCTCAAAATAACTGTGAATCCTGGACTAGGATGCTAATATCAGTATCATTCCGTTACTTTCATTGCACGCATTAATCTCAAGCCCTCCTTCCAGCCACATTTTACATGCTACAATCTTCGAGATTACACTCTGTATATCATAATCTCCCGTTTATACCGAATTTACGGCCAGCCTTGGAAAATCTAATGAATAAATTTGTAATCGTATACACCTGCAACGCGAGCACATCTTAAATTTCAACTCGGCAACTCCCAAAGCCACTTAACCTGCTCCATTTTAATTTCCCCCCCGATACGACTCGAAAACACGTCCTAATCCACTCGGGCCCGAATGAGCAGGCCGCTAAAAAGAGCACGTTTCCTCGTAATGAAGCAAAGCGGGCCTCCCCCCGAGCGAGAGGAGAAAGAAGCCTTTCTCATCGGCGCACGTGCAGCGCACGCGCGAGACGCGGCGCCCCCCGTCCGACTTTGCGCGGGGCCCCGCATTCCTCCCCCGGCGAGTTGTGCATTCCGCTCGGGGCCTCGGGGGAAGAAAGGAGAGGCGACAGGTCCTAGTCAGAGAGAGAGAGAGAGCCCTCCGGCGAGAAAGTCTCTCTGTGGAAAGCATTGTAGTGCCGCCGCGCTCCTCGTGAGAAAAGACTGGGGCCCCGGAATCGGGCTTCGAGGGGGGGTTTTTTTTTCTACCTGAGCGTATACGCGACGCTTTCGATGCTGCTCGTTCCTTTTTTTATACACGCTCCGGCTAATCGGGGACGGGCGTGTAATTAAGCAGGTGCAGGGAACAGCCGCTTGTTTACATGTAACGCGGCGTTTTAATGTTTTACAAGCCGCCGCTCGGGGGGGAGGTATAGTTTTCATTCGGCGCGATTATGCCTGATTCGACGATGGTTTGAAATACGGGCGAAATTCTGACGGCTTGGTAATTGACGCGCGTCGCGTTTACGTGGGTTAAGCAGGAGGTCGATGCGCGCAACGGTAGCTATTTTCCGCGCTGTAATAATCGGTTATAAAATCTTGGGATTCGTAATTAAACACTGGCCGGGGGGGAATGACTGTAATTAAACGCGGACGTACATAAACGACTTGCTCGGTGTCATCCCTTCAATCGCAACGACGGAGATGCTAATGTCTACGTTTGCTCGCATTAATTCAAAAATTATATACATTCGAGGTGGAGGTTGGAAAGAAAAAATTTCTCGTAATTGTGTATTAGTCGTTAAATGTGTTTTTCTCGTCATTGGGTAATACTGTGGAATTATCGCGGAGCTCTTATAAATAAACATCGAAAATTGGTTTAATTCGCTTGATTTATTTGGACGCTCTCTCGCAATGTACAATTTTTCAATTTGTATGCTCTTGTGTACGTATTTATCAAAGTTTCAGATGACACGCTACTTGGGCTTAAATTTATTATTTTCATTTTTAAACGTCACGTACAAAATGAAAACTCAATCCCTCGTTGAAATATTTCGCGAAAAGAACTAATTACGCGATTTTACCGAAAAGATACGGGACGAAACACAACCAAAATATTGAGCTTCGCGTTGATTGAAAATAAATAATATTTGCTCTAAATTTCGAGCCACTCAGCCGTAATTTAGCGCAGCTAACATAATTTCAGTAAATTTAGCTTAACATTCAATTCGCGCAGTCCCCCGCTAAAACTTAAACTAGCACTTAAATAACTCTAACCGAAACTGCTAATACACCGAGAAAATACAGCAAAGCAAACGCGCGGGGTTCGGTTCCAAAACAACCCGAGCGACTCCCACGGCGGCATCCAGGCATCGCTCTAATAAAACGGTAAAACGCTCCGTGGAAATACAGAACCGCATATCCTCGGCGCGGCGATAAAAGTGGCCGCGCGCTGAGCCAGAAACCGGATACTCCCGCGGAATCAGCAGAAGCCAGTAGTAGCCCCCCGCGCCGTTCCCATCAGGACGGACGTATTCCTCGGCTGGCTCGCGCTCCGGAGCCCAGGCTTACACACAGAGAGAGAGAGAGAGATAGAGAGCGGCGTCTGTGTCTCGGGACATTCCTCGGATACCGACGTCGGGCGCTGTTATGAGCTCAGGTGCGTGTGTAACGCGCGCCTGGCATGCTTAATCGGACGAGTCGAGGCCGGGAGGATAGAATACGGCCGCGGGCGTATATATATATTATGCGCGCTTGGCGCACATGACGGGCGAGTCTGCCTGTGACACACGGCCGTGGCGCACAATGCGAATCAAAGGGATGCGCGCCGCTGAAGGAGCACGTCGGAATGACCGGCGGACGGGCGGGAGGGAGCGGGGGGGATCATGCTGGATTCTTGATTCGGGTTCAGGATTTTCAGAGCGGCCGCTCGTCGAAAACCGCAGAGGCGGGGAGATTCGCGAGGGCGCTCGGAGGGGTGGAAGTAATGCTATTGACTCTCGCTTTGGAGTAGGTTAGCGGGATAAATATTTAGAGCTTCGATTGCAATGGGTGATTTATTAAGGAGGTTTAGGTGGACGACTTTTGTTTAGGGGGCATATTCGATCGTTAGGAGTTACGGCGAGTCGTTTATATTACAAGCTGATTTAATGAATGCTCTTTGCCTCTTTTTCTTTTCTCGGCCCCTCGGTGAGTGCTCGTACAATTTGAATAAAATATAACCGAGCGAAGTCTGTTTTACATCGAGTTCTTAATTCCCCGGTGGTGTCGAGTGCAATAAAAAAATTATTATACGCTTACCTTGACATTTACTCGGTAATTCTGAAAAGAATCGCATAAGCATACGGCGATGGAAACGCTCCTTGCATGGGAAATTAGTATAAAGCGTGACGAGAAAATTGTGGGAAAGTGTACGTAATCCATTATGGCGGTGCATTATAATTAATTTTATTACAAAATTTACTTATATTATCTCGGAGGTGTATCAGTGGGGTATACGACTGAAATGTGTACGGCCTGTGTAAATCACTTATAATAATAAAAACATTAAAAATCAAATTCAAAGTGATATCAGTCGTAAATATTAACTATTTTTTATAATTTTTTATGGTCATTTTACGATTCTGTCCGTATTGTATGTCAGTAATTGCATGACAGATGAGAATATATATGGACACCAAATATTCGATTGGTGAATGCAATAAGGAAAGCGAATCCTATTTACCTGAATCCACGGAACTTTCATTTGGAAAATTAGAAAATTAGGCTTATTGTCCAGTAAACCGGTGGCTGATTAAACTTTCTCGAGACTTTGCCGATTCGTCAAGACAATGCGAAAGTTTTAATTGGAGATAAGTGATGTGCGTATATCCATAAAGTAAACTTTCTGCTTTTTATACTTTATTATAATAATAATAATAAATTCATTATTAAATTAAAGGCAGCGCCAACTCGAGTAAACGTTCGTAAAACGAACTTTCTAACTCGCTATAAATTACGCACAAAGCGCTTTCTTTTTCATTAACAACTCTTTCAACGTTTACCAGTCAGCAATTTAATTACGCGCCGAAAAATGGAGAGGCGCGCAAAAGCTTTTTGTTCGCCGCGTGCATTTTTTTTCATCCTCGATCGGCTTCGGAGTATCGGAAAAAACGAAGAGCCGAAGAAAAGCAATATCCATTCCGATAAGTCATTTCAGCCGTAAGCAACACTGACCCAGAATGCGCGCGCAAAGACAATGGGATTATTATGGTGGTGCTCCACATAATGCAACCCAAATTTTAAAGCAAAACGTATACCGACTGCAGTACTTTCGGCCTCGGCTTTTAACGAAGCCTCAACAGAGCCCCGAGTGCCTTTATAATTCTAAATGCGATAAAATTTCTTATACAATAACGAAAAGTGCGTGTCTCCGCAAAGAGAGCGTCGCCCTTTGTGCGCGAGGCGAGAGCCGTTTTAAATTCGGTTTAAAAAAAAAAGTGACGATATTCCGGGCATTTAACTCGCCCCCCCCCCTCGCATAATGCATCGACTTAACATATATTCATGAACTCACGTGCTTTCCCGAGAGGTGTGAGAGAATGCGCCTGGGCGCAAACGATGCGTGTAAAGTATGCGGAGCAAATGCACTAATAAAACCTTACGAGCGAACCTATATCAGAAGTAAAAGATCGCTCATAGCGAGAACTCGAAAATAATCAGAACGAATAGGAAAAGGCCAGAATTTGAAAGTCTAAACGCCCTCCTCGGCGCTCTCCTCGGCGTCGAAAACGTATTCCAGCCGAGAGGAGGCGCGCAGAAGTGGATTAGGAGTGCTAAAAAATCCAGCGCCGCTACCAATCTGAAAGTCAGTCCGCTCGCGTAATCGGGCCACGCGACCGGCGCATCTCCTCCGTTGTTGTCGAAGGTATACGCAGCCGCCCGTTGACAGGCCTGCACCGGTTTAACAGTGTGTATATACCGGCGTTTACGAGCGACGTACTCGACTCCGTCCGCCGGAGAGCCAGAAAATACATAAATCTACCGTGTCGCTCGGCTTCCTCTTTTTTTTTCTCTCTCTTTCTCTCTCGGACGGGCTTTTTCCTTGGCTCCGATTCTCTCGAGCGACGAGGGGCATATCGATGCGCGAATGCGGCTTTTAATTGATCCGATTTCTCGGATTGAGAAAAGTTCGACGTTTATCTTTAATGATGGCGGTTGTCCGACTTTTCTTCTGGTGGGAAACTTGGCTCGCGAATTGCGAGGAAACTTTTCTCAATGCATTAATTCCGCGAGCGCGGATTCGATCAAGTTTTAATAAGGAGCTGAATTTTTTTGTATACCTCATTTATGAGCGCCAAGGATTTATCAAAAGTTGGCTGCATAAAAGGGCGAGAAAAAATTTTACAAGTAAAGCCTTTTACCAATTTTAAATAATATATATATATATAATTTTTATCAAATGTTAAATTCTAGAAGATATTTCTCATTCTTGCTATTTAGAGTAATATGAGCAATCTCGCGTTCCTGTACAATGCCTTTTCTTCTCATAAAGATGCTATCTGATATCTACTTTAATTTTATAGTGCGCAATTTGCTCATAATACTTACTTAAGCGATCATTTTTCTATACAATCTGCTTCCGATGAAAACGCTTACTCTTTGCTCCTGGTGTCAATTTGAATTAATATTTTTCGCTACCTATTATTATTATATAAAAAAAATGTTTAATTTGGAATCTTATACATAAATTTTTAAAATCTTTGAATTATTATCTTATCGAGATTACAAAAACTAAAATTTTCAAATTCATAGGCATGGAAAAACCGTTCCACACTTTGAGAAACACCTTTCCACTCCGCGTCCGTTGCGCTTCGATATCTTTAGAGCCACGGAGCGCGCCAAATAAATGCAGCAAGCACCGAACATTTCGAGTCCAACTTTATCCCCCGCACTAAAGAACTAAATAGAAAAATGGTGCTTTCCGATCGAATACACCTCCGGCGCGCGCGGCTCTCCGCGTTCCATTTTAACGAGCGCCTTTGAAATTCGAAATTCCAAGTCGCGGATTACGTATCGGGCTTCTTGAGACTTTATAACAGCCGTAAAGCGCCGGAGACGCGGCTACTTCCGGTTTTCCGAACGATCAAATATCTCGCCCTCCGCGCGCGAATTAACCCGCTTTCCGCGTGTATATAAGTCGGATTGCGCGCCGCGGGGATATCGCTGCACTTGACCTACCTATAAAAAGGAGAGCGTTTTATTGTTGTTTCTTATTGTTCTTTGCTTTGTTTTCGCTTTTATTACTTATTGCGCCGGATTGCGCGGCTAACGGTTTCGGCTATTACACAGTTATTATATGACGATTCCGCGGAAAGGCGCGAAGTGAATTACAGTTACGGAAAAACAAGTGTTTGCCATTATTAAAGCGCTATTATTTATTTTTACAAGCATGTTCGAGTAATAGCTTCATCGAAGCCCTGCTCTTAAAAAACGCTATTACTTAAAGTTTTTACCGACGTTTTTTTATATCCCAGACGGATTTAAATGCAGGTATTTAAGTATTCGAAACGGATTCAATTAACTGTTTTTGTTACGTTACGAAAATGGTTAGTCGAATCTTCGTTTTACTACGGTACCTTGACATTCAAACGACTTCCCCCCTCCCCGGTTGGTAGCCTAAACACAGTTTGATTGACGACGTAACGCTACGTTTTCAGACCTGCAATTTTGACGTTAGCGTTTGAAACGTGGCACCATTGTTTAGACGAACTTAAATTCATGCACAAAGCACAACGTAGTTCGGTTACGTCCATAAATATTCATTTTACATCTGGATTTAGCGCTGCCTCGCGTCCGGTCGTCAATAATCAAGTTACATCTAGCATTCGTCGGGTTCCGCGTCGCATCGAGCAAGCAATAAATAATTCCGAGTGCACGACTTTTTTACAAGGGGACGATTAAAAATTATGATTCTTTCACTTTATTTACTAGATGAAAAAGGATTCAGAGACACTTTTTTGATCTTTATTCATATATTTATACTTTATTAAATAGATCTTGATTAATATTTTTGATTTGATAATTAATTAAAAGAGCTTTTATAAGTTGGGACATTACAAGTATAATAATTACCGGCAACAAGTACCGGAGACAGAGAAAACATTCATATTTCTCTAGCAATAATAAGTATCATTTAATAAGGCACTTTGAATGCTTTTTAGAATGCCTATTTACATTTAAAGTTATATCGTGATCAATATAAAGATTACACAAACAACGTTAAATAATATAATTAATAAATTAGTAAATAATGAAGAGAATGATACTCAAAATAATTATGTGCGGCGTAAACCACCGTATTGCAGTTTCAAAATATGATACGTAAAATTAGTTACTGCATATTATGTATTAATTAATCATCATTTTCGCATTGAACAATATTTCCTCAAACTTCCTACTAAACTTTATGAATATTCCACGTTAAAAAATACATTTATAGAACATATTATATTCTATAATAAAATGATTTTTTAAAGTTCTAAAAAATATGCAATCCGAATCTACAAAGTTTGAAAATAATACGTCATGTAATCCATTATGTTACGTATACGTTTCCAGCATTAACTTTGATTTCGTTTTGCATACATGCAATAACTTAATAGAATGCACTAATGCTCCCATTTTCAAGAATTACATCATAATCTAAAACGCACGCACACTCTTCTCCATCAAAAAGCACGATAAAACGTTAAAGCTCCAGTCGCGACGACCGCAGCAAAGCAAAAAAAAAAAAAAAAAAAATCTTCGCGCCAGGCGCACACCGTGGAGCATTTTACAGCCAGTCTTCCCGATCGAATCGTCGCTCATTTTTCCCGTCCGCTCGTCCAGCGGCGCGTCTCCGCGGAATTCATTTCCCTAAATTGCCCTCGTAAATCACTGGACTCGCTCTTCGCGCGCAACAACTGGCTCCCCGCGCCGTGGGAGAGCCGCGCGGCGCATGGCTCAGGGCCAGGCTCGCGTCTCCTCGCAAGACGAATCGTCCTCGTCGAGGCTGAGCGGGCAGAATTCCTGCTCGGACAGTCGCTCGAGGTCGTAAATGTTAATCGCCGGCTTGAAGGGCAGATCGGCCACGAGGACTCCCGCCTCGTCCTCGGGGAGGCGGCTGTATCCGTAGTCCTCGAACTCGTCGAAGTCGCGGTCGGCCTCCTCGTCGGTGGCGTGCCACCGCCTCCGCGACGCGGACTCGAAGTCCTCGTCCGTCAGGGTCAGAGTCGCCACCTGGTCGCGGTAACGCTGCCTGCGCCGCGCCGCCTCCTCGGACTTGGCGCCGATGCGCGGACGGCCGCTCGGTCTTCGTCGGCGACGCGGCTGCGGACGTTCCTGTTGACGATTGCGCGGTTCCGGTTCTCGGCTCGGCTGCTCTTCCGGACTTTCAGGAAGGTTGCGGTCCGGTCGCGATTGATTGGAGGAGTCTCGTTCGGCTGGTTTTGCGAGTGGCAAAGCTCGTTCCTGCGCGGGGCTGAAATATTCAGATGAATTTAATTGCAGAATTTGAAATTTCGCATTGAAAAAGCGACGTTTCGTGGCAATTCGATTCGATATTTAATTTAACTGTTTCGCTTTAATTTCTGTACGGCAAAATAAACATTTACACTTTTCCGGGTCAAAAATTGCCATTCCGCGGTGCAATAATCATAAGCAAATAATGTTGGCGCGTTAAAAATATAACTAGTTTAAATATTAAAGCACGCGCGTGGCACTTTTGTGCCCATCGGAATTTAGCATATTTTGTAAAATTCTCTAAAGTGCAAATAATGTTATTTTTACGTGTGAACGTTATACCATATTTATTTGACAAGTATACTGTATTTACTTTCCGGTTTAATAAATTTGTAGACTAAAAAGTTAACTACTTTTATTTTTCTTTCATTTTATAGTAAACTTTTAAAATTTCAGTAATTGAATGAAGAAAAGTCGCTTTATTACTTGAGAGGTTGAATGCTAAACTTCTCAAAGTGAAAACTCTAGTTCTATTAAATCAACTTTAATAACTTTGACAAATACTAAGCGAGCAGGTGCAAGATATTGAAAATAAATTTGATTGAACGTATAAACTTCTGACAAAAAATAAAAAAAAAAAAAAGAAAAAATAAAATTACCGAAATGGCAAAAAGAAGAAAAAACTGCGATTTCTCGTCCCGTCGGTCCAAAAATCATGAAATTATTCCCCCACCAAAAGATACTCCCAATAAACGAGAGAAGCCTTACTGGTACGCCGGGGTCATCTCCTCCTCCTTATCCGGAGGCTCGGCATCCGCGACCTGGCGGGCAGCAGCCTCTCGGAATGTCTCCGCTGGCCTGGCGACCTCCTTTTCAGCTGCACCTGCCTCCGAGGAATCCGCCGGCACGGCACTTTCATCCTCCCACCTCCTCTCCACCTCCTCCTCCGCCGTAGCTCCGCTCTCTACCTTACCAGCCAGTCGGGCCTCGTCCAGGAGCCGCTCCAGCTGCTCGGCCCGACTCGGCTCGGGGTCGGTAAGCGGGCTTGCGGGCTTGTCGACCGCGCTGTACAATACGTCCTCGCGCATCTTCGGATTACGCTGGTACTCCTCCTCGAGGTAGCGCTTGAACTGATCCTTGAAGTAGCCGTCGATCATTCGCCAGAGGCTCTGGCTGTACCAGCCCACCGCCCCCAGCAGGAAGACCCCGCGGAATATTAGCGCGAGCATTACCGATGTCACCCCGCCAGAGGATTTCGAGAGAGTTGCGGGAGGTGACTTTGCAACTACCGCGGGGATTTCGTCTTGTGTTTGCCTTGAGGATGCTGATTTTACGGTCGGGATTAGGGAAGCTGAGATTAGGGGATCTTTCCTTTAATTATCGCGGAGTAGTTGCTGCTTGTTTTATCGATAAAAACCGCCAAAACTCTGCAAACTCGTCGAGTAAGAGGCTTTGTTGCTTTAAAATAGAAAAATTACGCTCCTCTCTTCCGATACCAGAAAAACTCAATACCCTTAATTCAACATCAGAGTCCAATAAGTTAAGCAAATACGAGAAAGCTCGCTTCCGCGAAACCATAAATATATATCAAACCCTCGTTCGATTCTCGAAGAAGCCGCGACAAAAAGCCCAATATACGCTCCTTCTCCTCCCCGACGAAAGATCGGGCCTTAATCCGTCCGTCGATCAAGCGTATGCCTTCTCTCTATAAAAAAAAGCCCTCCCGGCAAGAAGCGCAATCATCCCCCTCGCGCTCCGAATCGTATATATCGAGCGCATCTATGCTTCCTCCTCGCCGAAGACGAGCTCGCGGATGACGTCGAGGCTCTGCTGCATGTGCGGCCAGGCCATGGTGACGAGGACGAGGAGCGAGTTGGCGATGACGAAGAGCCGCATCATGTCGACCCCGTCGCTCGAGCGCAGCCACTCGGCGAAGCCCTGATTGTCCGAGTCATCGTCCAGGGGCGGGAGGGAGGACTTGGATCTGCCGGCCACCTGCTTGCCCTTCTTGCTCGACTTCGCCTCGGCTCGGGCGGCCTCGATTGCCTCGCGGCGCAGGGCTTTGGCGCTGACGTTCGCGTCGATGGTGACGCGCTTTTTCGCCGCCGCCGGTCGAGGCTCGCGCCTGCAAGTGAGGTCGATGGTTATTTGAGGGATTTTTTTTTTGTTTGTTCGAGGAGATTCGGGGAGATGGAGGTCTGGTGGTTTGTTGGACGGTGCAAGAGTCGATTGTTTTTTTTTTTTTTCTTGTTTTTAAGCTTTTAGCTTTTATGGTTCAAGAAATGTACAAGCGTCTCCTGCAGAGACGGGCTTTTATGCTGTTTGAGAAATTTTTAATGTATAAAAGGTGCACTTGAATGTGTTTACGGGTCCAATTTGGCTTTCCTTAGAGATATACGGCGTGCTTTATAAATTGCAGCAAAGGACGTTAAACCTCGTTCGGTGAACACCTTTCAAAGATGATATCGAAATAACTTTCACGGATAAAATTTTGATCAATATATGAAGTAAAAGTACGTGAATTTTTCAAAGAGCTTTTATCCTTTTAAATGAAAATGAATTCTCTTCGCCGGTCGAACACAATATGGATTTACTATCTCACAATACCATTTAAGAATTACAATTTACATTCACTACATCCATCGTATTACATTCATTCATGATTTAAACCAATACGTAAAAAAGAAGCTCTCTGCTTAAAAAGCTCAAAAGATTCTCCCGCAAACTATTACGGAAAGTGAAATGATAAAATTCCCAAAGTACTCTCTCCACTCTCATGATTTAACAAACAAGCGGAGAGAATCCATTTATGAACCAAAGCAAAGCAAATAAAACAGGTGCAGAGCGCGCAGTTCGCTTCACCTGATGACGCGCATTCACGATTATTATGTAAAAGCTCGGCAAAATGTGTGGCGATACTCTCGGCTCGCAATTCCCCTTCGAATTCCACGAGAGAGAGAGAGAGGGAGAGTCCTTTCATTCGCGTGCATCGATTAAGCTCGCGTTTATGTACTCCAGTATTTAAATCCCGGATAATGCTCTCGCCATCTTCGCGCGAATATATATACGCGAGAACGACAGCTGCGCCTCTACCTTATTACTGCTTTCTGTCGTTTCCCTTTACACTCTCATTCTTTATCTGAAAAGAAACGGAGGGGGATTCTCGACCCCCCCGTGATCGATCCCTCGTAAATCCCGAGGCTACGACCGAGACGAGCCGTGAAATAAAAAGGTGGAAGGAAAAAAAATATGTAAGTATGGAGAGAAAGAGAGAGGAGCTTTATCGCGAGAGAAACCGTCCGTCGCGCGGAAGCTTTTAGATCGAAATTTGCAAATACGCGCAGGAATGCTTCCTCTTTCCCGCGTTATTAAGCGTCGCGGCCGTCTTTTTGCGTTACGTCTTTCAGAGCTTCGCCTCGGGGGGAGGGGGAGGGGGGGGCGGAAATACGTTCGCGGAAAATTTTGAGAATAATTTCAGGCGCGATTTTGCATTTTACAAGTTTTTGAAGTTGTTAATGCAGATTTGGGAGGCACATTTTATTTCAAAAGTTAGAATTTCCATCGTTATAATGTAATGTAATTAATATTCCGTAAAACGTTTTACTGTCGAGTTTTACAAATATAATAAATTTTAAGCAAATTAATTGATACGATTGTTATGCATAACTATATTTTCGTAATACTTCTGCGTAACGAAATAACGCAGCTCTGACAAATTTTCAGCTTGACAAATTTGTGTATTATGAAATAAAAATACCCGGTACATACTTCGATTTACAGAGTACCTATCAAAATGATGTTCGCATACATTTACATAAATGCCAAATTCACTTTTCACATTTGCATATTGATGTTAAAAAAGCGAATATAAAATAGCATAAAATAAATTTAACCGCCGTTATTCAAATCTAATACAGTTATTTACCTATATGTATAATAAAAATGGCGATACATTTCAATTAATATCTTTTTCAATAAAATACCAATTATCGACAGATAAACATCATACACGCGAACGCTTTCCTAACCAAACAATAACCCAATAAAAGTAACTCCCAGCAAAACCTCTCATCCCTCGAACTATCATAAATCCCGGCGATGAATCAAAATTCGCGGGCAACAATGGAAAAAATCTCTCAGTCGCGCGCACCGTCCCTCAAGAAACTCTCTCCCCCCGCGTTTAAATAATTCTCTCTTCTCGCGCGAATCAATATAGAATCGCGTTGCGAGAGGAAGGGCGACAAATTGAAATTTTCGCCTCCCGCGCGGGGAATCCGATAAACGAAGACCGCTATCTTGCTCGGAGCACTGCGGTGTGCAGTTTAACGATGTCAAACGTGACTGTGCCAGATTCGCGGCCCGGGATTTCTCTCTCTCTCTCTCTCTCGACGGCGCGAAATCCGTGGTCAGCTGCCGCTACTGCCCGAGCGAGAAATAGCGGAGCAGCCGCCGCGCGGGGAAAGGCCTGCGCGAAAGCTAATGTTATCAGCGGGAGGCAGACTCATATTACTACTCGCTGAGTTCTCCCTCTCCGGATCGGCTCTCGGTCTGCCCTTATTTTCGGGAGGCTACTCGAGGCACCGGGAAGGGGGGGGGGGGATTTCAGTGTTTCCCGCTGTTTTATCTGGTTCTTTTGCCTTTTGAGATGCAGTTTTTTATTTTCCGAGGTTTCGCTCCGAGTTTTTAGTTTTTTAACAGGCACTTGATACGGAATAAATATGTATGGAGATATTAATTAATGGCCCTTGCAGCAAAATGTTTTAACTTTATTGCTTTCAATTTTACTGAACAAATTTTAATTAATCGTAAAATTCTTGGCTGAAAGGACTTTTTCGTAGAATTTTAAAAAGCTGTAGAAATTCGAACTATTTTTAATTGATATTTTTTTCATTTTGAGAGTTAATATACTTAACCATTAAAGTGAGCAACCATTTGACATTTTTCTTTTCATTGCATTTCCATAGAAATCCACAAAATATTTAGGACACCACAATCTCTCTACTTTTAAATTCATAAAAAAAATCCTAACCAAAAGCGTGGATAAAAAAATTTCACCTAAAAATTTCGAACCCGGCTTGAACGAACGAATTTTATAACAGCTCCAAGTTGCAGCACTAATTTCATTATCCGTAAATGCATTTATAGAATCGCACTCCCACGAGCTGTCGTTTCGGTCACCGAAGTTTGCCGCTCCATTATTCCGGCGCTGATCGCGGGAATAAAGGGAGAGGAGGCGCAACTTGGCGGCCCGACAAAAACGGTCGGCCGGCCAACTTTCGGAAAGCTGTCGGTAACGGATTAGGATATCCGCAACGAGCGTCCGAGCTTCCATATGCGGTTGTTCGATTTTCAATCGCACTCTCACAGAAAGTTTGCGGTCTCGCCGCGCCGCGGAGAGCTCGTTTAACACCCGGTTTGAAGTATTTCCCGCTCTCTCGCAGCGCCGATGGGAGGAAGCGAAGCGGCGAGAGAGCCTTTTTTCTTTTACGGATAGGGCTAATCAGCTGAGTTGAATTAGAAGATTGAAGGAAGTTGTATTTATCTCGAAATTGCTGATGGGAGAACGTTTAGTGAATAGAGTTTGTTAAAATTTTTCTTTTGAAACTATATGAATATGAGCAGATATCAGTGAAAGGCATCAAGCTTTTCATTGATTTTTCGGAAAAAGACCATCTGTTAGCGTTTAAAAAGTTTTTAAATATTTTTTACTCTGATTTTATATAAATATGAATGTTTTATGTTGCAGGTGAGTTGGAACCGTTATTGCACGCGCATTTTACGATTCAGTTTGACCAAATCTCTCTTCAACCGTAAGTTTAAAAAGAATTTTTAAAGTAAACGTTAAATTTCTCTTTTGTAATTATAATCTACAAACTTATTTAATATATCACACAAAAGCAATAGAGTCAACGTTGATTTTTCTCCGATCATCTATCAATGTCGCGGATATTTTCACCGTAAGAACTTCGCACAACGTAACTAACAGCGTCGTGAGTTATCGACCGATATATCCTTAAACACAGATATTTCGCTTGCGGTTTTCATTCTTCCGCGGTTAAAACATTATTCGCGAGCGAGCTTAAAAAATGGGTTTCGCCAAAGCCGGAAACTCAATTTTTCCCACAATCGCACAAAAGCAGCACTCTCTCTCACGTCGTCCAAGCCCTTACCGGCAACAAAGCGCAACGCAAAACGAGCGTACAACGATTTTGGGCCCTTACTTCGGGCGTATGATGTCGAACTTAACGGCCTCGGCCGTCGGCGTGGCTGACATCTCTCACGGGCTGCGCGCACTCGGCGGCCCCGCACTGATTATTATTGATGGTCGCCGTCGCGGGCAGAGTCGCGCCGCGCTCCGCGCAGGAAATTGGATTGCGCCAAATGTGAGGCGCGCCCGAGAGCGACAAGCTAAGAGGATAACGTCCGTTGGGTAATGCACACTCGCGATTTCCGTTTCCAGTTAACGGGGATCGTTTTTTTTTCGCGGTCAGCCGCGGAAACGCGATGCGCGACGCGTCTCGGCTAATTGTTGGGAAACGTGGCCGCGGAGCGGAAAAAGCTTGATTCACGGAGGCGCGAATGTGCGCGCGATGACTGAAGGGGCTACTCGCGGGAGCTTCTACCACCTTTTGTCGGGGAGCCGAGGTAAGGTTTCTTTCTCGCTCGCCGCTGCCGGGAGAAGGCTGGCGAGAGAAAGGGAGAGGGAGTCGCGATAATCTCGTTAGAGATGCCCTACGGCTGCGAGAGGTTCTCATTTAGCCGCTTTTCGCGAGGCGGTAAATTATTTTTATTAGGACGATTTGGAGCTGGCTTTGCGTGGGAGGAAAATATGTTTTATTGTTTTGTGTTATTTCATTGGGATGGATTAGTGTGCCTTTTTTAGTTTGTTTCGTAAACGTTGAATGTATTATTTATGACGTTAGAAAGAAGAATTATTATTAATATGAAAAAGTTTAAAATATAAAAGCAGTTTAAAATGCTGTAGAATATCTTGTTCATAATTACGTCAAAAGGAAAATTACTGTAAAAATAAAAAAATTTTTAAATTTTTAAAACTTCTTTCAAAAGCAAAAGATGGATAGCAAGAAAAATGAATAAAAGTCGGTAAATAATATATTTAATAAAATTATAAAAAAGTAAAAAAGTAGAAAAATTGCTTTTTCGTGAATTTTTTTTTGGAATTTTTTCATTTTATTATACGCTTCCTGGAACATTTTTCGACCTAATTAATTAATTCTTTGTCTTCCAGGATGCTTTCTTAGCAGAAAAATTCTTATTTTTTCTCGCAAGAAGTCAGTAATTAACTCATTACCATACTTTATAATTAAATAATTTTTATACATAATTATAAAAAGTAGTTTATTAAACATAACTTTTTACCCAGACAAAATACTGATTAAATTACCTTCGACAATTTGTAGGGGAAATCCAGTTAATCAAATCGCAGCTTACAGTAATACCTTTAAACTGTATATAAAAAAATAAAAAATATACTTCAAGGCTTTCCTTTGACAAGCATCGAAGCACAAAATTAGAAAAATACAGATCAATAAGACAGTAATCGTAACTCTACCTTTTTTTTTATATTTTCTCGAAATCCAAAGTCAAATAAAAATCAAAGCCCTCGATTTAAGAGTCCTCTTTCTCCTTCGGTTTGCAATTCGCTACGTACGAAATTTACCTTCCGAAACGAGCTCGACCTTCTGCTCGACGCCAGTGCAGCCTGCAGCAATCGTATAATCAAACAAATTTCTACCCACTGATAATTCCGGCTGCAAGAACTCTCTCCCCCGTACCTGGCGCGCCGCTCGATCTTCAATTACAGCTTCTCTCGCGCTGAGAGAGAGAGAGAGAGAGAGAGAGAGAGAAGCTGAGCAAGCGAGATTGGGAAATTTACGCGCGTCGTTCCTTCGCTATCCGGCATCGCCTCTTCCGGATAATAGATCGGCACCTCTCGAGCGACTCTCGATCAAAGTCCCTCTCGCGCGCGGAGTTCCTCCTCATATCGTAAAAGCCCGAATCTCTCTCGCTGTCGAATTAATCACTAATCACTTCCGCAATTAGGCGGCCGCCTTAAAAAGTTGCCTCGTAAAAAGCGACGAGGAGGAATCCCGCGCGCTCGGCCGGGGGGGAAAAAAGCGCGAGATAGCGCGGGGCAAATCTGGCCAGACGAGCGAGAGGGGGGGGGGGGGGGGGGGACCCCGACGACTTTTGGCTTTACGAGCAGCTCCCGGGGATTTTCAACTTTATACGGCTGTATGGAACGCTGTAAATCATGTAATAAACGTAGAGGAGGATGTAAGCTGTGTCGTAAGTATTGACGAAATCATTTTGACACGCTAAAAGTCGACGCCGGGAGAAGCTTCTTTTTAAAGGAGAGCTTTACGTCATTTGATATGGTGTTTTCTGGTTTATAATAATGGAGGGAATGTAGCTTATTTGAGAACCTTTTACGAACGGCTTCTAAAATATTTTATTTGATAGCCGAGAGGTTATCTTATCCTGTACGATGAATATGACAAGATTTGTATTACGTGTACTTTGATATTTATTCAAATATTTAAAAATTTTTATTCAGAATTACTTTGTAAAAATGCACGCTTTATGAAAAAAAAAAAAAAAACTTCCCGTCCGAGATCTTAGATAATTGTTTCCCTGAAAGCGTTGTCTCATATTTCACACGCCGTCGTCGGATTTTTTCACGAAATCCTCCCCCCACTTCCCAGTAACTTCGCAAGCGGTGTCCCATAAACGAAATAACGTTGAAACTACCAGACAATTCCAAAGTTACTTACCATTGTGTACACCGAGGCAACAATGTAAAATGCGAACAAAAACCAACTCTCCCGAGAGAAAGAGAGAGAAAACAGGCGATAAACCGGAAGCCGTAATCTAGAGCTGCTAAATGCCGGGCCGGCTCTTCTCAAGCTCCGAGAGCCGCTCGCGGAATATTAATTCGGCCCGCAAGAGAGCGAAGGAGGAGAGTGAGAGCATCGGCGAGAAACTTATCTCCGGGAAGGAAAGCCCCTCTCTCCTCTGCGGTGGGAGGCGGGAGGAAAGTTCGGCCCGAACTGTATTTGTGTTTTACTCGATTGACGGCGCGAACTTTTTGCTCCCGGCGGGCTTTTTCAAAACTAGATTCGCAACTTCGGTGGTCCTCGATGGGGGGAGATGATAATGCGCCCGCTGAAATTGATTTCGGAGCTTTCGAAAGCAATTTGATATACGCGGTTGTAATCTGCTAAATGAAGACCCTCTGCGATTATTCGCTATTCAAGACGTATTAGCGATAATCCCACGAGGGAATTGAATAAACGCTTTTAACGTTTAAATAGTTATTGTTGATTGTTAATTGTTACTTTGTTTCGTGGTCAAAGCTGGTTTTTAAGGCTTCTCGTTTGAATAAGGGATTATAATTATTGGGTAGTATGAAGTGTTAAAGATGTTATCGATATTTTTCGATTGATAAAAATAAAGTAAGTAAGCACCTTTATTGTATAACATGGTTGATTCATAAGGCACTTTTACAAGCATTAAAATAAAATATCTACTCTCCTCGTGAAAACATATAATTTCTGTTGAACCGCCGACTCCATCAACTTGCATTTTTATGCAGAGCAGCTTCGGAATTGCATTTTAAAGTTTGTCATTACACCGTGCCGACATTTGACATTCAAATTATTTACGATCGCCCTGATCTAATTAGTCGCATTTTTTCCTAGCTAAAGTCTCGCGCAGCCTTCCCGGCAGCCTTAACGCCAGAAAGATCACCGCCATGCAACTTCTTATCGTCGGTAATGAGGCTCGCCGAGGAAATTGATCGGAAAATTTAGCATACGCGGTAATTTCTTTGCTTCATTAATTATAATGCATAACGGCTGTATTACGGCTCGGCTTGGGTGGGAAGCCCTACACGATACTTAAGATTAATTGTGCTTTTAAAGGAACGCAATTTGTGTAAGATATTACGATTCGATGATTTACTGTTATGCAATTGTGAGCGAATTAAGTTATGCTGATGTAATTGGTATCAAAATTATAGTGCTTTGTTTAGAAATTACATTTTAAGGTCGAATGTAACATTTTGAAAATGAAATATCATCTTAATTCTAAAAAAGGAATTTGATGTCAGGTCACCATTTTGTAAAAATAGTAGAAAGTAATATTTTCCTTCCATTACACTTATGTAAGGAATGTACAAGATAACCACTTTCCACTTGTTTGCTCCACAGCCATTTCTTGGGGATGGAAAAACAAAATATCTACTAAAAGTAGCAACAACGGCTCTCCTACTTCAGCCATCCGGTTCAACTTTAATGAAGTGGATTTCATTTCGTCATTGTACTTCTCGAAACGACTCCGACGTGTATTTCAGGCAGGAAAACAACCCAAGCCCTTTACTCGTCTGCTAACCTTAACCAAACAAATGCCTTTTAAACCCTCGTTCCGCCTTCGGCCGATAAACCGGAGTTCATTTCCAACGGCAAACAATTTTCGCGTCCAGAGCAAATACAGCCTTTTTCGTGAATCCTCGCGAATAAAAAAAAGCCGCACCACATATAGTACCGCAAAGCACGTACATATAGTACCTGCACGCGAAAGTAAACAAATCGGCGCGTGTCTCCCGCGAGTTTGCCTTATTTCCGGCGAAACAGTCAATTCAGTTTCGCGGATATAATGGCCGGAGTAGGGCTTCCGAAGCGTTGTTTGGTCCGAGGGATTATTCCAAGTTCCTTATGGGCGGGTCGGCCTGCATTTGCAGTTAAGCGCGCAGTTTTGGATGTATAAATATATACATAGAGATATATAGATCTGCAACCCGACAACTTCCCGCTAATACGCTTTCCAGGGTCAATACATCCGGCGCTGCCCGGTAAGGAGGAAGATATTTATGGCGATTCCGCTGCATTGAGGCTATCTGTACGCGTTGGGCTGGTGTGTGCTGAGAAATTTATATCGACGCAAGCTCGATTAAGAAGTACTGGGTCAAATGTCGGCCTTTTACTCGGGGAATTTAGCTCTTTTGCTGCTGCTTTAACACTTTTCTGTAATTCGTTGGATACGCTTCAGCATTGCAAGTTATTTATTTGATATTTTGTAGATAATCTGATGATTAAGCATATGGTTCGGTTGTACATTTTTTTTTTCAAGACTATCAAAGTTTATAAACTGTTTCTGAAACGAAGATGAGGAAATATTTAGAGAGAGAATTTACAGAGTATTCATGAAAAGTAGATTTTATTCATAGTCGTAGCTTTATAAGAATCATTGCGCGTAGTTCGAAAGCAGATACTTTATTTCGAAGCCAAAGCCATTTAAATTGCAGTGCAAATTTAATTTCCACTCTGTCAGATATTGGAAAAAGATTTACCTCTAACAATAACATACACTTCAAGAGCATTTTCAATCCACATTTTAGTTATTGATAAATGTACTTAAGATTATTGAAGAGAACTTTTGTCAGTGGGAAAATTTTATATTTTTACAGAAGCAACAAATTTTTATCTGCCAATTCGGTACCACTTTAAATGATTTAACACTTTTTGAAAAATTTTAATTCCATTTTTAAAATTACTCTTCATATACAATGGTTGATTCGAAGTTAAACGTGAATTATGAACATTATTACATAACTTTCAGAAAAAATAAATCCACCCTAAGCCAAGCCATTCGTTTGTCAAAGCCATAATCCGTCGAGATTAGATTACCCCGTTCATTAATCATCCCCCGAAGTTGGACTGGTCTATTTATAATTAATTTCCAAACTCGAGATACAATGTAAAGCACTGCTTAACCTAACCGCTCGCACATTCAGTTTAGAGTGCCGTCCGACATTTCAGCACGCGTCGAGTCAAAAGGCCCGGGGGGAATAAAATAATATAAGGGGAGCTTTGTATGTACGCCGTTTCCGAAGCTTTCGAAATCGCGCGAATAATCCTCGTTAGGAGGGGTAAATCTTAGACGCCGTTAGACGCCAATCGCGATTGTACCCTCCAAAGCCCTCATCTCCATTATATCGTACATTCGTGTCTGCGGAGCCACTTCAGGAAGGATATAGGCATCTTCGCCTTTACCTCGCGCCTCTGAGAGCTTTGTTATGTGCGGATACGTATATATATATACAGGTAAGCGTAAGACGGCCTGTTCTATCTGATGCATTGATTGACGCCTAGGGCCACTTTGACGTTCGGGTGGAGGTTCTTCGCTTAAGGACTAGATTGATTCGTAATGGAATTATCCGCGGCCCGTTGGTCCTTCGTTAACTGGTGCTGGTAATGCTGTTTGTATCAACGAGTTGCTTTTGTATCGGTAGCCTGCGAATTAAAGCAAATTGAGCGGCAGTCGAGAAGATTGCTGGGGTTTAGAACGATTTGACGGTTATTTCGAGCGTATGGGATTAGAAAGTAGTTTATGATAGTCGTTAATACTCTTATTATTGAGGTATCGTGAGATTTACGGCCTCTTCAATAGTAGCCGCGAAATGGCTAGGCGTTATTCGCGCAGTGTTCGTTATAATTCTGTTGGAATTTTGAAATTTCGAAGATTGGTTTAAAATTGAGTTTGCATGATGCAATACCTGGGAGTAGATATTGTAACTTGAAAATTAAATATGACTTTTTTAAACTTTGAAGTAATTTTGAGTCAAATTATGCAAGCTTTTTCCTGGAAGGGAAATTAAGTAACTTTATTAAGTACAAAACACAGTTAGAATTTAAAAAACGAAATTTAAAAAGCAGAAGTTGAAGTAATGAGCAGCAAATTTGAGACAAATTGTTCTAAAGGACATTGTGCATTCCTTAAAAATAACTTTTATATTTATACTGCAATTTTTTAGTATACAGCATTTCCTGTAGAACGTCATTTATTATTTTTTAATACTTCGTACAATAATAACTTGTAATGTGAAAATACAATTTTCGTCGAAACTCTCTGAAAAATAGATCGATCAAAAAGGCATATCAATGTGTTGCTCGATGTTCGCAATCTCTATCTTTCAACAGTACTCTCACGTCAGTATACACAACGAAAATAAAATTTTATTTTTATGGGAGCAAAATCCGCTTTCGTGAAATCAGGATCCATTCCAGTGAAAATTACATATTGCAGTGAAAAGTCTTTTTCACAGTCTACATATACCTTGTTTAAAGATACAAATTTGAATTCACTTCTAAAAATCATTTGCAAGTTTTTTCTTCGTGTTCTTTAACATTATTGAGTGTTCAAACACCACGAGATTAAAAAGAAGCCGCATATTCGCATTAATGAACTTCAATCAAAAATGTTCGCCTTAGATTATGAAATAACAATAATTTACAAAGCAATTGAAAGCACTCCAGGTATTAAGATTAAAAGCCGCTTTTCAGCAGCTGAGCCCGGCGCTTATACACCTATACACTTTATTTGTGCAGCCGAGGTTAAAGGCCCGACTCTCTCTCTCCTCGGTTATCGAGCTATCGATTTGCAAGAGCGCAGCTATATAGCCTGTTAATGGAGATCAGAGAGCAAGGAGCGATAGAACAGCCGAGATGTTACTATCTCTCGGCGCATTAGCCGCGGAGTTTTCCATCTAATAGACTGACGGAGTGTGAGAAGAAACCGTCCGCAGAAATCAGCGGCACAAAGAGAGAGAGAGAGAGAGGGAGAGGGAACGGAATCTCGAGAGGTCGGAAGCGCTACAATTGGAATGTGCAGGATATCGATAAGTCTTTCCAGGTCACTTCGAGCTCTGTGTGCGTGCAAGGCACGAAAACGACTTCATAATAAGATCCGATGGAAACTCTCCCACGTTCGAAACCCTTTCCCAGAGACTCGCCTTCCTTCTTTGACTCTCTGGCAAAGCTTCTCGGTCTCGCTCTAAAGTCACCTATTGTTGCGAGGACTCGGGCCGAATATTTTTTTTTGTCGTGCACTTTTCCATTACGGCGATTGTTTTCTCTTGATTTAATTAGCCGGGCTCGATGCAGGTTTTAGATTTGACCGGTTTGCGTTGGGCTTAAATCAACGAGATGAATTTTCGTATTATTCTCCAGAATTTCTGTTATTCGTGACTTGCTGTCTCCGTTTAGTCAAGAGTAATTAGTAGTTATCTACTTGCCCCAAGTGCCAACTGGCTTCGATCTTCCCCGAGGAATTCAAATATAGTACTGTCATTGTCGAACGTTAACATGTAACATTCACATTTGCGTCAATTGTGCAATCTTCGCGATTTGGCTCGAATAAGTTTCCATGTTAAAATATTACAATGAAACAAAATTTTCCTCGGAAAAATATTCATTAGGTTTCGCCACAATATGTTTGAAAAATGATTCAAGCTTGGAGGGCGAATAATAATTTAAAGTCTAACAGTACAATTATTTCCTCAATTTCTTCCTCGATAACAAAAGAGCAAGAGGGAGCAGCTTCTCCTCTGCCAAAAAAAAGTACAATCATGCCTCTGGAAAGGATGCCACGTCTATTTTCAGCATGAACCGCAGATCCATATTCTATTCCAGAGCGCACTTACGCTGCTTTCCATTCCAAGGCCCTTCTCCGCTATATACTTGTACATAATATTTCCTTCCGCGGACAACGGAAGCCTCATGCACCAATAAATCAATTTTTAATTTCTCCGTCCGCCCTTTCTCCTTCCTCCCGTACTTTCGCAGTTCGTTCGAGTCTCTCTCTCTCTCTCCCTCTCTTCCATCAACTTGCCTCTCCCGGTCCTTTAGTCGATACGCTCGAGAGATTGAGAATAGAATCGTTGTATCCTCCCGAGACGGGACGGAGGGGGGAGGTCAGAACTACAAACTGGGAGAGAGAGAGGTCAACTTTGGGCGGAGGAGCTCCGCTTCCGTTCCTCCCCCCTTTTCGCAATGAAAAGCCTGGCAGTGACGATCTTTCTCGCGGCCTCCGGGAGTCGGGCGCGGATATTCGCGGAACCGGAAAAACTCTGCCGGGCATTTAAACGCTCCCCCGGGGGGCAGGGGGAGGGGAGGTGAGGATAAACGGGGAGAAGTCAAGGTGTGCTTATTGACGGAGCCTTTTTTGTTGGAAGGCTTCGGGCTAAATAAATCCTGAGAGGATTAAGAATTACGACTATTATTTTAGTCTTATTGTGGATTTTTAATTGGTTCCGTTCTATTTCGTTTGAATGAATTCTTAATGATGAGATAGAATAGAATGATCGCGCATAAATAGTCTAATGACGGCCGCTGAATTAGTGTGGGTATATATGCGGTAAATTAATGGCTACCTTATATTTTTCTCTATTTAATAGCGGTAACGTGAAGTATTTATTTTATGCAGGAATATTGAAGCATGAAATTTTAATAGCTGGATTGATTTCGTCGTTAAGTATTTCCAAGGCAAAAAGCCTTTATACAATAATCGCTTTTAGTGCGCACTATAATGTCAAAAATATTTATATCCTCATTGCATGCTTATCGAATTTTACATTTAAAAAATAAAAAAAAACTAATTTACGCACTTTTTGTCAGCGACGTTTGCAATTAATTTAAAACCGCGCTTTCTTTTCGCTCAAATCTTACCGCGAGAATAATAATTGCGCCGCAATTATGAAAACGTTTGGTGGGATGTTAATTAAATGTAAGAGCGCTCTCGGTAAATAAGACAAAAATCTAATTTGTTTGCCTTTAACGTGCGAGCTAGATTTCTCAAAGCAAAAGTAACACTTAAGCTTTCCACTCGAAACTTTTAGGAATTAAAAGGACAAAAAATGTTTTTCTCAATTAGCGGAATTACGTTGAAATTCTCGGCGCTTTGTCCCCGAGAAATGAAGGCTGAAGAAGCGTCTCTTTTCTTAAGGATAATACTGTCCCCCGGTCGTAATTTATAATTTCGACCTACGCTCTTAGCGTTCGTTCTCCTTCTCCTGTTCCCGGCGAAAATAGAGCCTCGGGGGTGCAGTCGCTGAAAAACTTGGGACTCTCCTTGCAGCCGAGCTCGTAATACTATATTTTTCTAAGTTCTCCTCGCCTGAAAACGTCCCACTCGCGCGGAGAAAGATAGTGTCCTAAAAGTTTTTCAACTTTTTTTTTTAAACCTCTCTCCGTAATCAAATAACCATAGATTTTTCGCCCACTATTTAACTCCCTCCCGGGCGAACTAAGTAAAAAAATCTTTGAAATTCTCTTTGCCCCGATGTATAAGCGTTGGAAAAATTTCAATTTTAAAACTCGCAAAAGATTCGGAGAGCATTCATAAATTTGGAAGCTCCTCGCAAGCAAGCTGATATATCATTTATGAAGCAAGGCACACGGAGCAGATGCGATCAGCTCACTTCCGCTCGATATCGAGGGCAAACTCGACTATTTTTGGCTAGTTAACGCTCCGCACAACTCAAATAACATTCCCGCTCGTGTCTTCTGGAACAAGCTCCTTGTAAATGATTCAATACGAATCGATATAGGTGACAAATGTCGTTTTCACTTTCGCCTTTCGGCGTTTGCGTCGGAAATTTCTAACTTTTACAAACTGAACTTTTCGCGGCAGCAGCTTTTAACTAATAATGGACTGTGCATTTCGAAAGTTAAAAATGCGCCAAATTAATTCTTTTTAAACCACCTTTTACCGATCGCGCCGACAAGGTATTATTATTTCGATTCTCGGGAGAGCATCGAGCATCAGAGTCCATTATAAGCTTAACCAAACTTAAGGGAAATATATAGGTATATATGAAATCTCTCCGAGATGATGACGCGACCTTACCAAAGTACTAATACCAGCAGCGCGCGAAAGAACTTGGCGTAACTTTTGCGCGAAACCTTAGCGGAAAAAGGCGGCCCGGAGTTTCCAAGGCACACGCCCTCTATTTTAGCGGAAAATTTTCCGAGGTGTCGCTCCTCGCGAATCTCCCGATTGACGTCGACCAGCGGCAGAGTTCGAGGAGGAAGAGGCTGATCTTTCGACCGGGAATCGCTTATCTCTGAAATATTGCGGGGGTTCCGCCGCCTCCGCGAGGGGGAAGTGAATTTCCGCATTGATCTCTCTGCCTTTGAAGGTGATTCGAAGGCTTTTCACTTGGCCGCCGCGGAGGGCACCGCGCTGCTGTTGGTAGTTTGTTTGAAAACTCTTTCCGATATTGCGCCGTGTTTGTTTAAGGCTTCGTCAAACGGCGAACTCTGCTCTGCTTCTCGAAGTTCGCTGGAAAAATGTTGTATTACACTGCATAAGCACTTGGATGACTTTTGCGCTTCTTTGTGCCTGCCAACTTTTAATTCTATACTGTCGGTAAAACATTTACAAAAAGGGAAAAAGTCATTGTTTTAGCAGTTGAAACAACCTAAATCCGTAATTTACACGTGTTTTTTTCGCGAAAAGTTGTTTTGACTCTCGAAAAAGGGAATATACTCTTTTCTTAATATTTTACATCAGATTGAATGATCCGCAAAGGCAGTTAGAATAAGAGTTAGTCTTTTAAAGGAACATAAATATTTAACGTAAATATTTGTCATTGAAGCGGAATATTGTGACCATAAAAAATTGAGAAAGAATAAATCAATAATCATAATCCGATTCTAACTTTTATTCTCTAAAAGTTCCCGTCCGGTGGAGTTTACCTGCGATAGTGCTTAAAAAATATTACGGAGCTGAAAGCGATGATTTGAATGGAAGCGCATTCGTGCAGCAACTATTAAGTTCGCGACTTGAGTCGTTAACCAAATGCGCTTGGAAACGACAGTTTCCGGCATTGCGTTTCAGCCAAATTGCTCCTCTGCCATCTACTGTCACCAACAGCATAGTAAAAATTACACATAAGGACCCGAGATACTGTTATAATGCACTGTCACTTTATGTGTTTAAGTTTCCAAGCAATAATAGCATGTCGTTCTTTTAATAACCAACTTTGATAAAATTGTCCTCAAAAGTATATAGTAGAACTACGAACCCTAATCATTTTATTAACTATATTATCAATTGATTTAATAACACGGGGATCAAAGCAAAAGAAAATGCGCACTTCAAAAACTGTACGTACAAGTCCCGAACTTCCCGTCCTTTCCATCACTTTTAATACTCAAAAACGTACGACTCTTCGTTCACGCGTTCAACGTTACGAAAACTTTTAAATTCATAAGCGAACCGTCGACTCCTTCTAGGTACTGTTATACACCTGTCGCGCGGTGCATTTCAACTGTTACATACATATATAACTTTTACACCTGCCGGAGAAAACGCACGAACTTACTCGCGGCAGCTTTTTCACTTTCAAGCTTTCCTTCTTAATGAGATCTAACGTTGACAAAAGTGGTGTTAATGTAATTTGTAAATTTCAATGCCCGGCGATAGGTGTAAAAACTACCAAGAGTTTATCCTAACTCGTAATTAGATCAGACTCAGTTCCGCTCTTTCAGAGTGGCATATCATGTCCGATCTTTGCTTTAGATGGCGCGTCAGTTTCCTTCATTTTAGGTAGACGCGAGAGAGCAGCAGTCACATCGACTAACTTCGTCAATCCCTTTGAATTGCTTTTGATATAAATGGCCCGCCGGCGATGAAATGACGTTAAGGACCTTATATACGAGGTATTAAACGTTCTCGTATATATATACACGGGCGAGAATGCCGTAACGATATACTCGTAAAAGATAGGCCAAATTGTTTCGGTAATGTTTCCTTTTGAGTGCGCGCCACTTAGAAGCTGAATATTCCGGCGTTATTGTTATGGCAAAAATCTTACGTTATGACTCGACGTGTTATCATTTTATTATAATACAATAACAACAATAAACCGGATTTCAACGCTGTTTACGACTTGGAAAATTTCGAAATAAAATGTAAAAGTAACATAAAGAACTTTAAATAAATGTTTGAAAATATATTGTTACATAACGCTTCAATTTATAAAACGAAAGCAAAAATGAACAGAATTCAATTTATTATTTAAAAAAATGGAAAATGTGCACGAAGGCATAAAAAAAGTCTTTTTTTTTTTATTAAAACTATTAGTATTATTTATTCGCTTAAAATTATTTTACATGACAGATCCATCATAAAACTTTCCGCAGAAAAATACATTTTTGACGCAGATAATTAGTTAAGAAATAAAGCTTTTAATTAAGAAATGATGCTTTAATGATGTATTCAAAATTACTTGAACGTTAATGAGCGGCAACAAGCAGCCAGAGTTGGGACTTCGTGTTGGGTGGAACTCGAACGTTGAAGCTGATCCTCGAAGTTCCTAGACTGTAGGGCTCGTCGCAGGCCACTGCATAGCTGTTCTTCTCATTTCTCACATTTAGGTAGTGGATCACGCCTACAAGATTGGCAAGTTATACATGGAAATGCTTTCGAAGGCTATTTAATAATAAATTACTTTCTACGATTACGATAATTTGGAACGGAAAACAAATGTGTCAATATTTTTCTTCTAAGTTCAGCGCGTTTATTTTAAATTTAAATTAAAATTTATTGCGTTAACGAAGTTATGTTAATAATAGCATTTTGTACAGTAATAATTGAAAATAAACTGTTTAAACTCTCACGAGCACGAAAGAGAACAATAATTGTACACTTGCAGATATGGTCAAATCCACTTTAACCAACAAAATCTGGCTTCAACTCTAGCTGCAAGTGCGCAACTAAATTTAAGTGAATATCCATTATTCTTTAGAGAGTTTAAATCCGTTACGAAAAAAGCCAATTGCCTTTTTTTTAGCTCTGTCCTACTTTACACAGATTACTCTTAAAATATAAATCCTCCTCTAATTTTAATTATGCGCTTCACTCTAATCACTGCCCAAACAAGTACAAACAAAACTCTGAAAGTACACGCTCGTCCCAGAAGTTAATCCGAAGATTCCAACTCTGATGCTCGCCGTAGAATGTTATTTTCTCGTACATTTAGTACTCCGCATGAGTTTGCAAAGGTCGCATACGTTGATAAAATAATGCATTTTCAAATCCGGTTCTCAAAGGAAAAAAAATATGTAACTTTGAATTATTGTAAACGCTTCAAATTTCACGAATGTAAGTAATGTGTCAAAGTTCCAGTTGAATTATATTTTGATTAAAATTGTCCTGTTTACGCTTTCGGTGCTTATACGCAGCCATCGAATATAATTTTTGTTATTAAACATAACTGAGTTAGTCGAAGTTTTAATGGAGTTCGATTTTTTCGATTCGTTCAATCAACGTGCTTAATACAATTAAGATTGCAGACGTATTCAGTAAAATCAACGTAACTGCGTTAAGCTTGAAAATATTCTTTAATCACTTAAGATAATCGTATTTCGTCGACAGTAATTAACGTTAACTTACCTCTTTCAACAGTGAGCGTTATTGCCGAACTGTAGACTTTATCGGTAGGGTTCGCTACTTCAACGGAGCGCCGGAAAACAGTCTCGTCCGGATAACTGTTTCGTTCTCCAATCTCCAAATCTCCGATAAATCTTTGCTCGCGCTTGCCGTCTCTCAGTTTTGGATCCTGCGAACAAATTTGACTTTTTAGGTACCCTGCAGATTGCAAATGATAAAAACTTCATAAACTCGTTTTGCTCGGAACGAAGCTTTATGGCACAGAACGAAACTAGAATGCTGTATAGAAGTATAATTGAAATCTTAGAGATAATTACAAAAATTCAAAAAGCAGTGGAAAGCTTTCAAACTTGTATAATAGCAGAGATCGCCGATTGACCAATCAAGAAATCTGATTAGTAATTAAAAAACATTTAAAGATAAATAATACTATTAGTTAGTTCATATTGCTATTACACAAAATATTTCCATTTAATCGCTGCTTAACAATAATAAAAAAAAACTTTTCTAAAGTATCTCCAAGACGAAGCTTCCAAATACCCTCTTAAAATCCATCCATAAAAATGTAAGCCCCCCCATTAAAAGCGCGTTTAATTACTTGTAAAACGGGCGGCTCCCAGAGTGCACACTTACCTGCCGAGCGGCCTCCTCCTTGGACACAATGTCCTCCTCGGTGAGCTGCAAGTGCTCAACCCTCTTGTCGGTGACGTCGAAAGCCAGAACTGCCGAGCTGAGCAGAGCGGCGGCCAGAAGCGCGTACCTCCCGAACATGATCGTGCGAGCTTAGCTAATCCTCTCTCTCTCTTGGCAGCAAAAGAAACGGAAATCCGCAATAACACTCGCCGAGTCGTCGTAGTCGGCCGGCTTTATAAGGCCGGCTTATCTGCTTGCGCAGAGGATTACAGCGCGGCACCAGCCCCTATATCGCTCGAAGCACGCGCTACGAAAACTGTGGGCCTGCGAAATGAAAGAGGCCCCCGGATGTCGGACGGCGATTATCGGACGCGGAAGGTGCGTGCTTATTTTCCGAGGCTTGACCCGCCGTCGCCGCCGCTTTTTGTTTGTTCGCGCGGCGTGATTAGTTTCTGCTTTGGGATCGAGAGCTCGAATGGCAGATGGATTAGCGAAGGGATTTTGTTCGTTGGAGAGTCCTTGGATGGAGGCTAATATATTTAATGCTCTGCTTTAAATAAATTTGCTTTGAGTTTTTGCAGGTTCATTTAGCTCCCGGCTCTTTTTTAATGAATGAGACTCTCAGAACTCGCAAAACGTTTTTTCTTTTATTTTAAAGCGTAAAAACGAATATTTAATGCTAGAAGAATCGTGGAGTATTCAGTGATTATTCATGGATTTAAAAAATTGTTAGGTTAAGCGAGGGAAAAATATTATTCTGTGAATAGATTATGTATGAAACACTGACATATTTTTTTGAAGCTTAACCAAGCAGTGCTTCATTCAAATCCGATTATTAAAATTGAGGGTAGCTTCGTTATTGCAAATTGTGGATCTTTGCAAGTCCGTTTTCATTTGCTTCATTTTAAAAGATCCTAATCTTTCCAGCGTAAACAAAGTCAATGATCCACAAAGTCATACAGTAAGGCTAGGCTTCCTAATTTAAGAGAATACCTTAAAGTTAACTAGACATTTTAAGATAAAAACGACACATGATTTATTACTTAGTGAATTTTAAAATCTAATGTTCATGAATTTTTTTCTGTTTTAGGTATGTAAAAGTTTGCTCTTCAATGTTAGGACATCTATTTATTATGTAAGTATTTTACCCAATTTATTCAAATACCAAACGCTGAATAACTAAAAAAAATTATTTCTCCAATAAAGACAACTCTTTGTACCAAAAACCTGAAAAACATTGCTGAAAATTAGAGAATTTTACGGTAGAACAGAAAAATCCATAAGAAATAATCTTCGACGTTACTCGAGGAGTCGACAAAGCGAGCATCAGAATCCGCTCTCTCTCTGCGCTCCCCGGATGTGTTCGTCTCTCGGGTTCCCCTTCTTTTTTCGCAAAAGATTTCGCTCGTCCAAGCAAAAAGAGCGGGAGACGGCGGCCGTCCCCGCACCTTTTGACGACTCAAGCAGCCGCCGGTAACTCGGCCAGAACGAATTCTGGGCCACTCGAACACGTACAAAAGCACGTCGCTCCTTGGGAGCAGGGGGAAAAAAGGGGGCCCTCGAGGCGATTATGTCACGAGGGACGTCTTTTCGCGTCGCGCCCTAGGCAAAGTCGACTTCGCTCGCGAGAGAGAGAGAGAGAGAGAAAAAGAAAAGAAAACGGACCCATTGGCGCGATGGCCTTTTTTGCAGCCTCTGCCCGCGAGCTTCTTTTCTCGCTGTCCGCCAACTTGGCTCGCGCCCGTTCCCGTCCTACGTTCTACGTGTGTATATACATTCGGCGGCTGCGAAAGGAACAAGTGCCCGCTTTGTCCCTCTCTTCCTCTCGCCCCAAGTTTCTCTCTCTCCCGTGTCCTTCCTCTTCTCGCGGAGTTCGCGAGTTTAGGGCTGACCTCTTTTTCGGCTTTTGTATATCCGCAGGCAGGGGGGACGTGTGTGTATAGAGGAGAGCTGCGAAGTTCATCGCCGCCCGGCAAGATTGATTCGATCGGGAATTTATGGGCCGCGATGGAAATTTAATATAGGCGGCAGGGCTCTCTTCCTTCTTTATTCTTCTAGGCGCTCCTTATGACGCTCGAACGAGGAGCGAATGCTCACTTTCATTTTGTCGGAAGTCCGTAAAGTATGAAATTTTAAGTAGAAAAATCTTTGATTATGAAATTTGCTTATAGTGACGGTGCATCGAGCGAAGACGATAATAAGTTACAGTTAATAAAAAAAATTTTCAAGTATAATAATAAAAGTTGCTATCTTCAGCTTGAAGTCAAGAGAAATTTTATAAATGAAGAATTTTTTATACCCGACTAACTGTATGTATAAGAAGTTATTTTTCAACGTTGTTTTACGAATGGAATTTTTCATGAGCTACTTAAAGTAGGTTGCTTTAGTATTTCGCAGTATTCATTAAAATTAAGCTATTCAAAACATGTACGACTTAATCAGTGTTGTAATTCAGTTGCATCACCCGCGTTTGTGTGACAGATAAAAGAAAAAGAAAAAAGCGACCGCTTGTGAATAGAATTAAAACAATTTATAATATGGGTACTAAATGTATATATGGGTTGATAAAACCTGCAAAAATATTTTGTACACCACAATCCTAAGATTAAAAAACTATTTTTGCCTTGTGTAAAATACAATTTATGTAGCTTCTCAATCGCAATTACTTTTTCTTCGATTAAGTACACGTCTAAATTATACGCCCAATTTAGATCCTAATCCGATCAAGTCTAATTTTTGCTGATCATGAAAATAAGTGATATAATTTGTATTCGCAACGTGTACCAAGCAAATTGTTTCGTATGACATCACCTCGAAAGCTTCTTTATCTCTACCGCAAGAAACCAACAAAAAAGGAATCCAGAAAGAAAAAGGGGCACTTTTTTCGTCGATTCGGAGCCCGAAATAATCCTCGGGAGCAAGACAAACGAGAATCAGAACACGTCGAGTCATTCCGATCCACTCGCACAGTGGCGCGAGAGGCACTTCTCGGGTCTGAAAGAACGCATTAGGAATTAGGTATCTATACGGCGGGCCCGAGGAACCTCGAGGATTGGAGGTAAAATTGCTGGAATGTCGACGTCGGCGCCGTCGGAGTCACGTTTTATTTATTTACTCGAAGCAAACATAATTATTTGTGAGGACTGAAACGAAAATGAAAGGGAACGTCAATGTTGTTACGTCATTCTTCGCCTTATACTTCACCACCCTTATTTCTTTTAATTTTTTAAAATAAAGTTATTTTATATATTATGCATTTAAAATTATTGAATATTTTAACATTTTAATACTACATGTATATTTTCATGTTTATATTATGTTATATAGAGTATATGCTTTTTGTGTATCGATACATAATATTCTAATTATTTTAATACCATAAACGTCGAGCAATATGCAAGTGTTATACATTTTTTATAAATTTAACTTTTTACATAGTATTTTAAACACAATGTCATTATTCTATTGTGAAAGTAAATTTGTTTGAAATAATATAAGCAATTATCAATGGTTTTAGAACATTTCAGGTTTTAAATATATTCATTTTTCACATTCAGAAAAGCGCGACCAAACGAAGCTAAACAAATATTCAAAGTCAAAATTTGAACCAGCATATGTATATAAAAAAAACAAATAACAGCCGGCTGAACAAAAAACATTTAGTCAAATGTTTACAGTCCCGCGGATGAATTTGCCTAAAAATACAAAATACGAAGCCCGCCTGCTTTCGTTCAACAATAATGCCAATCTTTCATTGTCCTCGCCGAAGCTCAACCAGACTTTTACGCCGCCATTCAAGCTAAAGAAAAATCACCCACGCGAGCAGCAGCCACCCACGCCAAAAATCCAAAAACCCTCTCCCTCCGCCTCTCCGAAAATAAAACTGCAAACCCCGTTCGAAAGTTCGTTCGAGCGCGATCGCAAAGCCGAAAAAAAAAAGAAAAATCGCGGAATCCATACGCACACGGATCCACTTACACCCTCTTATCTCCCCCCCCCGCCNCCCCCGAGGCTCGGGGGTTCCGCGAAACGCAACAGTTGCGTGGGCGACTGG